>JANJYJ010000973.1:0-242743 GCA_033220585.1 Dipteronia sinensis
AAGTATACTATAGTCAATAAATTAAGCAGAGCTTACGAGAAGGAAAGCATATTTCGAACTTTGGGGGCATCAGGCATGTCCATGAACAATGAATTGGAGAAGAAGGAAATGCGCCTTCTAGCCTCCAAATTTGATGGGACATCCATAGCAGACTCCTTCACAGTCAGCAATAGATGAAGCCTTTTGATCTGCAGGTAATAAAAGGTTTATTTAGAAAAGGATTTAACAGACGTATCTATGCATGTAATTAAGCACATATAATTACTTAAAATTAAAATTATATGCTACACAAATATAAGCAATTTCTCTAGTAATAGAGAGAAGAAATATAAGAACAGAAAGCAAGGATGGCAAACCATTAATAACATATTCACAAACCTCTTAGGCTGGCTTCGGTTTTTATATTTTCAATAAAATTTCCCTTGTACTATTGAGGTTTATCTAAAAAAAAAAAATCAAATAAAATGCAAAACTAACTTATGATAGTTTAAGAAAAACTTACTTTTTCTTTCCAGGCTTCTTCTGATTTTGGGGTAACTGGAAAATTAAGAGAACCAAAAAACTGATATTGTTGATCAAGGGGTGTCATTCCTTCATTATTTCCATAAGATCCTCCATGGCTTGATTCTAGCAGACTATGCAAAGAAAACAATTAGCACATAGTGATTGCATCAAAATATGGACACAAGTAAAGAGAAAGTTGAATCCAACTAATTTACCTAGGACCATCATCCTCCATTATGTCTCTGGTCACAATCTCTAGCATGTTAAGCAAGACAATGACAACTTGACCTTTGTCTTCTTTTTTATTTTCTAGCTGTAGTAATTAAAATAATTCAAGTTCAAACTCGCTATTACCTTGAATAAACAAAAAACTAAATGGGTTTAGAGATAAATTACCAGATATTCAATAAGCATAACAACTTGTGTATACAAGTTAGGAAGAGCACTCAGGTTGAGTTCAGTTATCAGATTGTCAGCATCTATATGTTCTTCAACTTTGGAGAAAATGGCATCTATAACCCTGGAGATGGCAATTCATCAAGGATGAAACGCCTATATCAGAATGAGCAAAATTACTTCTTCTTTTGATTAAATATTAGAGAGGCATTCTTACTTTTTTTCACGATCTCCTAAAACCAAAGATTCAATGATGCTTTTAAAAGAAGCATAGCCCTCTTGAACTGCACAGTGCATATAATTGTCTGAACTCAATCTCTTTTTCAGCTCACGGTCTTTTCCATTGCTATCTTTTGCCATATCCAATGCAATTGGAATCTACAGAGCAGATATGGGGTGAGTTAAATTGAGGGTTTTGGAGTGTCAAGGAATAATATATTTTTTTTAAGAAACAAATTCACCTTGCTTGCAAGTAGAAATGGAGGCCATTGGATGAGTTTCACATCAGGGTCAACCCAATATGGGACCAACAACAGGTTCTTTTCCCTACAAAACAGACAAATATTAGCATTCCAAAAACATATTCAGGAGTCAAATTATTGTTGTTTAACTCCAGACTTAATCCCAGTGAACTCCTAATGTAGCATGTCCATATAACCTATCATCTATTAAATCCTCGTCTCTGAAGCTACTGATTATTTTGTTCCACATCTGAGCAAACTTTGGTTCCTCCTTTTCCATATTAGATGGTACCTGAATTAACCAGACAATATATTATGGTTCTAACCTTGTCGTATATATAAATATTGAAAGAGGACCCAAAATGTCGGTCAATAACTCATTGCCAACTATGTTGGCTAACAATACACAATAGTTATCAGACCTCAACTTTTTGAGAAAAAGTAGCTCTCAATCCCTTCTTCTTGGCAGTTTCATTCTTCCCTGCTGGAACCAAGCGGTCATTAAGAGCACCAGGTAGTGATTGAAATCTAGACCTCAACATTCCCAACGTTCGAATCTGAAAGAAAAAAAGACTCATCATTAACTGTTTGAAGGTCTGACAAAAAATAAATGCATGTTAACAATTTTGAAAGATAACATGGCTCAGCTCTTTGCTTTAAATGTATTAAAATGGATTCATGAAGTATGATACTCATAACACTAATATAGGACACAGAAAAGATGTAACTACCTAATGCATCTTGGTTTTTGTGTGGGGATATGTAAATTTTATAATTTCCGATTTGGAAATCTAGCAATCCTCCCCACCTCCCAGGAGTTTAAACTACAGCTAGAAATGCCAACCAACAGTAAATCAAAACAGTATAGTTCTGTACCAATTTGTCAAGAATAAAGTTGAAAGTCATGATTGAGCTGGAGATGCTATGAACTCTATTGACTCCATACTCAAAATCAGATATTGACTGTACTAAAAATTATGGATCAGACTTTACCAAAGTTGATATATGCCAATATGTATGTCAAAGAGCCAACTATATAGATCAATTGTGAACTTTGTTTCTTAGAAAATTAGGAGCTCACTTGGACACACACAAAGAGGTGAGAGCTAACAATGTAAATAGAATCTATGGGAAATGGAAGCTTCACAAACCTCTCCAAGACGGCGAAAAGCACCATAAATACCTCCAAATATACTGGAGAATATAGCATACCAAATCTGAGTATCCATGAAATAGACCTGTAAAAACACTGGCATTAGAGACGAAACATGTAAAGAGGGGAAAAAGAGAAAAAGAGGGAGTAATTAATAATCAGATGAGTTACTTTTAGAAACATGAACATACAAGAATAATAGGAGACCAAAGTGCTATCACGACACCAATGTTGTTCCTGGCTGCAAACAACAAATCGTAACATCACAAGAAAATTCCAGAATGCAGTAGGAAAGTTCATTTTAATCATGAAATTACCTTGTGGGAAGAACTCATGCCACTGAAAGGTACTTATACGAACTTGCATAATAGCTTTGGTTGGAACCACTAGAGGCCTTATCTGCCATGAAGAAGGAACAAGTTAGATGGTTTTTCATTTTATTATTTTTATTAAAATTGGCCACTCATGTTAACTTCAATTCTCAAGATTGAAAAACCATTCCTATAATTCACCAGATCAGTTATTAAAATCCAAATTAATTTTTATTAATGGAATGTAAATGCTTGGCAACAGCAGTGGCAAGGAATAGAGATCATAAGTTCTTAAGATGCACAAGATATGTACCTCTATGAAATAACTGAAGGCTAATTTTGATACTATTAGGAGAACCCAAAATGTAGTGTACCTAGACATTCAAGTTCACAACTCATTAGTAAGAGCAGAAAATATTTGGTACAAGAAAAGCCTACCAAAAGTCCAACTTTGTACTCTTACTTGAAAAGTGAAATCGAGCTCTCATGCATTCCCCTTCCAACATAGAGCCGAGGCTGCAGTGCACAATATCATAACCATAGAGGTAGTAATGGAAGAATGATAATTTAAACAGCTAAATTATTAATAGTTTAGAGTGTAATCTTCACAGCATGTACAAATCTATTATTTATAGCATAAAAACTGTTATCATTGGAAAAAAGAAAAAGAAAAAAAGGTTCTAATACATGCTTCTGCATACCTGAGACCACCACATCATGAGCATCATAATCTTATAGTCTGAACTTTCAAGACGCCGGCGAATGAATGGGAACAAAAACAACAAAGTAGAGAGCATGTTTGGAGATAAGTATACGAACACAGCCACAATGAACACTGAAGGTGATCTAGAACCATTTCCAAACCAATTCTTAATAGTCTGTGCAAATGCTGAAGGATTTTTCAAACTGTAAGCGTAAGTTATTGGCAAAACTATGACCCATGTTGCAGCGGAAAGAGCCTTCAGAATATATCTCAACTTCACATACAATGACATGCTCTGCCTTGCTTTCCAACTTAGTATTATATCAAGAACAGCTGCAAAAATGAAGAGTAAATATTGTTATATCACAACATTATACAGAGTAGAGTAGAAGATTGCCGATTGATCAATTATATGAGAGAGAATGGTAGATAAAGTAGTTTTTCCCTATTCAACATACAAAACCTAAGTTGTAATTCTCTTCTAATGAAAAATGTACCGTTTCCTGGAAGTTCACCAAATTCATATACATTATACACAGTGACCCAACGGATTCCTGTATCACATTGCAACGTTTTGCTTGCATTACAGGTGCAATTGGCCTCATGCTACTGGATTATAATGTCTTTTAGATGCAATTCAGTATAAATAAAATCAACCAAGAATTTTTATAAAAGCTCTTACACTCAAATCGTAAGAGAATCACAAAAACAACAATGTTGTCATGCAAAAATGTGAAAATGAAAAGAAAATATCAAAATTTAAAAGTATATAGTAATATAAATACAACTATAACAGAAGGCACAAAAATGGACAGAAAAGATGATAATAAGACACAAAAATACAATATGGACGAATAATGCACTAATGTCATTATCTACCTTGGACAAGCTTCAGTACTGCAGCAGTTATGAAGATACTAAGAACTCTCATGAAAACATCACCTTCGAATACGGAACTCAACTTCCCCGATCCATTCCAAGCAATGATAATCATGGCCTTTGTCAAACAATATAATCAACACAGTGCATGATAATAAATAATTAAATATGCATACTAAATATGGAAACAAAGAGTTAAATAGCATAATATAAAGAGGACATACTACCTGTAAACACAAAATATAGAAGCTCCACATTCTATCAAAACTTCTGAAGATATGCCAAAAGGAGCGTATTTCAACAAAATTAAATTTGCCGATCCATCGGTCCCTAGTAACTGGCCTCTTCTCCTGAAAAATGAAAACAAGTAATGAAATTATGAATGCAATATTTCAAATCAAAATCAAGCTAACAAAATGTACCCAAAATTATAAACCTTACATCATCTTTGTTAAGTCTAAGCTCCTCTAGAGGCTTGCAAAAGAAATCCGCATCAGCACGCATAGGCCAACCTAACCGAAAACATTCAGTTGACCTGAAATTACACACCAACAGAACAAGACGATTTGTGATCCACATTCTTAAAACAGGAGAAGGAAGGTAAACAAAGAAATCATAATACCAAAAGTATTCATTTAAATCATCATAATTTCTCCATTGAGAATGCTTTGATTTTCCTCCTCTGCTCCTTTTAGCTTCCTGAAAAGCAGAACACCGGTCAAATAGCAAGAAAAAAGAGTAGTTAGAAATCAAAGGAGAAAATTTTTATGAGGCAAAAGAAGTGAGAAGAAGCATCACCTCTTCTATTGTATCATAAATAGGCTTTACTACTTTCCATAAGAAAGCCTCTTTTTCACCCCCATAGGCTGGCTTTATGTGCTCACCTGTCATTGAACTAATGCTCCCAGCCAGCACCCCATACAGTTCAAATGCCATCTATAAAGTTTTGAGTACAACAACTGAATTATATTACTCAATATACTTTAATCCCAACTACTATTGGGTTGAATAATTTAATAATTTTTGTAGGGGTGATGAAAAATATTCTAAATAATCAGAGGATATAAATATGAACCAAATGTGAAACCATAGAACAAGTACATCAAATTTGGATATCTGTAGAAAATAAAGATCAAAGCTAAATTGCAGTGCATACATGATGATATATATAACAAAGGCATTCTGGCATGAATCTCAAGTTTGCAGCCTCTCCCCATATAAGCAGATAAAGACCCATGTATAGTAATTTGCGCTGCTGCACTTCTTGCTGAATAGTTGGCAACCTGTTTACAAACATATGTCAATCATTACTCATAAGAATGACAAAAGCAAAGAGGTGACTAGCCATGAAGCATGGACTACCTAAGAAGACATAATAAAAGAAACACATACAAAAGTGAGGTGCTCCTGATCACCGAAAAGCAAAACAAAGTGGTAGCTCACCACTTCCTACTCTAAGAAGACTATAATTAACTCATCATTGCCACAAAACATAAGAGTGAAAATGATTTTTTTTAATTGCAAAGAGGAAGCCTCACCAAAGGCTGCTTTTGCGCCCCAGATACTTGCACCATTTTTTGTAATTTTTGAAAAGTTTTTTCATCACTTCAGTTAGAGCACGATCATCCAACTACATAAAGATATTGTACATAAATATTAACAACATATAAGATTAGTTCTGAATAATTTAAGTATTAATTTGAGCTAACACAGAAGAATTGAACCTTGGGTTGTTCATCAGGTTTTGGAAATTGACGTATGTGCACATTTGCAAGCAATAGAATCAAGTGCTCCCTTTGATTTGCCACATTGTCCTCCTGCAAATTAATATGAAGAACATGAAGTGCTGATAATTATGAAGCACTTACGGTGAAAAAAGTTGGCACCCACCTGAAAACCAAACATAGCCTGAAGCCAGTCTAGAATGTCTTTGTCTACTTTCTTCTTGTGGCCATTTGGCCATGGCAAACCCCTGGTGTTGCGAAGTGCAGCAACAGTTGCTTTAATCTGTTTATTATATGACCATAAAAGCAATTAAAGATAGAGCACAAATAATTAGGAAACCCAAATATACCATACCAGGTAACTGGAACTGACCTCAGGATATCTCATGATAGCCTGATTTTGACTATCAGGATCAAGAGGAAGAATATTGTAAGGTACATATATTTGTGTCTTCTCTGAAACCTTCCTTTGAGTTTCCAAAATCTGCAAGAAAAAATAAAGTAAAGATAAGAGAAATCATTATATTAAAGTTCACATGTATTGATACATACACCCTTAGCATGACAAGAAAAAGATATACGATGCAGTCAACAGTTTAATTTTATTCCAAAGTCATGAGAAGTAGAACTTTCAATTTCACCTCATCAGCTACTTCAACAGCTTCTGTCTGATTGACAGCTTTCAAAACCTCAAATAGAACTGCAGCAGTATGATATGCTTTTGTAAGTTGGGCACTGAGATTGGAAAATGAATATGTCAGTATAAATACAACAGGGCCAAGCATTCAAGCAAAAGAATAAATTACACATTCATTCTTTCAGAGAACTAACCGATCAGCTTTGTCAGCTTGCAAAGCTTGAATATACTCTGTGTAATAAAGTTGATAAAAATTCTGCATTTCGCGAGCATCACTCTTTGACCTTCCTGCAAAAGTTATTATGTTTTCCTGAAAGGAACAAAAGGAGAAAGTATAATCACATGGAATTCATTAAGGAATTGCCCTTCACCATATCACATTGCAGTTTATCAAATGAAAACATTGCACAAAATCTCTCTTGACAGTGTGATGAAACAAACTTTACATATGAGAGAGAGTGTAATCAGAACATACTTTTTCCAAACGTTGAAGCAGTGCAGTTTTAAATTGCCGAACACCACGTCCACTAGATGTAGGATCTAGTCTGTGAGCTTTCTCAAAGGCATAGAAGCGGCCTAATTCCACCAGCCAGACATATACTCATTACAGTTCAAATAGGCATTCGAAAAGTACTCAGATGCATCATTTATTTAAATTAATTTTCCTTTTGTTAGCAATTAAAATATGAATCTAGAAGTACATTAATTCCTCTGTTTATTAAGCTTTCGAAATAAATTTATGCACACTAATATAAGAGAAGCTTAGATAAAGTGGGTACTAATATATAAATGTAACTTACAGAGATAAGCAACTCTCGGATTGGTAGCCTCTACTTCATTGGCAACACGGAGAATTTGAGCAATCTCAGCCAATGAAGAGGGCACCACTTCACTATCCACCATAGCCTCTCCGAGGTTACCAGCAGTCTGTGTCCGCATAATCCGCCTCTGCGGATGTTGATCGGGCCCCTTTCTGACTTCCATCTTTTGGCTTTACCAGATATCAACTTCAACTACTTTGTTTACCTGTTAAACCAAAAATCAGGAAATTGAAACGAAGAAACACAGAAGGAAATGATCCTGATGAACTCTTAACCTCCAAAGCAAGAGCAAACTTAATTTGGTTGAAGAGATTCAGGAAATAAATGAACAATTTAAATTTTTGATCCCAGGAAACACATAAGGAAAAAAAAAAATCGCTATACTAAGCCTAATTCAGCTAATTGAGTTGAGAAGAAAAAAAATACCCTTTTAAGAAAACATCAAAACAAAAGCCATAAATAAGATACACAATTTTGTTTTCTTGTATCTTCATTCAAAAGATTGATGTTGAGACAAAGAGCAAATATCATTTAAATTCCTATCAAATTCCTTGTTTGCAATTGAGAAAACTTAAAGAAAAGGAAAATATCCATAGAATCATGATTCCTGTAAAAAGTTTGACGTTGACTCACAAATATATCAAGCTGACTCGGGTTGCATTTCCTACTTCCTGGAACCGAATAGTGAGTTCATATTGTTCTCAGCAATCAAATTAAGCAAAGCACAAGTGCATAAATAACATAAAATTAACAAGCCAGTCAAAGGCTATATATATATATATATATATATATATATAAAATTAAAGTTTGAAGTAAATGAGAAGAGATGAGAAATGGAAGTAAAAGAAAGAATACCGGTTGACGGAGAAATGAAAAGACTTCAGCTTGAAGAAAAACATGTGTACAGTGATTGTCTTGATGATCAAGAAACAATCAAACAGTTCGAATTATTGCACGAGAGAGAAAGTAAAAAACTCCGGTGTCAATATATGCATGTACATATAGAGAGAGAAATAAGTGGGAAAGTGGTAGTCAGTGACTATAGTGGGTGGAGCCTATAAACAAGGCAAAAAAACAGAAGAAGAAGAAAAAGTAACAGCTATTAATACTGATTTTTTGTATATCCAGTGAGAGCATGCCAGATTTTTACTTAAGTTGATCATACTCCCTCAATTTCTGCTTACTTCTAAGAAGACTTTAGATTTATTAAAGAAAAAAATAGAATAGAGTAGGTAGGATGTACACATCCTTATAATAAGTTATATTACATCAGTTAACGTGCTATAGTTTGCTTTGCTCGAGTGCTTGACATGGTCTCAGTCTCAGCTTCACCAAAATGTCAAAAGCAAAACAAAAGTAGAAACTTTGTCCAAGCCAGAGGTTGCACATATTGCTGCTACTTTTAGACTTGGGGGTTTGCTTAAGCTTATGGACTTCTGACTCAACTATTCTTCCCAATATGAATAGTATACTAGCACTACTTTCTCATAATTGTATCCATTTACTATCTGCTTTGTCTTCTTATTGAAAGGGTTAGAGAAAAGGGTGAGGAAAAATATGATTCTAATTTATTATTATATATTAATATGTAATCAAAATGAAGAGAATAAGATAAAGAGATGGTGTGAGGAAGGAGAATTAAAAAGATAAAAGAAAGATTAAGAAAAGCACAAATGAGTGGAAAGTGGAGAGTAAAGAGTGGATTAAGAATGATATGGAAAGTTAGGAAAATGTTGCATCAATGATCATGAGATGAAAGATAAAAGCCTGAAAAAAGGTGATGAATTGAGGTAAAAGCCTGAAAACTGTTCAAGTAATTTGGGGAAAGTACAGAGCCACAAAGTGAAGATAACACAGAAAGTAAGAGACTCTGGATGGTTAAGTGAGAGTGGGTCCAAGGAATTGCCAAACTTTTGCTAAGAAATTATGTGTTATAAGGACATGCAACTGCACATGAAGATGACGTCTACCCGATCTCCAAAACACAACAGCAGCTTCACTGTTGTTTCCTTGCTTCTTGTGTTTTTGCTGTTGAAGATTGGAATTTGGAAAGGTAACTTTGAGAAGATAAATAAATAAAAAAGGGCTATTTAATGAGAAAAACTTCTATGGAACGGTCTCATTGACGTGGCTATGAGACCGTCCAATGAAATTGTACCGTATGAAATTTTGAAAGTATATTTTTATGTTTTCAATGTAAATGGTGCACTTTTATTGGACGGTCTCTCCACATGACAATAAAACCGTCTCACATAAGTTTTTCTCCGATTTAACAAGTAGCGCCGCATGGAACTAAATATCGATAGATATACCGAAATATCCATCGATATATCTGTATTTTCGAGGGACCGATATTGAAACAGGTAAATATCCAATATCCTGCAGAATATCCGGCCGATTTCGAAATATCTGTAAAAATTTATTGATATTCCTGAAATTTCACGAATTTAACCCTGAAAGTCCATGGATATTTTACATATTATTAAAATAATTTTTTAAATCCTAAACAATTAAATTATTGTTAAAATAATTTAGATCGAAAGTTATTTTCGAAGAAGCATTAACAAATTTATAAAAATTCCAACATAATAGTGAGGACTTGAAGTAAAATTGGACAAAGAACCAAAGAGTGGACATGTAAAATATATAAAATTTTGTAAAAGCAATCTGAAAAAAAAAAATTGTTTGTGACTAAAATGTGTAAAACTAATTCCAAATAATATTAAATATGTACCAATCAATTTATAAATATGTAGAATTGGTTTTTTGTAACTTTGTACCGACATTCCAAATAAAGGAATCTCAAAATTATTTGTGCAAAACGTGTAAAAAGCCACAATTGTTTCTTTTGAGTAAAGAACCTAAAGAAACTCAATTATTTTTATCAAAATAAAAATAAAAATAAAAAACAAATAAGAAGTCAGTTATTTGGTATGGGCCATATGACAACGAATCAAAATGATAGAATTTTAAAAATAATATGGCAGAGAATAATAATGATAGAATTTTGAAAAAAAAAAGAAACAAAATAAATGCATATGCATCATGTATTATTTATTCGTTGTAGCGAATATAAATGAATGCAACAATGAAAATCTCCTTCAATTATTCATATATTTGTTTACCGTTTTCACTTCATCTATAAAATAATCTTCACTCTTCTCTTTCAAGTTTTCATTCTACACGACTACACTTTACATAGCAAA
Source organism: Dipteronia sinensis (assembly GCA_033220585.1). Lineage (NCBI taxonomy): Eukaryota > Viridiplantae > Streptophyta > Magnoliopsida > Sapindales > Sapindaceae > Dipteronia > Dipteronia sinensis. The sequence continues at coordinate 10,796 of JANJYJ010000973.1, forward strand.
TTTTACATCACAAGTTTATCTCAAATTCTCAATATCTTCATCAAATAATTGGGTACGTAAATGTTTACTTTGATAATTTTTTTATAAAAAATAATGTTATTATAATTATATGCAAATTTTAGATGTTGTGTGGTATTGTTTCTAAAACTCAATAGAATTTTCATATATATATATATAAATTGATTGATACAAAATTTAATTTTGTTTTGATAGGGAATTATATTGTATAAGATGTCTAGTACTAAAAATGATCTATCATAGAAGTATTGCAAATTAATATCGAATAATAAAAATGGTACTATATGCACATTTTGTGGTCACACAATCCAAAATTGAGGAATTATCCGATTTAAATTTCATTTGACCGGTAATGAGTTGTTTAAAAATGTAAAAGTATGTACAAATATGTCACTGGAAGTTAAATTTCAAATATCTCAATTGCAAAAACAATAAAGAAACAACAACAAAAAAGCTGCAAGGAGATTGAACAAATTCAACAAGAATTGAGAGGAAGTTTCCCTGATACAGAAGAGAAGGAAGATATCTATCATTATCCTGAAGGTATGCTTCTTGATGAACGAGATGATTGTCGTTCAGTAATAGATGCATCCAAAGCATTTGAATGACAAAGAGAACAAGCAGCAAAAATCTTTAGAGAAAGGTCAAAGAGAGGAGAGGGTTCAGGAGCCGGTGGTAGTAGCCAACCACCACAACAAGTACGTCGCACTCAAAGTGAACGGGATCCGCATTATAAACTTCGAGTTACACCTTTATTGTACAAATCATCAGGTGCAAAACAAAAGAATATTAAAGATATGTTCAAGGAGGTAGCATTAGAAAAAAAAATGGGGAGACTGGTATCGAAGTTTTTTATTTATGATAATGTGCCCCCACATAAAGTCATCTCTTATCATTTTAAGAACATGATTATTGGTGCTCAAGAATCAGGTATTATTTTTTCTTAAATAATAATGTTTTTGAAAATTTTGATTTATTTTTACTTTTTATCTCACGATTAAATTTAACATGCATGTGAATATAGGTGTCGGAGTTCAACCATCATTTGCACATGAAATTAAGCATAAGTACTTAGACATCGAGTATAAGGAAATGAAAGAGTATGTTGATAACTTCAAAAATAAATGGGACAAATATGGCTGCACCTGCACCATAATGTGTGATGAGTGGACGAGACCGACAAGATTGTCGAAAATTAATTTTATGGAGTTTTGTAAGGGTCACACAATTTTCCTAAAATCTTTTAATGTACCCAACAAAATTAAAGATCATCAGTATATTTATGGATTGCTCAAAGATGTGGTGAAAGAGGTCGGTGAGAAGGACGTTGTGCAAATTGTGACGGACAATGGCTTTGCATTTGTGAATGCAGGTAAAAAATTGATGAAAAAATATTCCTTATTTTGGACTCCTTGTACAACACATTGTATACATTTGGTTTTTAAGGATATAGGAAAGAATGACATTGTTGCAAGTGTCATTCATAATGATAGGGTTGTGACAAACTTTATATATAATTATGGATGGTTACTATCACAAATAGAGAGGTTTGTAAATGGGATATAGTGTGGCCTGGTGCAACTCGACACCAATCATATGCCCTTGATAGTCTTTTGAAAAAAAGAAAAATTTAAAACAATTATTTACCAATGATGCATGAGCTGCAAATCGATTGAGTCGAACATCAAATGGCAAAAGAATAGAACGACGTATTTTAGATTTAGAATTTTAGGATAATGTGACTTCTGTAGTTAAAATATATGAGCCACTGTATCAGGTTCTGAGATTGGTTGATACAGAAGTTGTACCCACTATGTCTATCGTGTATGAGTTAATGTGTGTGATGAAAGATACAGTAAAACAACAAAGAAGAAGTAAATGAGTTCTAAACATTATACAAGATTGGTGGGATAAAATGCTCAATCACCCACTACATGCCGGTAAATTTTATTTTGAATTGTTTGTCATTCATAATTAAAATTTAATATACTATTTACACTAAAATTATTCTCTTTTTTTTCTTCTAGCTTACTATTTGAACCCAAAATACCAATATAGAGACAATATTGAGGATAATTCAGATCTTCTAAAAGCCGTACATAATGTATATACACAACTAGACACTGAACCTGTAGAAATTGCTAATTTTGGAAATGAGGTAAAAAGTTACAATTTACAACCAATTTTATAATTCCAATATTATAAATTCTTTGCATTGGAGTATTGTATCGTATTAATATATATTATATACATATTGATTTCATGGATGTAGCTCATATGCTTTAAGGATGAAATGAAAAGTTTTGGTGAACGAGCAGCCATTGCAGTTAGAAGCAAAATACAACCGGGTATATAACTTTTATTACAAAAATTTATATATTAATAATAATAGTAATATCATCGAAATAATACTCATACTTATAATACTTAATGATTTTTATTACAGCTGATTGGTGGGTAATGTATGGAAACCGTGCTCCATTATTGCGTGCAATATATATCAGTTCACATACTGTCACAAACATCATCATCATCTGTATGTGAAAGAAATTGGTCCACATTTACTTTAATCCACACAAAACAAAGAACCTTCTTGCATATTCTAACCTTGAACAACTTGTTTATTGTTATTATAATATGAAGTTGAAACTTATGGATATGGCAGCTGAAAAAGATAAAGTAAATGAAACTGATTTTATGAATCTACTTCAAGTAGCTGCTGAAGCAGGAGGCGATAATGAGAATCCTATTTTTGATTGGTTTAGACCTATCTCCTTGGATGATGATGAGGGAAATCTTGATCCATATATTGCTTCTCATGCTCGAGACATGAGAATAAATGTTGAACACGTAGTTAAAGAAGAAGTTGGTGTAGATCGTGGAGTTATTGTTTTCAGCTCTTTCGATGACCAACATACATCTCATAGAAATAGTGGAGGAAAATATGATGGAGATGATGGGGATGGTGGGGATGAGGCAAGATGTTGAGATTCTGGTGCAAAAGGTTGGAATGCCGGTGCAACAAGTTGAGATGTTCTTGCCCGAGGTTGGGATGTTGGTGCAACAGGTTGGAATGCTAGTGTGGCAAGTTTGGATGCTAATGCACGTAATTTTGATCAAAATTGTGGTAGACAACATGGAGGAACAAGTCAAATTGATGAAGATTCTTTAACTATAACTCTCTCATTAATGAGTATAGACATAGAAAATAGTTCTTTGGGTGATTCGCAGACGATGTCAGGTTCTCATGTACCATATTATGGTAGTTATGGTGGCTTCAATATATTTGATTATCCTTCTTCACAAATGCCATATGCAATACTTATACATACAGATCAACAATATCCACACAGTTAGGTAAATCCAAACTACCCAATTCAAGGATCAGTTGGAAGAGATCAAGTAACATACGTGTTGCATATTAATAACTACCTTGAAAACTATACAAGTACGATTTCCTGAGAAAATTATTGTTCGAATCAAGATAGAAATGTATCTTATGTATTTGAACCAGCAAGGAATTAATTTTGGTTTTAAATTTCTACATGCAATGTATTATTATGTATGAATTATGATTTATGATAGAATCTTAGAAGTATGAAATTATATAAATATATATATATATATATTATGATAATTTTGTTTATTAAATATTTAATCTCGTTGTATTATATATAATATTGTAAAAGTGAAACAAAATATTATTCTATTAAATACTCAATTTTTAAAAATTATATAGACTCTATTTATGTTATAATTTATAATAGACTCATAAGTATAATTATTTGTTTAAATTTATCTTAAAATTTCATTAAAATTTTTTCTAATTTTAGATATAAATTTTCATTATTTTTTTAGATAGAATATCTACCGATAATATCTCTTAAATACCATGAATTTTGATATCCACCGATATTTTATTTCTACTTGTATCTTTGTATGTGACCAAAAGACTAGTCCACGTCATACGCGGAATGGGAAAGGCCAAAGGGCTCGCAACTTGCAATAACGTAAGTCCAACTCCGTAACCAAGTCGGACCAAAAGCATTAAGAGGGACCGGGACCGGGACAGGGACAGAGAGAGAGAGAGAGAGAGAGAGACAGAGAAATCGAATAGATCGATGGCAGAAGAAGGAAAAGCTGACGCTCAGCTTTTTAATCTGCTTTCGAATCTTCTCCAACAGGTTTCGTTTTCTCTTCCATACTAATCACTAAATGCTTCGATTTGGCATAAACAGCTTTGGATTGTGAATTTGTTGAATTTTTTGATCTGGGTATTTGAGCTTGTTTGTTTGTTCGTTTTTTGAAGGGGTTGTTTTTAGGGTTTTCTGCCGTTGATACACAGGTTGAGTTTGATATCAATTTGGCACCTTTCATCGTCAAATTGCATCTACAGTTTATCATATTATTGTATTCAATTTAAAGTTATCTCCTTGGCAGTACATATATGACATTGTGGTAGAATTTGATGTGTTGGCGCTTGAGCCTGGTTTATTGTCTGTCCTTTTACTTTTAGTCTTTTATGTTGTCTGGAGTCTCCTATGGACCGCCACTACCCTAATTATGATGAGCACATATGATTTTAGTGAGATGTTGATTTAGACAATAGGTTGGTAGTCTGATGTCTTCGGTTTGATTGGATTGTTGATGCACACGGTTATAGATTCGATTACGAAAATCATGAAAAGGATGAGTTAAATTGTTAGGAAATTCATATCAGCTTGTGAATGAATTTGGACAGAATTGATGGACAATTAGATGTTTGAGATACACATATAATAAAAGCTATGATTGGTAGGAGATAAAGAGGAGGAACAAGTCAAGGAGGAGGAGATTAGGGATCAAGAGTAAGCAATTCTTAATTGTACAAGCACAAACTTTATAAGTTTTAGCAGATAATTGGTTGCCTGTTGTTATGGAGTATTCTTTTGATACATAAACTCCAACAGGGCAGTAATTTGATTATTTGAGGCGCTTCTTCTTAATTAAGAGCATTGAATATACAATATGATTCATCATAAGCCTGTGTAATTATTCATCATTTCCTTTTTATGAAGCTTTATTTTTTTATGAAAATGTATCATGTAGGTGGAAGCATTGACCAATCAGGAAGAAGTTGAATTGCGTTCTAAAATTGAAGCCCTTGGTTTGGAGGTAACAAAAGTTCCTTTAAAGTCAACACAGCTTAATGAGGTACTATGGAGCTCCTTTTGAATCCATTTTTCAAAGTGTGATTTCTCTTCCACCCAGTTTTCTGGGGATAAAGTGTTGTGGATGTTACATGTGGTTTTGCTTATTCTTTGGTTTTTTTTTTTTTTTTTTTTCCGTATCTTTTTACATTTGCTTAGCTCGAAATAGCAAGGGAGTTGGATAAATTATCAGCAAAGTTGGATGATGTTGATGATATGATATCGACAGCTATAGCTGCAGATCCGCAGGTGCAGTCACTCTTGAGTGGTACGGCTGATGTATGGTTGCCAGTTATTACTGCTACAGCTGACGAACGACTAAATTTTACCGGATCTATGGGAGATAATAATACTGAAGCAAAAGAGAAAGGCTCCAGCTAATTTACCATGATGTACCCATAATTTTTTTTACAGGGGAATGTTTAGCTGGATCATAATTTTTTATATATGCTTCATCTTCTTAATGAATAAGTACTTCAGTTGTTTTTATCTTTCTTCGTTTTAATTTGTTTTTGTAAAATTACAAGTCTTCTCCTGTGCACAATGGCAATAACCATTATAATGATCTTTTAAGTAGCATATTAAAGAGTCAGTAACCTTGTCAGCAGACAGTATTTCTATGATGGGTGATGTAAATTCAAGATTGAGTGCCTTGTATTTGAATAATCATCTCTTGTGGTATATATTTTAGAGAATCAAATGATTTCTTAACTTAAAACAGAAACAAACCCACAGCTGCATATCTACCAAAACTCTGATCAGAAGTAGCAAAGAATCTACTATCTAAATATAACATGCTAGATGAATATTAGATAAGAATGATTGTTCAAAGCTATTCAACACGCGACAGCATAAAAACAACACTATTTTGAAGGGAACAACTTAACAAATAAACCAGTAAGCCAGATTATGGTGGATCCAACAATCCAGCAAACAAGGAAAAAAACTAGTAATCCAGCCAGAATAGTCAGGAATGGAGGACCTTGAGGAGCATCACTGGATTTAGACTCATCTGATTTATCTTGGGCAGAATCTCCCTCAGCCCCACTGGGGTTTGAATTTGATGCCAAAGCGGTAAACAGTCGTTGCCTTATTTGCAATCTTGCTGTATTCTTGAACCTATGTCAGAAAAATCATTTGAAGTATCAAGTATATACCAATATCATCAGTGGTCAAACCATATGCAACCATTCATTGTTTGAAGTCAAAAGACAGAAGGCCTTTAATCTCAACTTGAAATGAAATACATACACTCTAGAAAGGAATCAAGTGTTAAGTGATCATTTTGACTTGTGAAATGTTAATTATGTATGACATAACCACCAAACTAGGAAATACATATGAAAAGAATATGATTTTAAGAAAACAGAGATACAACAGTGAACATTGGAATCAATGGAGCTCACACATGTTGACACCATATTGGAAGCATATAATATCAGCTGAATTCCCAGCCAATATAAATCCTTCACAAAAAGCTTTGTAAAGGTTCCTTTTTTAATAGTGAAGGGAAAATCAAATCAAAACATGATTAGCACACCAAAGAATTGCTAAAACCAGTTAATCAACGCCATTTTCATGTACAAGGAAAAAATTCTATATTTTTCCGGGTTAATATTGTATAATGATCTCTACCCAGTTAATGGCGATTCCAAAGAGGAACAAGTAAAAGAGCAGATTTTGGGTTCGCGTACCTCAAGTTGGAAGGAAGTTGGAAGGAGCGACGATGATGAGTGTCTACAACCACCTGGGCAGCTGCGCCGCAAAGCCTCAAAGACGCCATTTCTAGTCCTACACCCTACTTTGTTCTCTTTACTGTCGCAAATGTGACCAAAATCACTCTTCTGAGCTCAAATCTTGGTTAGTTGGACCATTACCTTTATTGTAAGCCACGTGTGTTTTGTGGATAGAAAACTAATTATTCAATCATTTAAGTGGTGAGCCATAGTTTTAAGACCAGATAAATACATTTTATATCACAAGTCACAATTGTGCTTAATTAAGAGATATGATTTTGCGTTCCATGATAATCAAGTTTGAAGTCACTACACCCCCCATCTTGCTACTCTTTAAACAACTAAAAGGAGCAGAAAATCAAAGCGACAAAGCTCCAGATGCCTTCTTCACTGATTAAGGGAAATAACAAGCTGAAAGAAGTAAGGATACATCCCTATTTACTTAAAGATGCAAAAGGATATAATCATACTATGTCGTGATGCTGTATCATTCAAACTACTTATTCAAACGGCTCAATCACACTGTATCTCGGTGTATATCAACATTAAAGTTTCAGAGTGGTATAGAACACTCCTCTGTTAACAAATATCAAAAAATTGTGGAACAAGAAAATGAAAAACACTAGAAAGGTAAAATGCCTTAACAATTTGATTGAGCCAATAGAGCTTGCAATTGTACATCCACCCTCTACTAATCCATCCAATCCATAACCCAAGCGTTTTGAGCTATTATTACCAAGTATTCATATAACACTCAACCCAATTTTATACTGCTTTCTTGCAATTCTTTTCGATCCAATCCATTGTAATACTTTTTGGCCTCTCAAGTGGCAATCCAAGAGCTCGGTCCCATATCAGCTGAACCAAATATATAAAAATATATATGTGAGTTGGAGAGTTTAGTGCAACAATAAATGTTCAACAGAGATAGAAAAGACTGTAGAATCGACCTGAGTGCAAATTCCAAGACTCCTTGATACCCCGAAAAGAACAGTAAAATATCTGTAGACCGTTAATTTAACGAATATTATCATATCTTCAAAAGTGATACATCATAAATCATAATCACTGTAGAGAAAAATAAAGTTTCATACCTTGCTTCAGTCAAACCAAAATAGTTCAGCAGTACCCCACTGTGAGCATCAACATTCGGCCATGGGTTTTTAACCTAGAAGCATAAAAAAAAATCCATGTACAAAAGTTATAGCCTATAACCATACTCATTTCCATTGACAGACCCTCAGGGACGTATGCATAATCAATTGAAAATGTTTATGCTCAAAGTAAGCAACTAACCTTCCCTAGTTCTGTAAGTATTGGGGGCACAACTTCATAGAGCTTAGAAACCTGTTAAAGTGCAGGCTAGATGTTAGTTCATGAAAGAACTAGTAACAGAATTAAAAGCTAGTGAGTGTCATAAAGAGGCACGGTTTTTTGCATCAGGCAATCAGGGTCAAGTGATAACCAGCTGGAATAGCGGATCATTAGGTAAATGCTTCAAGGCAAACTCTCTCTGACAGGTGTATCTTGGATCCGTTTTACGCAAGACTCCATGACCAAATCCAGGAACAACCTGCATATTAGAGAGGAAGTCAAGGGATTTAAGAGAAAAATACTAACACTTGATCAAACTAGCTTCCAACAAGATTCATAAAATTAACTTGAGATGGTGATGATTTAAGGGAATGAAAGGCAGCAATTTTTTTTTCTTTTTTGTGAAAATTATATCGCAGGCTAAACCAAAACTCGGGATGTAAGCTAAAGAGTCAAGTTAATGTTAAGGCATCCTGAAGTGAGTATCTATAAATGCATAAAGCAAAAGTTCTGAGAAGATTAACCTCCAAAACCATTATAATATTCAGTTGAGAGAGCACACAATAAAATTATTAAGATGTGAGAAAAGAGGTACATGCTTATAAACATAAAATTTACTAGACAATTGTGGGCTACTGTAATCAATCAAATCAGAAGCAGAAAGACTTTATTTATTAGTCTAACAAAGTCTCTTCTACACGCTGAGTAAATGTATCACATTACCTTGCCACTATTTAATGTTTTCCAGATAAAATCTTTCAACTGCTCTGTGGTTGTGTTCTCACCACACTCATTCACCACATTTTTGATCCAAAGCAAAACTTCCTGAGATCAGATATTGCCAAAGTTATAAAAAAAGAGCAATAACAATCATCTCCAGATGAAAATTAACTAACACCTTTATGTACAGGAATTGAAAAACCTCACAGTTAGTAACACAGTTAAACAGAAGATAGTCAATGCTAAAAGTAGTAGTGGCATACTGGCACCATACTTAATTCTGAAGTTGTCAGTCATACACTCTACAAATACAAACAAAAACTTCAACCTCAATAACCACAACAGAGAAACATTTTGTATGGAAACTACCTTTTGAAAGGCATCGATCATATGATGAAGGCAAAAATAGAAGAATTAGGTGGCCTATGATACTGACCCTACATCTATTCTTTATTACAGTTATTTACAAGGTTTTTGGAGAATAATCATGTTCAACTTCAAATCTCTTTTATAATTCACACAAACACAGAAGTAAGAACCCCCTTGATTTCTTTAATCATTGTAATTTATCTTCTTACCATTACCCTATCTCAGCACAATCAGGTCGAAAACCTATTATCTCCACATTATTACCATGCCTAAGCAGAAGAACCAAACAGAAGCAGGGGTGACCAAGCCCAAACGAATAACTATTTAACACAACTTTCGGAGGTGGGCTTGGCTTTGACAAGCTTGAGATTTGCCCAGAGGTTAACAAAATTCTGGTTACACCTAGCAAGTCTAGAACTCCCTAGTAATGAGATAACTTTTCAGATAACTTTTCTATTGTGCCTTTAGAATTTCAGTTCAATTTCACTGGATGGAAAGCACAAACATCTCTTAGTGGAGTATTCCAAGAAATTATTTTCATTTTACATACTCCATCAGAATTAACATAAGCATTCAACTTTATGTCCAAGCAAGTGCATTTCTATATATTTACATGACTGCTATTTAAAGTGGTAACAGTTTCTACTCAACAATGATATTTAAAGGGCGTTAATGGACAGTGTTGTATCAGAAGAAAGATACCTGATTAGCCAAACCATGTAGCGGTCCAGCTAAACCATTTAATGCAGCCGCAAATGAAAGATAAGGATCCGAAAGTGCACTGCCAACCTGAATTGAGCACAACAATTTCATAAGAACATAACACCAATTTTCAACTGAATGAATGTCACTAGATTGAAGAAAGCCTTAAAATCAATTAATGAGTTTAAAATTCTATGTAAGTGACATGAGCAAATAATATTAGCTATATATCAGATATGATGATCATGGTTATAGAATGAAATGCTGGGACAAACTGAGGTAACTTACTAGGTGGCCAGTGTGAGCACTAACATTCCCACCTTCATGGTCACTGCAATACATTATTCAATAAAACATGCATTAACTTCATGAAATAGTTCTTATCTAAGAACCACATATATTGTGCAGAAAATAAGAAGTAAATTCAATATCAATGTAATATATAATAATATACTATTCATACCAAAATTAGTATACTAGTTTACAAACCTGTGGATGGTGACATAGAGCCTCATAAGCTCCTGCATCTTGGGATCATCAAATCCTAACATATGTGAATAGTTTGCACCGTAATCCAGTGAGGCATCCAGGGGAATAATTTTTCCATCCTTGTATATCCTTCAGCATCACAATGCAGAAATAGCAAAGAGTCCCACAATGCTATGCAATCAGTTAACAGTGTGAAATAGAAAACACAACAGAAATACTCTCACAAGACCTTTATGAGTGGCAATAGACAAATACAACCTAGTCAACAACAGTCAGTTTAATACTGATGTATGAGATAGGTTGACTGCGTCAGCTTATGTTTCTTTTTAAGAAATAATAACAGTAACTTTGTGCCAAAGACAAAGTTCTCATAGGCTCATATAGAGGATAGACAAAAAAATCATAATCCAGATTCAACATCTTCCTCAGGCCTGCCTAATTGTATTTAGTCACATGAGCAAGGATGAATGGGGGATGATATACTTCACTTACCTTCGATACACATATGAAGCTACTACCGGCAAACGAGCAATCAGATTAAGAGAGTCTTCATATGTCGGCTCCCAGTACCTACAATCAATATCATATAACAAAGTTTGTAAAACTAATATAAGGTTGTTATATAACACCAGAACTTCTCTAAAGAATCTATTACTTTGATTTATGAATCCCCTTCTCGTATGCCTTTTGAAATTCACTCTGGACCTGATATAAAAAAAAAAAAAAAACAGAAATTGTCATATAAAATTCTGCCTGCGGATCAAGATCAATCACAAGTTAGGTAAGAATACCATCCTAACATGTCACTTTATTAGTAGTTATTTTTGTACTATATGAGTTTCATGCAAAAGCATGTTTTGCTACAGAATGAGTTTCTACAAATCAGATGAATAATATATCCAATGAAAATATAAGATACTCACACACTAAAATGGCAATCAATTAGACCCCAGAGTACTAAGTAAAAAGAATAAAGCATGCACAGTCATGCTAATTCAGGTTGACTATGATCAAGTAAATAAGTTAAATGATCAAACCACAAAACAGGAAAAGAGGGGAAAAATATTATGCTTATAGAACAGAAATTAAGCAACCTGAAGGGCCATAACACCAGTGACAAACTGAGTCATTGGATGTGCAGAGGCTGGTAGAGCATCAATGGCCTTAAACACATAATCTGCAAGAAAAATTCAAAAACCAAAATGAACACATTTGCAGTGTTGATCATAAATCCAGATAAAGGTTGAGAGTCCTTTAAGGTTGTCAGATAGCAGAAGACATTTAGTTAATCCTTTTGTGCAAGTTAAGAATATAGCCATTACAAATAAATGATTAACAAAACTCAAATCCAAGCTATTATAAGATTCTAACGCAGCAGTCGTTCAATTAATGCAATGAGTTACAACTTATTTTTAGCAAAATTTTAGTTGAACAAATATTCAACCAAAAAAACCCCAAGTCATGATATTATATATCATAAAACAATAACACATCGGCATATTTTCTCGGACTCAGCATAATAAACTATAAATTGAAACACTGATAAGTTATAAATAATGTAGAACCAAAATCTTTTAAGCATTTTAATGGAAAAATATAAGCTTCTGACCAGGGACAGTGGCACGATCTTGCAATTCCTTGGATAAGGCATTGACCTGCGCTTTGCTTGGTACCTAAAGTACAGAGGAGGGAAAAAGAGTGTGATGTCAGCTGGGTACACACAAATACTTCAACAAAAGTTACATTATTTAGTTATATCTTCACAGCTTTTTATCTCACACATGAAAACTACCCACCTTTCCAGTTAACAGCAGCCAGAGAAGACCCTCCGGCAAAGGTTCTCCATCAGGCTTTGCGGCTGGTAATACTTTTTGGCATTCAGGAATCGTCATACCCCTAAAACGAATTCCCTACAAATTGCAAGTTTATAGACCGGTAATTAAGTGACGATATTTCACATCCCAAAATTGTAGCAGATGAATAAATAGATAAAATATATACCTCATCAGCATCAAGTAAAGAGCCTTCCCAGAGTAAGCCAGTCATTCCTCTCATACCACCAATTACCTTCCAACCAAATAATCAAATGAGATTGTACCCTCATAACATTGAGACAAGAAACTAGATAAATTCAGTTCCGCCATGCTAGAAATAACACAAAACTTGTTACCATATCAACAGTAATATTTCCCAACTGGGACTTTCCATATTCTGACTTGACTTTCTTCAGGCGCTCCTGAAAAAAAAAAGAGAGAAGAAAATAAACTAGTGAAATTCAAAGGTGTTAGCGAAAGCTAATATTTTGTAAGTAAGCACTAGCATGTTTCTAAATCATACTACAGTGTCTAATAAGTTTCTACTGAGGTATAAGAAGCACGGAACTTAATCTTCTCAGCAATATATGCAGGGTAAATAAAAATGAAAAGAGAGTTAATCAGCTAGTTTTGCTCAAAACTGCATTTTACATTTTTACTCGAAGCACAGGACAACATCCATACTAACCAGCAATATATAAAAGCAAGAATAAAACAGCTGTAAAAAGTTGCAATTGAGACAGGAAGCCTATCAAAATTAGAAGAACAAACCTGTTGTTCTGGAATCAACTCCTTGAGCTGAGAATGAAGGTCCTGCAAGCATAAATAAATAAATGAATAATTTGGATAAACAAGAGCCTTGATCAGCAAATATAAATCGACAATATGTAGAAAAATTCCACAGAAAATGTTAGCATGTGATTGTAAAAGTGAAAAAACATTAAGAAAAAAAAAACAGCAGTATAAAGATCAATGCAGGCAATGAGTAGAGAAACATATAGGCAGTAAAGCTGTAAGCTTTCAAAATTCGTTTAATTACAAAACTTTTCCGACACAAAAGTGACCTCATTCATTCAATATACCAATCATATCAAAATGTATGTACATAATTATAGAAAGAGAGAGAGATTACAAGATCAGAAGAGCTTTGCATCTGAATCCATCTCACAGAATTGGTGAGACTAGATTGTTGGTTCTGTAACACAAATTCAATGAAACAATATAGTAGAAAAAAAAAGATCAAATTTTTATGAATGAATTAACACATAAATAAGTAAAAAGTGAATGAAAATAGAAAAAGAAACATACAACGCGAGAAAGAAGACGAGAAAGCGCAGTGACGCTCCTGAAGAACACCATGACTGTGTTGAAACTAGAACAGAAATAGAACCTCACAATAAATACCAAATGATGGAAAACGAGGAGAGCACAATATATTATACCAAAAAAAATTATAAAAAATAAAACGAGAAGAGTAGGTACCGAGTCGGAGAAAATTGCCACTGAACAGCGAGTGTGTGTACGCAGGCAAACTATTAGAATTTAGAATTGTCCACCCTTTATATTAAAATAGAATCGTCTACAAATTTTGATTTTTTTTTTTTTTTTGAAGTTGAAGGTCAATCACGCACCTTTCTCCAATTACTACTATACCCTTCACTTTTCTTTATAATGGTTCCATATTGTTTTTTTGGAAAAATTACACAAACCTCCCATAAGTTTAACCAATATTGCACTCAGATGTAACTTTTTCCAAAATTGTACATACTTCCCCTGCTTTTCATTGATTAAATTGTTTGACTAGCTTTAAAATTTAAAATGACTAAATTACCCCTAAATTAATTATTTTATTTGAGGATTTTATTATAATAAAATTAATTAACTAACCAATTTTTTTAAGAAAAATAAAAACAGATTGATAAAAATGTTTTTTTTTTAATCCAACCAAACCAAACCAAACCAAACCATGATCCATTACACTAGTTAGGTTGCCCCTACCCCATGTTCCAAGTATGGTTTCAAAACATGTTTTTGGCTTTTATACAATTGGAGGGTCACCGTAGCCCGTAGGTATATATTGTGGTTAGTTTGGTTAGACAATGACAAGTCAAAGAAAGCGTCTTTTATTACTGTGGAGGCAAAAACAGAAAGAAAGGCGTTTTTTTTTTGTTAGTGTGGAGACAAAAACAAAACAAGTGTGGCAATTGCAAAGCAGAGAAGGTCATTACTCATTACGCAGAAAAATAACAGAGTGAGTGATATTGAAAGGAACACAAGCGGTGAGGAGCAGCAGACAAAGCAGGTAAGGGCTGATGTAGTGAGATGACACATGTCTCATTTATTCGAAGACAAACAAATCCGTAGCTACAAATGAAAGGTCGGAGATTTATATTCTGATTTATATCACTTGAATATGATTCTGATTCTATTTCTCTTAATATCTCTTCTTTCACTTTTGGGGTTTCAGTTTCTGCGGCCACAATGAGACGCTCTCTATCCAGACTGACTCACTCCCACTTCGGATTAAGAAATTCCAGTTTCTTCTCGGTACCTTCTCTTCTTCTGTTATATGTTCTTGTATTCAATTCAATTCAACTCAACTATAATTAATGAATATCGAATTGATATTTAGATCAAAACTGTGGTTTGCTTTGTGTCTGTTTCTGAATCCTGCTTCATTGCATTTTCCAAGCTGATAATTTTATTGCTTGATTAATAATATCAGGTTGTTGATTCTGAACTTGGATTGACAAATATCAACCGCCATAATCTTGATAAAATGATGTATGCAACTTCATGTGTTAACTTGTCTGAAGATCCTCCCAAAGAGAATTGTGTTTCTGATATGCTGGTTGATTCATTTGGAAGGATGCACACTTACTTGAGAATATCATTGACTGAACGTTGCAATTTACGTTGTCATTACTGTATGCCCGCTGAGGGTGTCCAACTCTCTCCTAATCCACAACTGTTATCTCAGAATGAGATTCTTCATTTGGCCAGTCTTTTTGTTGCTTCTGGGGTTAATAAGATTCGTTTAACCGGTGGTGAGCCTACTATTAGGAGAGATATTGATCAAATATGCTTGCAATTGTCTAACTTGAAAGGACTTAAGTCGCTCGCTATCACAACCAATGGAATCACTCTTGCAAGAAAACTTCCCTTGCTCAAACAGTGTGGACTTACTTCTCTAAATATTAGCTTAGACACGTTAGTCCCTGCAAAATTTGAGTTTTTGACAAGGCGCAAAGGCCATGAAAAGGTCATGGAGTCCATTAATGCTGCAGTTGATGTTGGCTACAATCCTGTCAAAGTACGTCTTTCTTTCTTTCTAACTTTATTGTTGTTTTTGGTTTGAACTGGTTTATGCTTAATTTTTAGTTCTTGTTCATATGCTCTTTCCATATGTGCTGTCATCTTTTAGGTGAATTGTGTTGTGATGCGTGGGTTTAATGATGATGAGATATGTGATTTCGTGGAGTTGACGCGTGACAGGCCAATTAATGTTCGCTTCATTGAATTTATGCCTTTCGATGGAAATGTTTGGAATGTCAAGAAGCTTGTATCTTACTCAGAAATGCTGGATACAGTGGTAAAGTAGAACTCTGGCAGGTGATCCTATGTGGACGTTTCTCATGTTCTCCCTTGCATTTCTTGAATAACTTAACTTAATTGTACAGGCAAAACAGTTTCCTAGTCTTAAGAGACAACATGATCACCCAACGGAAACAGCTAAGAACTTCAAAATTGATGGGCATGTAGGTACTGTTTCTTTTATCACATCCATGACTGAGCATTTTTGTGCTGGTTGCAATAGATTGCGACTCCTGGCAGATGGGAACTTTAAAGTATGCCTCTTTGGTCCTTCAGAGGTGAATTCTTCAATCTTATACTGATTCTTTAGCCTTGCCCTGTGAACTAGGCAGTTGACTGTCTTGGTTTTGCTGTTATTCATTTTTACTGGAGCTAATTTTTTCTCAGGTTAGTTTAAGGGATCCTCTGCGTCAGCAAGCATCTGATGATGAACTTAGGGAAATAATTGGGGCAGCGGTATGAATTTTGCTGTTTTTCTATGATGCTTATGCTTCATTCATATAGCCTTTATATTTTAGAACTGTGAAGGGTTCGATTTCACATTATAGCATGATCAGTGTACATATTGTGATTAAACTTGTCAGAAAATCTGCTATTGCTTTAAAATGTAACGGGTAATATAACCATATAATGGAGCATAAAAGATCTCCTTGATAGTATATCATTCTTGATTGAAATTTCCCTAATGTCTTTAAATTCATGTCTTCTGATCTGCTCCAGGTGAAGAAGAAGAAAGCTTCACATGCTGGAATGTTCGACATTGCTAAGACAGCCAATAGACCTATGATACATATTGGTGGCTAAGGCCTGGTACGTCCTTTTCACAAATCCATAATCGCAGCTCAGTTTTTTCAGTTCATTCTTATTTCATGCCAAGTAGTGACACAAACTGCTCTTGCATTAATTAATTGAGATAGTAAAACAACCTTGTGGGTGGTGTCATAAGGTATGTTAACTGTAGTTATTATATGACCTGCATCTAATTTTAGTCCTTGTAAAATCACAGCTCTAGATAGCTGCTGTATGTTTCTATTTCCAGGAACATCATGTAGGGTCTGTTGCCACATATTTTTTTACTATTTAGAGGCCCTCAATGTCTCATTAAATGGGATCTTTCGACAAACCTTGGTTCCAAGAAATCTTTACAGAGTACCATGCCCTGATCAGTACATTAATTTGTTGATCTGTTGTAACTTAATTTGTTGTGCTGCTTGTGGATGACAGAAAGTTGTCTGGTGCTTGATGTTGCTTATTTCTCCCTATCCCATTAGGCACATAGGAATTTTGCAAATTATCTGTTCTAGTGCGGGGTGTCCTTTAGTGCCCGTTTTTCAATTTTTTTTGTATCGTTTGGATGTCACTCAGTAGAGCTTTTGGATGATTAAAAAAGTTGTTTTACGTCTACTTAGAGAAGTCCAAATTTAAAGTTTTTCCAAGTAGATCTTTTGGAGTTTTTTTAATAACACAAAAATCTCCTAATATAACCCTATAATTTAATATTTGCTAGAGTATTTTGGTAATTCTATCATTAAAAAAGCTATTTTTTAATTGACAACCAAACGACCAACGACTTTCATTTAAAAGCTCTACCTCTAAAAGATTTATTTCTAAAAGATCTATTGCAAAAAGATCTACTTAAGAAGCTCTTCCAAACATACTCTTACGGTCTCTTATAGTTATTAGAATAAGACTTGTGAGTGGGTTTTTATTAGGCAGAACTGTTTATAGGGACATATTTATTTCTCATTTGGGATATGCTGCATGTGAGATTAATTATTAATTGAATCCATGTGAGGATACAAGCTTTGCAAATATGAAAGGATAGATTTCACTTCTTGTCATGACATTGAGGGGTCTGATGTGACAGTAAATTGAAAGAGTTCTTTAAATGTAATATAGTTCTAGAGGGAGGTGAGGTGAGGTGTCCCTACATAGCTGTTTCTTTTTTAGGAACATCCTTTGCCTTGAGAGCTGAGGATTTACAAAAGTTTTCTTCAAAAATCTGTAGCTTCATTACCATAGCTGACAAGTGATAAGCATACACTAGAAAGGATTAGGCAATTAAGGGCTGCATACACGTTTTCTTTTGGATAGATGGGGGGGTGGATTGTGTAAATAGGGAAAGAGAACGGTGAATCATTTAGAGAATGTTGCTCAAGGACTACTTTAGCCGACCGAAATTTTGCATTCATGAGGAATCTGCTTGTCTGTTTTTTGCTTCTAAAGCAGTAAAATTGAATTGCCACCTAGGCTGGCTTGCTGAGACTTTGCTTGACATTTTGACGCTTCTAGCTGTTATCATTATGCTTTGAAGCTAATCTTACATATGACATTGTGAAGGGGAATCTTGTCATCAATTGCCCTTTCAGAAGACGAAAATGATGGTAATGACTTACAAAAATTGGTTTTTCTTACAGGTTCCGTGGAGTTTAATTTGCTGAATACAGAGCTGGAATTAAGCTGTTCACTATCTTATTCAGTATATGTCTCCATATATAGATGATAAATATGCTGCTGGTTGCCAGATTCTCATGGTCTATTTCAAGCTGGGGGTGCTATATACATGAGGCAACATGTCATGAAGACCAATCCATTGGCCAAGAAGAATTTTTTGTATGTCGTATTACAAGAAAGGATGTTACCGATATGTTTAATTTAATATATACATGAGGAACTATAAACTCTTGATATTGGTTCCATCCTGAAGATTAATTAACATGAAATAAGCCAGTATATTTGAGGACTAAGTTACTGACTTGAATTCTTGATGAAGTTTACGAATACAATTTGTATACCGCGAGAACTCAATAATAAAGTTATGTTATGTGCTATTTATGCAAGTGTTTTCCCCGCTGTGTAATGCATCTACAATTGCTAGCGTGAATTTTCTGTTGAACCTTGTTGATTTGCATGTAAATGTCTTATTGTGAGTCAACTAACTGTTGTTGTAATGAATGTAATACAATTTTGTCGAAGGTCGGTGCAACCTATTTTGACTAAGGAGGCAAGACAACGTTTTGATAATATGTTGCATCAAGACTCAAGAGGTCAGTTATTCTTCTAATTCTTGGAAGGCTTTATGATTTCGTAGAAAATTCTATCTTGATATACTATCATGTATATGTTGAGCATATTCTGACTATAGAAATGCATGGATCCAGTGTCTGTAGGGCATTTTAAAGTCTTGATTGAGTTGACTTGACTTATATATGTCTGCACATGAGCATTATTGATAAGAGTTAGTTGAGTTTGTTGAAAAGTCGAAAAAGTGATGGAACATAATCTTTTTCTTGTGCATCACGATAGTATAAACTGTTAGATATATAGATGAGTTGAGGATCAATCATCAAAGATATAGAGCATACATATTAATCAAGTCAGGTGGGTCTACAAGAACTGAGACGACATAAAACTGGTGAACAAAGTGGGTAAATTTTGTATTGCAATTTGTAAATGAAGTTGACAAATTGGAGGGAGGTGGTGCTGACTGCTGAGACTTGAGACTTGAGACTTTTGATGGGTTGGGGATGTGCGTGTGCCCAAAAGTTCACCTCTTTATTATATATTATAAGATGATTGTCCTTCTCCTTCACCCTTTGTTTTCTTTGTTTCGGTTTGTAGTATTAAATGTTAATGAATCTCTCTGTCTCTCGGAATTGGAAGTGAATGAGAAATTATCAAAGAAACCGCTTTGAGACAATGCACAAGAAAAAATGAATATCTTATCTCAACTAGAATTATTGAGAGGCACAAGAAAAAACCAATGTCTTTTTTCAACTTCAAGTATTGACATTGATGATGGGATAAAACGCACCACTAACAATAACAAACAATATATCCCTCTTGTGTGAACCTAATAGGAAGCAATTAAATAGAGCAGCAAACAACACAACCACAAGCTCAATCACAAACACAAGAACACCAAGAATTTACGTGGAAAACCTCCTTGAATTGAGGAGTAAAAACCACGGGTCCTCTGAAATCTCCACTATCAAAATATAATGGGAATACACAGTTCTCTCTAGTTAAACTAGAGGTATATAACACAGCAAATCTCAAGATTAACTAATCTTGGCAACACATGCAATATTAGCAAGTAAAACAAGAGAGATAGGATTTCACAAACTCGAATCCTCTGTTCTGGGTGTGTATCTCTCTACAGAGATTTCCGATCAACGATCCAACCGGCCAGATCGTATAACCACGAGTGAAGAAGGTTCTGTCCAAATCTCAGCTCAAACGGACAACAGATGAAAGAGATATCTCTCTTTTACGAAACCTGTGCAGTACCTCCCCTGTTTTCTGTCCAGCTCTGTTCGGAACCGCAAAAGTCGTAAAAGTCACAACAGGGAACTCCGATTGATAATTCCACCGTACAGAATGTATATCAATGTGTTGAGAACACGCCTGCAAAATTCGAGCTTGATCCGACCACGTTTGGACCTCCGATTAGCTCTTTGAAGAACTCTGGACAGTAGACTCAAAACCTAGAATTTCTGCACTCTTTTCTTTTTCTCTCTTCTTCTCACTCTTTGCACACACCGATTGCTCTCATCTCTTGTCTTTTCAGCTAGGGTTTTAACCCTTTTATACACCATGTAAAATGACTTAAAAGTCCTTGGGCCATCCACATATATTATGTGGGCTTTACCATGAATACATGATAAATTTTCTTTGGGCCATCTCCACATTTGGAGGAAACCCAACCCAACAAATCTCCCCCTTTCCGACTATGTGGAGGGATTCGCCATCCCGGCGATCGAACAACATACTTCAAGCTTCTCCCTCGGTAGTGACTTTGTCAACATATCAGAGCCATTATGATCGGTATGGATTTTCTCAAGTTCAAACAACTTGTCATTAATAGCATCTCTTATCCAATGATACCTCACATCAATGTGCTTTGATCTTGCATGAAAAGAAGAATTCTTACCAAGGTGAATTGCGCTTTGACTATCGCAAAATATTATATATCTCTGTTGCTTGAAACCGAGCTCTTGTAGAAACCTCTTCATCCACAACAACTCTTTACATGCTTCGGTTGCTGCAATGAATTCCGCTTCAGTTGTAGAAAGTGCAACACATTTCTGTAGTCTTGATTGCCAAGCTACAGCTCCCCCTGCAAAAGTAATCAAGAAACCAGAAGTAGACTTACGAGTGTCCACATCTCCTTCCATATCTGCATCTGTATAGCCAACTAGCAATGGCTTCTCATTGCCAAAACCAAGTCTCAAACTGGAAGTACCTCGTAGATATCTCATAATCCACTTTACTGCATTCCAATGTTCTCTCCCAGGATTGGACAAGAACCGGCTAACAACACCAACAGCATAGGCTATGTCTGGCCTTGTACATACCATTGCATACATCAAACTTCCCACCGCTGAAGCATATGGAACCCTTTCCATATCTTCCTTCTCTACATTTGTAAAGGGACACTGCTCGATGTTTAGCTTAAAGTGGGTAACAAGAGGAGAGCTAACCGCTTTAGCTTTGTCCATGTTGAACCTCTGAAGTACCTTTTCAATATACTTCTCCTGTGACAGATATAACTTCTTGGCATTCCTCTCACGATGAATTCTTATGCCAAGAATTTGCTTTGCTGGCCCTAAATCCTTCATAGCAAAAGCTTTATTCAACTGCGTCTTCAACCTGTCGATTCTTGAAGAATTTCTGCCAACAATCAACATGTCATCGACATAAAGCAATAGTATAATAAAATCATCATCAGAGAATTTCTGCACAAAAACACAATGATCAGAAGTTGTTTTCCGGTAGCCTTGCTCCCCCATAACTGACTCAAACTTCTTATACCATTGTCTTGGTGCTTGCTTCAAACCATAAAGGCTTTTCCTCAGCTTGCACACATAATCCTCTTTTCCTTTTACCATGAAACCCTCTGGCTGCTCCATATAAATTTCCTTGTCTAAGTCACCGTGGAGAAAAGCAGTCTTCACATCCATCTGCTCAATCTCCAAATCAAGACTAGCTGCTAGACCCAAAACCACATGAATAGATGATATTTTAACAACTGGAGAAAAAATCTCATCAAAATCAATACCTTTCTTCTGACTGAATCCCTTGACGACCAATCTAGCTTTGTATCGTGGTTGTGTGCTATACTGTTCTTGCTTCACTCTGTATACCCACTTGTTCTTCAAAGCTCTTTTGCCTTTAGGCAACTTTACCAACTCAAATGTATGATTTTCATGCAGTGACTTCATCTCATCTTGCATGGCATCAACCCACTCCTTCTTGTGTTCATCTTCCATGGCTTCTGCATAACATTCGGGCTCTCCCTCGTCAGTCACTAACACATACTCATCAACAGAATACCGTGTGGAAGGCTGGCGGTCTCTAGTAGACCTCCTAAGTGGAACATCTGGTGGAACTTCTGGTACTGGTGACTGCTCATGAATATCATCATTAATCTCGACCTGTGTATAGTATCAGCATCTACTGTACCATCCTGGTCATCCTGAACTTCATCTCTAACTTGTACTGGCACATGTGTCAGAGGAACTGGATCCAAGTCAATCAAATCCTCATGATATTGAGAAACTGTTTTATCTGTCTTCTCAATATCATGTATGGTTTGGTCTTCCATAAACACAACATCTCGGCTTCTAACAAGCTTTTTCTGCACTGGATCATAAAACCTGTAGCCGAACTCATCTTGACCATAGCCAATAAATACACACTGTCTTGTCTTGACATCAAGCTTAGACCTCTCATCTTTGGGAATATGCACAAAAGCCTTGCATCCAAAGACACGCAAGTGACTATAGGAAACATCCTTTCCCGACCAAACTCTGTCTGGAACATCAAAATTCAAAGGAACACATGGTGTGAGATTTAATACATGTACAACGGTACTCAAAGCATCACCCCAAAAGGATCCTGGCAACTGTGCTTGTGAAAGCAAGCATCTCACCCTTTCAACTAGCGTCCTATTCATCCTCTCAGCTAGCCCATTCAACCGAGGAGTCTTCGGAGGTGTCTTTTGATGCCTAATACCCAGTTGTTTACAGTATTCATCAAAAGGACCGCAATACTCACCCCCATTATCAGTTCGAATACACTTTAACTTCTTCCCAGTTTGTCTCTCAACTGAGGCCTGAAACTGTTTGAACATATCTAACACTTGGTCTTTTGTCTTCAAGGTATAGACCCACAACTTCCTTGAATGATCATCTATAAAAGTTACAAAATAAAGAGCACCACCAAGTGTTTTTAATTTCATAGGACCACAAACATCAGAATATACTAAATCAAGTATACCTGGCTTTCTTGAAGAAGGGGCCGTTTTAAAGGCAACCCTATTTTGCTTCCCTGCTAAGCAATGTGCACACTTCTTCAATGGAGCATTCTTCATTCCAGAAAGAAGATTCTTCTTGGCCAAAACCATCAAACCCTTCTCACTCATGTGACCCAGTCTTCTATGCCATAGCTCTGTTGTACTTTCATTCTCTGTTGTATTGATAATACAATCAGAAACTTTTGCCTGCATAAAGTACAATGAGGAGCACTTCTTGCCCCTAGCTACAATCATAGAACCTTTAGTGAGCTTCCAATGACCATCACTAAAGGTGTTGCAAACCCCTCATCATCAAGCTTACCTGCTGAAATTAAATTCAAGCGAATATCAGGGATATGTTTAACATTTTTCAAAAGCAACATCGTACCATTGTTTGTCTCCAAACACACATCTCCCATGCCTACGGCTTTAGCTAAGCCATTGTTACCCATCTTAACATCCCCAAAGTCTCCGGATGTATAAGATGTAAAGAAGTCCCGGCGCGATGTAGCATGAATGGAGGCACCACTATCAATCACCCAACTAGTCTCATGGCATGCAAAGTTGACAACATCATCATCATACACAACAAGGAAATCATCTGTGACGGCAGAAACTCTATCAACATCATTGCTATCATCAGTTTTCTTACTTTATCATTTTTGTTGTCTCTTTTGAGTTGTCGACAATACTTCTTCATATGCCCCTTTTGACCACAGTGATAACACTCAACATTGGCAAACTTGTTGGACCTGCTTTTGCTTCTGTCTTTGTTCTTCGAACCTCTACTCTTACTCCTCCCCCTCTTTTCTGTGACTAAGATCTCTGACTGTGACGGACCCTGTGACTTTCTTCTCATTTCTTCATTCAGAACACTGCTCTTAGCCAAATCCATAGTAATGACACCATTTGGAGCTGAGTTAGATACCGACGTTCTAAACGTCTCCCACGAGTCCGGTAATGTGCCTAGAAGCCATAACCCCTGTACTTCATCTTCAAACTTGATATTCATCCCAGCCAACTGATTAAGAATCCCCTGGTAAGCATTCAAGTGATCTGATAAAGGAGTTCCATCCTTGTATTTCAAACCTAACAATTTCTTTATTAGAAACAACTTATTGTTCCCAATCTTTCAAGCATACAGTTGTTCAAGCTTGTTCCATAAAGAACGTGCATGTTTTTCCTCACTGACATGGTTCAAAACATTATCAACTACCCACTGCCTGATATACCCACACACTTGACGATGAAGTAAAGTCCATTCATCATCAGTTTTATCTTCGGGTTTCTGTTCCGCAAACACAGGCAAGTAATAATCTTTAACATACAGAAAGTCTTCCATTTTTCCCTTCCACACATGATAATTAGAACCATTCAAATTAATCATTCTACTTTTATTAACCTCCATTGTTCAACACAAGGCACAAGATTACTAAAACCTTGCTTTGATACCACTTTGATGGGATAAAACGCACCACTAACAATAACAAACAATATATCTCTCTCTTGTGTGAACCTAATAGGAAGCAATTAAATAGAGCAGCAAACAACACAACCACAAGCTCAATCACAAACACAAGAACACCAAGAATTTACGTGGAAAACCTCCTTGAATTGAGGAGTAAAAACCACGGGTCCTCTGAAATCTCCACTATCAAAATATAATGGGAATACACAGTTCTCTCCAGTTAAACTAGAGGTATATAACACAGCAAATCTCAAGATTAACTAATCTTGGCAACACATGCAATATTAGCAAGTAAAACAAGAGAGATAGGATTTCACAAACTCGAATCCTCTGTTCTGGGTGTGTATCTCTCTACAGAGATTTCCGATCAACGATCCAACCGGCCAGATCGTATAACCACGAGTGAAGAAGGTTCTGTCCAAATCTCAGCTCAAACGGACAACAGATGAAAGAGATATCTCTCTTTTACGAAACCTGTGCAGTACCTCCCCTGTTTTCTGTCCAGCTCTGTTCGGAACCGCAAAAGTCGTAAAAGTCACAACAGGGAACTCCGATTGATAATTCCACCTGTCGAGAATGTATATCAGTGTGTTGAGAACACGCCTGCAAAATTCGAGCTTGATCCGACCACGTTTGGACCTCCGATTAGCTCTTTGAAGAACTCTGGACAGTAGACTCAAAACCTAGAATTTCTGCACTCTTTTCTTTTTCTCTCTTCTTCTCACTCTTTGCACACACCGATTGCCCTCATCTCTTGTCTTTTCAGCTAGGTATTTAACCCTTTTATACACCATGTAAAATGACTTAAAAGTCCTTGGGCCATCCATATATATTATGTGGGTTTTACCATGAATACATGATAAACTTTCTTTGGACCATCTCCACATTTGGAGGAAACCCAACCCAACAATTGAGAGGCACATGTGGTTACTTAATTTGTTGCAAAGAGGGAGCTATCAGTACAGCTTGTACTCCACACCTCTACCCCCGTAAGTCTCCTTCGTCACCACACAAAAAGTCAATTAAACATTTTATTTGGATTTCTTTTTTTCCTCAGAATTTAACGAAAGCTCCATTTTAATGTGCACCACCCACCACTTTTGTTTAACCTTAAAAATTGATTTGTGACAGCTAAATGATATTTATCATGATCATTGATTGAAAAATAAATAATTCAAAATAGAAATAAGTATTTATTTAAAGGTTTTCAATACATAATAATCGGGTAGCTGGAATAAGTGCAGTTCTATCTGAAAAATATATATATTCAGATGAATCAAATGTAATACAATTAAGTACATTCTATAGAAGTATTTTTACTCATCTCTTTAAGCATTATCGGTCAATATATACAAGATAAATCAAGATATTTATAAAAGTCAAACTCACCCATTAAAAACAAACCAAACTTATCATGCTGAGCTGACCCAAAAGATGATCAATGGCCGACAACCTCCCAGTTGTCTTTCGCAGAATTGGAGTACTTCATACTAACTAGATAGAAAAATGAATATCTTCAACTTGATCAAGCACATCCATGCCATGATGAGAAGACTCACTTAACTCTTGAATAAAACCATCAAAATCTTTAAAATCATCAAAGAAATTACCACTTGAACTACTACCATCACCCCATATGTTGTCATTTTCTTCCTCCTTGATGATCTTTTCTTCATTGGACCTCGTAACTACATCTTCAAACTGCATGGTCTTGTTTGCATGATCATGAATCAGCAAACTTCTGCATGGAAGCTTCTTTTTCTTCCTTGGATTGCCCTTGTTTTCAGCTGCAGGTTTCCCAGTAAGTCTTTGCACAAGCTCTCGAAAATTCGCTGCGTCGGTCTTAATGATCTCTGGAGCAAATATGTGAACTATGCGAATCTTGGGTTTGAATTTGGATATTAGATGTGAATTGTTGTGCATGGAAAGCACTTTAGATGGGGTTGAAGCTACCATGTCTTCCAATGGCAAGGCAACCAAATGGGATGAGGTTTGGAAGAAATTAAGAATTGGCTGAGGTTTAAATAGATGGGAGAAAGTAATATATAATTTCAGTTCAAGTGTTAATATATTGAAGACCAAAGTTGTAGGAAATATTTAAGCAATTGCTTTGCTGTCCTTTGGAAAATAAAGAATCCTATATCATATAATTCATATATATAAGGTCAATGAAGCAACTATTGCAAGACATTTAATTTAATTATATATGTATATATGTATATATGTGTATCCGAGTGTGTGTATTTGTATAATAAAGGAGGATTAATTCACATAAATAAAAAAAAATACATACAAGATAGAGACTATATGTATATACGGATTGGATGAAAAGTTTTTAGTGGTTCATTGTCGTGAAGAGTGAAGACCTATGCCAATTAACACTTATTTTAGTGTGTGTAGGGGGTATATAATCCTATTTATTTTTGAGTTAAATATGTAGTAGATGTATTAATTAATTTTACTTGGTATAATTAATATTTAATTGATGTGTTTGGAATGAATATGCATCTTCTTATTTCACATTCCAGTTTCCACTGTGTCACCATCTTTGTTTGGACTTTTACACACGAATAATAAACATGATATATATTTCTCTTTTAATTAATGGTGTTTTAAAACCTTTTCATTTTGCCACCCAATCTTTAAGAGTACGTCTGTGTCCATGAGGTAAAAATTAAAACAAGAAGGTTAAGTTGGCTTTTCAACTAAAGGAAGAATTATACAAACTAAACAAGAGGCTGTTTAATACAAGTTGAATTGTTGAAAGTTCAACAATATGAAAATCATGAAATAAAACGAGAGAACACAAGTCGGCCAAGTGGGTTCACAATGAGTTGACTACTGGGTTGCGAATTGCGATTGTGAATTAACATGGATGATCTTTTGTATATATATGTGTGTCTGATTGGCGATGACATACAAATAGTTTGATATACATGTCAATGCTTGTTAATTTGGTCCAGCTGCCAATCATATTCAACAAAGTGTTAGTTAACAATTAACATCGATGCCAAGTTAATTAATTAGGTGCATTTGTTCTGGCGTAGCATCGCCCAACAAATGGTTTTGATTCCCATATCACCAACTAAACATGTAATCAACAAAATATAGACAAATAATTCATTGATATATATATATATATATATATGAATACAACTCTTAAACATACAAACTATGCTACTCAATCTGAGTAAATATGAGAGTATTACAAGATTAATTTCAGATTAAAGAACAAAAGAATTCCTTCAATTTAACTACATGTCTAGATATACAGATGTCAGATGAGCATGAGCAGCCAACATCGGCAAGGGGCCTAAGAAGATTTATATGGGGTTGAATCATCTCTGCAGATGGCTGCAGGTGACTGCGGTTGACCCTTTGAAGAAGGAGATGGCTCTCCACCAGGAGGCAAGTCTTGGATAGCAGCAAGAATCCGCCGAATACTTACAGACCGAGCAGGTCTGAAACTATGCGATGTGGGCTTCGTTTTGGAGAAGACGTTGGATGATTTTGAAAGGATGAGATAGACCAAAGCTTGAACAAGACAAAACAAGGCCACCTTCAACACCACCTCCTCTAAACCGCCTTCAATTATCATTTTGCAAAAGCTGATTTCAATCTGACCAGAGTGTTTTGTAAGGAATGAGATATATGGGATACTAGGGAAGTGAAGATTTTTGAGTTAACAAGGTTCATGCTAGCATCCTCTTTATATATAGATAATTAGATAAAGTTGCCTTTACTTTAGCCTACTCTCTTTGACGTGCAATCTTGGACTTTAGAAATTAGATAACAAGAGGGGCACTTTACATGGAAATTTCCACAAATTAACAATAATATGGGAGCCATGTGGAAGTTTCTCTCAAGAGGTCAATTTTGACTTGCTAAAGGACATGAATCATGAATGATAACCACTTAAAGATCATTAAAGACTCGGTCAAGACCAAAATTATCTAATTGTTAAGTTGTATGGTGATTATGGAATTGATTAGTTCAATGATAAAAGGGCTGGAGAATTGTCACGTGCATTGAACTCAACAGAAAGAAGATAAACTAGTTGATTAGGTCCCTTTTAAAAAGATATCACATGAGTTTGTTCTGGGCTGAGTCAAGAAGATAAAAAGAAGATTACTTGCACAAATCAGATACTCTAAAATGATGAAGTTGTTCCTTATACGGCATGTGATCGAATCCACCTCAATTTTACTCATTTGCTCTGTTTTTGCACATGATTATCATATAATCCACACTGCTTATCAATACTTTTACAAACATTTTTGTAGACAAAGAAACCATAACAAAAATTTATAACATGTTAGACAGAAGCAGCAACAGTTTGAGGTTGAGCAATCGTTCACAACCTCACTCATCCTTTCCATTTATTAACCAATTATAATCCAAGACACAAAATACTAGGAAGAGGGAAGATTGCAATCACAATCCACAATCCACAATCCACACACACCGACACTGAGTATCAGCTTATTTATGTGTTGTAGTAGCAGCAGCAAAAGCATCTTGATCAGACGATTTATTGTGACAACCTCATGAAATTTCTCCTGCAACCAATACATTTTCATCAGTTAATAGCAAAATAACATAGCTAAATACATATATAGTCTTTGTGAGACTGGCTTATGTGTTAAAGGTTGAATTTTTTTTTCACAATTGTTTAGGAAGACTAATATTTTTTATTTTTTGTTTATCTTGTTACAAGATTGAAACTTGCATAATGAAACAGAGGCAGAGGCAAAATCAAGAGAACCCCATTTGGTTGAAAATAACTGACCTTGCAATTGGAACCTGCAGAGAGGGCATGAAGAATGGAGGGAGAGCCAGGGGAGGATGCAGTGAGAATGATAAAGGTGTTTGCAAGGAAGCTGTTTGGCTTCTGAGTGGGCACAAAATTCGTCTTTGCAAATGGCACACGACTCCTGCGATAGAGAATCTGAGATTTGTATGGTCGTAATAGATGATATGAGAGAATTGGGCTGTTGTGGATGATGATCGTGATCTTGCTCGTGATCGTCATCGTCATGGTCATCGAAATCAAAATCAAAAAGGAAGTTGAAATCGAGGAAATGGGGTTGAGGTGGGCAAGGGGAGTGGGAATGGAAATCCATGAGTTCGAGAAGATGGGAGTGGCAATGAGGGCAGAGGACTCGTAGAGGTACGGAGATGGAGGTGGAGGAGAGGAGGAGGCTGACGCTCATGTCACATTCGTGGCACCAGTAGGTTTGCCTTAGGCTGCCGGTGCCGGTGGCGGATGACATTGGATTAGGTGATGAGTGGGGGGTGATTGGTGAGTCGTCGGTGAGTGGTGGCTTACTTTTTCTTAGTTTTGTTTGTTGTGCTTGTTTTAACAATCGCAATGTGGGGCACCGGGGCTGGTGTCCATCAACTTCAACTTTTTGCTTCTTTTGTCAGTTTTCTTTTATAAAAATGTGTAATGTGTGTATATATAAATAAAATTATGTAGAACCAACAACTGTCATGAGAGTCGCTTTGGCCGAGT
Organism: Dipteronia sinensis; assembly: GCA_033220585.1. Taxonomy (NCBI): domain Eukaryota; kingdom Viridiplantae; phylum Streptophyta; class Magnoliopsida; order Sapindales; family Sapindaceae; genus Dipteronia; species Dipteronia sinensis. Next base: position 41,021 of record JANJYJ010000973.1, read on the forward strand.
GGTTAAGGCGTGTGCCTGCTAAGTACATGGGGTTTCCCCGCGAGAGTTCGAATCTCTCAGGCGACGATATAATTTTTTTTCTTTCGTTTTTGTTGGTTGCCTAATCGTCTGAAAAACCGAGCAACAGCCAACTCTGGGTGATCTCAATCGTCAACGTCAAGCTCAGTCTCCGATGCTACTCTCCCCAAAGGTCAGAACCAGTTTCTCTTTGTTTACTGCTTGCTCACTTTCTCTTTTAAGACCAACTTCACATTTTCAAACCCTACTTTTCTTATTAGTTGTTAGTTGTTACTATTTCTATTGCTGAATCGATACTGTTCTTTTCACATTTTCATGAAATGGTGGATTGTACTGATGTTGGATCTTTAGGCTACCAATATTGCTATATGTAAACATTTTATGCTCATTGAGGCGCTACTTTCACTTGTTTCTACACTTCTTGAACGATAAATTCCTCTATTACGTCTTCTAGCACCCAAATTTCTTTCTGGGTATAAAAATTTTGCTTCTTGAAACCATAAAGTAGAACAATGAACAATCTAACAATTAAGCTTTGAGTTGTTTAGGTGTGAATCTGCCGGTACATTGGTTTCTCCAAGATCACATATTACGATCCTGTTGCATTTTTCTCATCTTTAATGCCTTCATCTACCAGTAAACTATCTTAGCAGTATCATCTTTTGGCTGATACATCTCTTTATATCCTGCAGTGGCTCAGTGATAAATTGATGCAAGGTTGATCTCAGGTAAACTAGGCCACGCTCGGGCGTTACACCTCTAACAAATGGAGCAATTTGTGCACAAGGTTGAAATTGAATCAGGTGAGCTTGTTTATGTTAAATACACACCCACTAAGATATTACGTATGTATGTATGTATGTATGTATAGACTAAAAGATAAAAGAAGACAATGGAACATTTGAATGCAGAAACATGGCATTAAACATGTATATCAAAATTTTGAACTCTTCATCCAAGTTCATGGTGTATATTGGGGCTGGGGTTATTCTGAATGTAACATCACTCTATTAAAACATGCTCATTCTGCCTGTTTCCAAATTTCCTCTCAGTTAAATGCAATCACAAATCTAATGTGTCGCCTTAAATTTTAACTTTAAAATTAAATACAGTCATCAAAGATACACCTTGTTAGACTTGAGTTTTGGTTAGCCAAGTAGACTACAATGTAATAATATAGAGTTTTATTTTCACATAGGTATTCAACTTATTTGATGTTTTTGGCGGTGGGACTCGCAATGATCATCCCAATTCTAAGTTTATGTTTCGAGAACCAGGTCACTGCGTCTTACCTGGTTTGTGATAATAGAAATTTACACAATTGGGTTCCATAAAGTCCCTTGTTAAGGTGTAAGTGTGTAACCCTGATTTTATGGATGTTCAGCTTTTACATTCACAAAGGAGAGAAATCAATTATCAGAAAGGAAATGTTAGGTTAAAGCTGTAGATTTCTTATGGCTTGTTTTAAAGTTTTCTTCACAACCTTTGCTAAATTTGGTACTGACTTGGTTGGAAGGTGGATAAATTCCTTACTGTTTAAATTAATGAAGGATGTGCCATTATCTCTATGGAAAGGGATTGCAAGCCAAACCAATTATTCTGGGATTGAACATTCATGATGTAGACAAGTGCAAGATGTGATTGTATTTTGTTCTGTAACAAGTGTTAATAAGTGATTGATATCAGTGTATGTAAACTACTGCTCAATGGCAGATCATGCATCTATAAAACATCTGATATATCTATAATAGTGTTTGAAGTTAGGAGAAAATAAAATCCCATCTCTATTTGAGTAATAATGTTTTCTACTGTTCTTGCGCTCTATGAAATAGTTTCTGCTTTTGTTCATCTCTTTTTGTACAAATGTGAATTAAAAAAATATTTGCCATAATGTTTTCAAGAACTAAAGTTGATCCCCATCTGAAATGTAATTTCTTATCTTTTATTCTGATCTTTGTTCTATTTGTTTTTATCATACAGATATCTTCAATAAGACGATGGATTGCGATTCAGCTATATTACCTATATATACGGACAAAGAATATGAAAGTTCCAATAACCACAGCAAATCAAGGTCCAAGGTGTGGGATGTTTTTCAAAAGATTTCAGCCGAGCGTGATGAAGATTCAAAGGCTATTTGTAGTTACTGTAAGAAAGTTTATTCTGCTAAAGCTGCTAACGGTACTTCTCATTTAAGACGTCACCTGGAATCATGCCTTAAACCGGATAATCGTGGCCATAAACGGATAATCGTGAGCTTCAACATGATAACCATGACCGTAAACGGGATAATCATGAGCTTCAACATGATTATCATGGCATAAAACAGTATAAAGTATCTCATGGTTCATTGACTGATATGACTTTGTCTTCAAGGAGCTATAAGAATGATTTAAATGAGATTAGTAGCGCAATTGCAATGATGATTGTTACTGATAAACAAGCATTCAGAATGGTTGAAGATATGGGTTTCAAAAGTGTAATGGCTGTTGCATGTCCTGAATTTGAGATGATGAGTAAGGGAACCATTAAAAGGGATATAATATCCATTTATATGAAGGAAAGGGAGGAAGTTCGTGAGTTGTTGACATCATGTCCTGGTCGAATTTGTTTGACATCTGCTACTTGGAAATCTATCGCAGATGATCATTATAATTGTGTCACGGTGCACTTTATTGACCATGAGTGGAGGTTGCAGAAGAGAATTTTGTGGTTCAACCTTGTACCTCCTCCATATGACAGTTTGTATGTTGCAGATGAGATAGCCTTGTGTATGGTCCAATGGAACATTGAACACAAATTTTTTAGCATTGCATTAGACAACTTGTCCACCGATTACCGAGTTGCTTCCATGCTTAGGTCACGTCTTGATGCAAAATTAAACCTTTCATGCAATGGTGCCTTTTTTAGTGTGGGTTGTTGTTCTCAAGTTTTGAATTCAATCGTGCAAGCTGGTTTTGATCTCATCACAGACATCATTGAAAAACTCCGTCTTGGTGTTAAGTATGTGAAACAATCTCCCCAAAGGAAGAAGAACTTTTACAACATTGGTAGAAATTTAAATGTGGATATGAAGAAAAAGTTGTGCCTTGATTCTCCTACCAGTGGAATACCGTATACCACATGCTAGAAATTGCTGTCCATTATAAGAGTGCATTTTTATACATGGGGGAATGTGATAAAAACTTCAAGTACAACCTATCAGAAGAGGAGTGGGAGAAAGTGAATATCTTGTGCAAATTTTTGAAGGTCTTTTACGAGGTAACATGTATGTTTTTTGGAACCAGATATCCAACTTCTAACTTATATTTCAAGGGTGTGTGGAAAATTCATAATCGCTTGTTGGATGTGGTGAAAGGTCCTGAAAATTTTATGACTGGTATGCTTGTGGAGATGCAAGTAAAATTTAGCAAATACTGGTCAGAGAATAACTTGATTTTGTCATGTGCTGCAATCTTGGATCCACGGTACAAGGTCAAGTTTATAGAGTATTGTTATACAAAACTTTATGGGTTTGATGCTCAGCAACATGTTGGCAAAATCGTTAGGACCCTTTTCAGTTTGTTTGATGAATACATGAAAAGTTCTGCCTGCTCTTCTCGTATTACTGGGATATCTGTTAATGTCTCCAATGATAAAGAAGATACTGATGAGTTTGAAGATTATAAAACATTTCGAAGTTCTATATTCAGGGCAGAAGAGGAGAAGTCAGAGCTAGATCGTTATTTAGAAGAACCAAGCTACGATCTGAACAGTGAAATAGATGTGTTAGAGTACTGGAGGTCATGTTCAATAAAATACCCAAAGCTTTCAAGAATGGCGCGAGATGTCTTAGCCATTCCAGTCTCAACAGTTGATCCTGAGAGTGCATTTATTATGGGCAGTCGAGTGATAAGCCCTTGTCGGAGTGCACTGAAACCAAAAACTATAAGAGCCATGGTTTGTCTTCAAGATTGGGTGCAGACTTCTGACAAGACATGTAAGTTGATAAAGTTTTGATTTTTAATTATTACTCTGGCTATGCATAATCAAATTATTTTTTAAACTGTGTAGGGAATTCAGGCTATTTGGAAAACGAAATGGAAGACGATAACTCCAGTTCCAGTGACGATGCTGATGATTATTAGGTACGCAGAGTCAAGTTAATTATTGATGCAATGTCACTTGGTTGTATTGTTTCCGGGTACTCTTCAAGTAAGAATTGTATTCCTTTCTGTTGTTCTCTTGTTCTCTTGTTAGATGCTGGTGGCTAGATTGGTCATCAGATGGGTGTTACTTGTTAGGGCATGGAATAGGATGAGCATTCTTGTATAGCAAACCTTTACTTGATAAGTTAATTCTACGGTATGTGATATTTACATGTCTTTTGCTCTTGTTGAACCCACACATGACACAACAGGCCTTAAAACATGTTACTGGTTAGAAGTGTTGTGTTCTGTTTCATTTTGCATCAACCATTGTGTGGTGAAGAATGCGAAATTAAGCATATTGTTATCGTTTGGAGTATAAATCGTCAAACCCACAAAAGGGTCCTTTTTGTTGTTGAATTCACAGGCTCTGAGAGAAAATTTGAAGATGATTTTATTTAAAACCATAGATATTAGAGTACAAGTAGTAAAAGTGACACAGGGGAGGAACTTATACAATAATAAATATATATAAAAAAAAAAAACAGAGAAAAGTTATTGAAAGTGCAATGATAGCAGGGTGGTAGAGTGGAATCAAGTAGAAGGGTGTGGAAGCTTGGAAGCCTCAAGATCAGCAGCCTGCTTGAGAAAATTGTGGTCTCCGTCCTCAAGTACCATCTGGATGGGGAAAGATCCCAATCCATCAGCAATAGCAAGCAATATCTTCTTCATCTCAGACCTGAACTCTTCAACATCAACAGTTCCACTGCTATCCAAATCAAACTTGTCAAATATGGAGTCGTAGAGTTGAGGTCAGCTGTTCAGGAGTAGAGGCAACGTCAACGCCGAAGTGGGCTTCGAGGAGACGCATGGACTCAAAGGCCTTGCGTAGCTCTGAGCGGGACAGAACTCCATCTTTGTTGATGTCCAGTGCTTGGAACCTCTCGTCTATACTCTTCTTGAACTCCTCTTCATCACTCACAAACGCCCTCACTGTTGTTCCATCGATTATCACAACCCCCATCTCTGTGTCTCCAAATAGTCAATCCACTACTTCGTCTGGTTAGATTTTATAATAGATAATTAGATATGAACAAGATATCAGTGGTGGGTAGGTAGGTCATAGGTGGGTGGGTGGGCATTACAATTTACAACAATGGTTTACGCGACTACGCGTAGCGTATATATGAGGCTTTGCGCCACTTGCCTTCAATGAATTAAATTATTAAAACAAACCGACTTTCCTCTTCTTAAGGGATAAAATTGATATATTTTCTTTTAAAACAATAACACGATGAATTTGATATTTTCCTTTGATTATAATTTATATATTTATTGTGGCAGAGATTATGCATTCATGGGTAGGCATATATTCACGCTTTCAATGAGTTGTTATTCCTTGTTTGTGGATGTCACTAGGGGTGGGCACGGTTCATTGAACCGACCTAAACCGAACCGAAATATGGTGTTTGGTTCGGTTTTAAGGTTGAGTTCGGTTCGAATCGAAGGAACCGCATATAATATGGTTCGGTTTCGGTTTTGGACCTTCCAAAACCGAACCGAACCGACGAACCGAACTATAAATACAAAAAAAAATACAAATTTTATTATGTATTGTATGTTGGATTATTTATGTATGATCTTATTTTATTTTGGACTTCTATCATTCTATGTAATGTATGGACTGAATTTGATAGAATAGTAACTATTAAGCATGTACTTATAATTGAATTGAATTAAATTTGATTAGTTAAATAATAATGTGGTTTATTTAGATGTGTTTTGAATGTAAGAGATTGTTAAAAAAACATAGCCCAAAGTCAATTGTCCAAAGGCCAAAGGTCTAAGTACAAAAATAGGGTTGTTAAAGGATACAAAAATTGAAAAAATATGTAAAAAAACCTCAAAGCCCAATAGGCCCAAAACCGAATTGAACGGAACCGAACCGAACCGAGATAAAGGTGTTCGGTTCAATTCGGTTTTGTGGTCCAATACGATTCAACCGATTCAAATTTTCAAAAACCGAAAGTATAACGGTTCAATACGGTTTTGGCTAAAACCGAACCGAACCGAACTGAACCGCGCCCACCCATAGATGTCACAATCCTATAATTTGGACCACTTGACCTCTTTATAAACCAATCACAATATTCTAAAAGGCAAATTACACTGAACCCCTTGAGATTTTGAAAAGTTACACTTATATAGATAAGTTTCTTTATTGTACACTAACACCTCCAAAATTTAAATTTGACTTTACAAATACCTAAAATGCCCCTAGTTATATTATTTTACACTTTATTTTTTTTTACCTTTTAATCAAATACTTTATAAACTTTAATAAAATAAAAAAATTAAATAAAAGATATGATTCATTAAATAAATAAATAGTTTAAAAAAATAGTCTTAAAAATTAAATAAATAAATAGTTTTAAAAAATTAAATATATAATATTTTTTAAAAAAATTAAGTAAATAAATAATTTAAAACATTAAATAAAAACAGTTTTAAAAAAATCAAATAAATAAATAGTTTTAAATAAATAAATAGTTTAAAAAATGAGTGAAAAGATTAAAAAAATTAATTTTTTTAAGAATATCTATTAATAGGGACAATATAAGCTCTAAATATCTAAGGAGTGTTGAGAACCTTGAAACTTCTTTCACCATAATCTTTACAGTAAAAGTTTAGATATTTAGAGTTTTTCTTATCCCTATTAATGAATATCCTTAAAATTTTTAATGTTTTTAAGTTTTTCACTTATTTATTTATATTTTAATTTTTTTTTAAATAATTATTTATTTTATTTTTAAAAACTATTTATTTATTTATTTATTTTAAAATTGTTTATTTATTCAAAATATTTATTTATTTAATTAAAAAAACTATTTATTTATTTAAACTATTTATTTATTTAATGAATCATATCTTTTATTTTATTTTTTTATTTTATTAAAATTTATAAAGTGTTTGATTAAAAGGTAAAAAAAATAAAGTGTAAAATAATATAACTAAGGGCATTTTAGGTATTTTTAAAGTCAAATTTAAATTTTGGGGGTGTTAGTGTATAATAAAGAAATTTATCCATTTAAATGTAACTTGTCCAAATCTCAAGGGGTTCAGTGTAATCTGCCCCTATTCTAAATCCAAAATGTACAAGAATTCGAGTGCAATTTTTTCTTTTGAATTTAAGTGAGATTGGAAACTCTTGAACCCCAAGTGTTACTATGTTTTAATAGCCAAAGTTACAGTAAGAAATATGAAAAACTAACATCCAACTAAACACAAATTAACACCCAAAAATTCTCCATTACAAAGGAGAAAGTCAGACACCTCTTCTTCCAGAGTCAGATTTAGTCAATGATCTTAACCTCACTAAGAATTTAGCTTTTTTGTCTGAACTTGATGATGACCCCTCCTTTCTCTTCTTCCATCCGCACTTTGGCGGCGGAGACGACGACTCCAAATTGTCAGGTGATCCCACCACCAGCACACTCTCAGGCGACCTGACCACCGTCATTTCCTCCCACTCCAACACCTCCCGGCCACCTAAAATTTTGGTTTGCATAGCAGTGACCACCTCCTTCATTGCCATGTCAACATCCCCTCTGTTTCTCAACAAAATCTCCCCAATCTGAGCTGGCGTTAGGGCCCCACCAGACCTTATGCAACTCTCGACCACATCAAACAATGCATGAGAGTGAGACTCCACTCCAAGATAGTTCTTGGCTAGCACCTTGAATGCATGCGCACCGCACGTGCCCATGCTGACATGCACGTCCATGCGACCACATCTAACCAGCGCACGATCCACATTCTCCCTGTGGTTTGTGGTGAACACTATTATCTTCTCTTCTCCACAGCACGACCATAGACCGTCCGTGAAATTCAACAGTCCTGATAGTGTCACCCTCCCGTTCTGATCTTCTACATCTTCCTTCATTGATGTCCGTGATGATGATCTCTTCGCTGTCGTCGTACTACTCTTCATCATTCTGTCAGCTGTTAGATCAACCGAGCAATCAATGTCCTCGATCACAATGATTGAACGGTTCGTAGTCTGTAAGAGCAATGCTCTCAGCTCTGAATTATCTGTGACTTTGGTCAGTTCGAGATCGTATACATCATAGCAGAGGTAGTTAGCCATGGCGGCAATCAAGCTTGATTTTCCAGACCCTGGTGGACCATAAAGCAAGTAACCGCGTTTCCATGCACGTCCAACTCTGTGATAGAACTCTTTCCCGTCAGCGAACGCCGTTAAATCCTCCGTTATCTGGTTCTTGAGTTCAGGCTCCAGTGCCATGGTCTCGAACGTGGAAGGGTGGCGAAACGGAACAGAAACCCATCCAGAGTCGTAGGAGGCATGGCCATTGTTGGTGAAGAGCCTCCTCTCGCGAGACACACGCTCGAACTCCTCGGCACGAGAAGTGAGGTGATGGAGATAAGGTGACAAAAGGGTCTGGCGGTGTCTCTTACGTAGCTTGAGAGTGAAGCTACGTTTCTCTTCCAAGGAGTCCTGTACAGTGTCGACATGGTGTGTCCAAGAGAGACTGTGGCCGTTGAAAGAGTCTTGAACGGTGTGGTTGGGTGCAACGGTGAAGGAAATACGATTGGAGGATTTAGAGCGAGAGAGAGTGAGTCGGCGACACTTGGCAGCAGATGTATTGACAGAGTTGATGTAGAGGTTGACGTGGCGGTAGAGGTCATTGACATCGACGCCGCAGTAGCCATTGAACTCTGGGATTTCGAAGTAGGCGTATGGAGAGAAAAGGTCTTGGAGGGATTCATAGAAGGAATTGAGAAGGGAAAGGAGTTGAGAGGGTAGAATGTTTTGGAGAACAGTGAGGAGACCTAACAAAGACCACAATTGCGATAATATCTCCATCTCGACCTATTGCTTGTAACTTGTAAGTAAGTGTGTGAATCGTGAATTTGTCTCTTGTTCAAGCAGTGTTGAATGTATTTATAAAGGGAAGAAGATGACAAAGGTACTTACTGCGAATATAAAGACATAGTAGTGCATGTTTAGGGTTGGAAAAAGATAAAGCTAAAGTTATATATGAAGAAGACTTGTCTGCTTTTGCTTTTTTTGCATACTAGTGAGTTTTCAAATCCACACTCCAAATTAATCATCCTATAGCTAGACTGGAATATGAAGTTGGGATAAATATTCCTCCAATAATATATATAAATATATAGTTGCTAGCTAATTAACTAATTAATATTGAAGTGGGCAGACCACCAAGTCCATCCCTAATTATATTTGTCTATAATATATATAAGTTTCAATTGGGCAAGTGACATCTTATTTTTCGTCTGCGTATTTCATAAAATATATATGCCACTTCAAGACCGAAGATATATAAATCAGGAAATGGTTAAAAACTTTGAGCTTTAATAATATTGTTCCTTTCAAATTAATTATCACCTTAATATATATATATATATATATATTGATTTCAACGGCCCAATTATATTAATTATCACCCAATATATACATATATCTATCATTGCTTTTCATTTCTTGTGATGCATATTATATAATGTGTTATTAAACTTTTGTAACAATGCATTGAGAAGCGCTCCTGGTAGTAAAGGAGAGTGAGAAAGAATTAAGAGAGAAGAGGTGCAGTGGACGCGCATGCAATGCAATCACACGAGAGACAAAGATGCCTTTTGCTTTATGATATATATGGGCATAAATTTGCTTTGTTTCCAACTGCTTTAGTTTCTCTTTTTCTTTTTGCAATTTGTGTTTTCAAGAGGTCAGAGAATGTTCTTGGAATAATTTTACTCATCACTAACTCATCAAGTCATCATCACATATCCATCAGATTTTACCATGTCCTCCTACTCATCATATCATTCATTTACTTATTCTTCAAGTAATCAAGTCCATACATGCCCAGTTTGATCACTTCAATGAATCAGTCATGGGATTTCTGCTGTCTTCTGTTGCACCCGTTAACTATAATTCATTCTCTGGTCCTTTTTTTTTTCTGAACTTGGAACTCTTCCATATAAGTAAAATTAAGGTCATCATGATATAAATATCACAGACGTAGCTCTTGCAATCATATATGTAAATATATGGTTGGGACTTGGGACTTTGGGTGGATGATGATACATATTCTATTTTCTTTTCCACTAGCATTTTATCACAACTTTACATGAGTACACTACTGTTGCTTTTAAATAAAGTCCCATTTACAACAAAATTTGCATAAATTTAATAATCCTTTTGAACCAGAAAAGGGATTGGCCGGTTACACACCTAGCTAGAGGCCTAGAGTCTTGATAGTTGATAATCCAATGCATGGTGGCATCAAAAAAATGGTTGAAATTTGGTAAAGATAAAGAAAAAGAGACAAAGAAGAAGAAAAAGAAATAACGAGGGTTTAGGTTGACATGTAAAGACTAAAGACACGAGCATGCATATGAAGCGCTAGCTCTGGTTGCTAAAATATTTAATTTCTTGCGGGAGAGAAAGCTAGCTCAAATAATTCCTCCAACCATAAAGCCATGCTTATTAATTCTCAGAATGTCAAACAATAAGAGGAATTGATTCCATGCAAGACTACTGATCCAAATTGCTAGCTTCACTCATTTTTGGACAAATTAATTAAACTAATTGATTTTATATAAAAATCATATGCTATGGGTAACTTGAACTTAACACATTCACTAAACATAATATATTATCAGACTGAATAAATGTCATTTATCGTCTAACAACATTAATTTGGATGATTATCAATAATAATTATATATTAATGTAGTATATATTTACTGGGATATTATGCATGGGAATTAATCTAATAGTAAATTAGTGTTGAGCAATCACCATAGATGAGACATATTAATTAGTTGAGGAGTCTTGTGATGAAAGCTAGATAGATAGGGGGATACTTTGAAGTAGGGACAGGATCGGGAGGTGGATAAAAGCAGTGGAATTGATTCTACTTTAGCCAACTTATTTCTCCTTTTTATGTTTTAGAGACAACAAAGGAGTCATTAAAGAAGCTTTAGAATTACACCAATAGACCCCCCACCAATCTACATGTGCATCATATTCATGTCACTAAAAATAGAATCGATCAAAGACTCTATTCCGTCTCTGTAACAAGTTTTTATGCATTCATGGGCCTTCCTGTAAACAGAAAGTCATTTCGGTCCAAGAATAAAGTCATAATAGGCCGATCGTAACAATCTTTACCAATTAACAAAACTACAGTCACTCAAAGCCCACAAATCCATCAAAACAATGTCCATGTATAAAAGAGTTATGAGTTATGACCCGACAGTTCCACAGAGATGACTAGATGAGTGGTCGGTGCTATTTGTTTTCACATTTTGGCATCGAAGAAACAAATAGCATGTGCCTTTTCTGCAGTTGAACAGTGCCCGACTTATTCTTGCATTACGTATTTGTCTAAAAAAAATATATTAATTAAATCCAAATTCACATAAAATAAAATAAAAAACTTATTTTGGCAAATGAGAGGTACTTTGTACATATCTGCTTGAATTGTTTCATTTTGTTATTGCTATTTATGGTATCAATGTTAAGTGATGTGACAGGTTGCCACCAAAACTCTTCTCTCCTAACCCAGAAGGCCAGAATGAGAATGGAACCCTAAATCCCTGGTAAATGTTGCTAGAAAATACACGTCTCTAATACTTTTTTCATACATGGAGACTTTTCAATTCTATGCGTGGCATTTTATGTCAAGTTATATACATATTGCTCACTTATGATAGCTACTTATAAGGTATTCCCCTTCACATCAATTCAAAACAAACTACTTGCTTTGATTCATTAATCACAGCCTTGCGTGGATGGACAAATTAGAAACAATATATGTTTATATGCATAATGATTACGAAGTACGTACCCTATTTCAACTCATGACTCTTTAAAATATTTGTAGCTAAGGCCGGAGGGAGAAGTTGAAGATGGGACACAAAAATTAATCTAGTTATTTATGGGCACCAAATATATTAATACAGCAGATTTCCCAATTGATAGTGAAGACAACCAAAAAAATAAAGAGCATTGGAACTCCTCAACAGAGATTTGCATAGCTTGCTTGGTGAGTCGGATCCAAAAGACTGACTGACGTACTCGATTATTAAAGTGGTGTTTGTATTAGGGCATGGCCAATTTTTAAGTCTTTTAGTTGGCAGTCGGTTCACTTTAATCAACAAAAAGTACTGTCTACTTTACTTACTACATCATAATACATCAATACGGAATTAATTACACAGCAAAATACCGTGACTTCACCATATTCTTCCAAACAAATTAGAAGTACTTGATACAAATATTTAAGGAAAAATTCATGAAACCGTCGTAATTAAACATTAAAAGAACATACATAGAGCAATCAGGATCAACACAAAACAGATTAACAATTAATATTAATAATTACATAATAATATTATTAATTAATTATCTGGTGAGGAGAGGAAACCAACGTTCTTGGAAATAAGATTGGTAAGAGATGAGGAATAGGAAAAGAACAAGCACAAATCCAACTCCCCAAGGAGTCCCTCCGGCTCTGTCTTTCTGGTCAGCTGCCGAAGGAATCAAGTAGGAAAACCGCCCGCTTCCATCGTTGGAGAGCCAGTGTACTAATAGAAGAAGAAGTAAAGGAGAGAATATCAGATAGAGCTTCACTTGATCGAACAAGCTCTCTAGAACTGGCTCGTAGTTTATGTACCATGAAAATCCAATGAACATCAGCAGTATCGCCAGGAAGAAACAAAGGTGTATTGGCAAATCAGGACGCTGTGAATAAGCATTCGAAGAAGAATAGTCGTCTCTAGCCATAACTAGCTAGCTAGAGCTTTCTATATAATATATATATATATATATGTAAAAGTTGCAGGGTTGGAGTAGTGGCAGCTGTAGGGCAACTGGTATATATCATATATGTGTGGGGGAGAAAATAACTAGTGAAAGTGGGTTTATATATATACACACAATTTAATTAGTTTGTTTAATTAATATATTTGAAAAGATTTTTAGCTTTTCACAAATCCAGAGGGACGGTGAAGAATTTATATGGTTGAGATTCATCTTACATAAGCCTCACTAATAAGGTGCTGCCACGTACAGCCGACCATAAAAATCGATGTTAGACCCATCTTATATATAAAAGTCTAGTCAGATTTATCATATACAAATACGTCAAACTTGTTTCTTGGATTTTACCTATTACCGCACAATATTAAAGAAAGAAACGGAAAATGTGATTCTAACTCTAATTAATCAGATCATCATCTATTTACTCCTTGACTAGTAACAGTTATTTATTACTCACCCTTTTTATAATTATCTATACGTACATATTTAATTAGCTTTTATATATATATATATGGGGGTCTCACTCTCAACACAAGCTAATTAATTAAGTGGTAAGTAGGTATGTTTCTTAATTATAAAACATCAAATTATAATGGAATTACAATAATTAAAGGGTAGGCCTAGCTAGCTAGTTGGAAATTTGGATATGCTGTACATGTATTTGGGGAGTAGCTTTCGGCTTAAAACTTACCAGACATGCATATATATATATATATATATATATAATTGAAGATTGATATATACATAATACATGCATCATGCATGCCTCGAGGCTGGAGCAAAGAATATTAATTAGGAAGTGATCATGACTCATTAGCCGTTATAAAAGCAATAAATTCAGATTCATATATAGCGTCTATGTGATGAGTGATGAGTGATGAGTAATGAGTGATGAACCATACCCAACTCTCTCTCTCTCTCTCTCTTATATTTTCTAAAAGTTGTTTCAAAGACGATAAAAGTGGCCAAGTGGGTTCCACTGCCACTGCTGTTTTCTTCTATACGAAGAGTTTCCCTTGATCTACTAATTATATATGTTTAGCACTTTAGTGTTTGATTGATAATATGAAGCACACCATGCTCTCTTTTCTCTCTCACTCATAACTCATAACTCATAACTCATAACTAAGTATGTGCTTACTTTACTTTTTTTTTTTATTAATTTATAGGACGCCGTTGCTTTTCCACTATTTTAAGCATAGCACATCAAGTGGCTCTCCCGATCAAGATATATATTTCTCAATTCATCAAAATCTTTATGATTAAGTAACTGATACCTGAAAAATTAAAGGGCACTTTAATTGGCATCATTGCTTCAATAAAATAACAGCTAGCTAGGCCCACGAAATCGGTAAAAGATGCTGACATCCCATAAGCAGACACACCGAAAATCGGTGACCAATGATTTTAATTAAGTGAATACTTATCAACTGTATTCATATAGATCCATGAATATTGGTACACTTTTTATGTTGACCCACTTTGCAACCATCTCTAGACACCGGTTTAATATATGATCGAGGTTAATTAGTTGAAAGCAGGTCATTAACATCTTCATCAATATGGTATAAAAACTGTAAAGAATACAAGTTGATCCATTCCCGTTGCTGATAACATGATTCTTTTCTCTAGACTAACTTGAAGATGTGGCTCTTGACACATCAGCAAGGTTCTTCTAGAAACACTTTTAGTGATTCAATCAGAACCATTGTTGAGGACACACAATTAGTGTTTTATATAGATACTTTTAGTGATTCAATCAGAGCCGTTGTTCAGGACACACAATTAGTGTTTTATATAGATTCTGTTATAAGCAGATAGAAAAGCGTGTGAAATCTATATCTTTGTTTGGCACAAAAGAAAATCAATGAGCAAGTTTTTCTCTCTTTTATTTCTCTCAAAATCTTCTTAAACTTCTTTTTTTCTTGCACTTCTATATGGTATCAGAGCTTTTGATCTGGGCCATGGATACTTCAACAACCTCTCGGTTGAATAGATCACAGTTTGTGAATCCAGAAGAACCAGCACTCACGAAGAAGCAACGTGAATCCACGATCAAATCTCATATCCAAAAATCTGAATTTTAACTTGCCGATAAAGCTAGATCGGAACAACTTTGTTTAGCTCCAATTCCATGTCTATTGTGACATTCTATATTGAGCTTAATGCACCTAAGGTTACTACTAAAAACATACATCACATGACCACTTGAGTCATGAATGGTATCTCTAAGACCAAATTATATCAGTCTTCTACGTCTGGTCCATCTCTTGAAGAGGTTCCAACTACTGTCACTGAAGCATTGAGGCATCCTGCTCGGAGACAAGTAATGCAGGCAGACTATATGGCTTTTCAAAATACCAATACTTTGAGTCTTGTCCCTGTAGCACCTGATATGAATGTAGTGGGATGTAAATGGATTTTTCAAATTAAATACAAGGTTGATAGGTCCACAAAAAGTACAAAGCTAAGTTAATGGCGAAAGGGTTTACACACTTGTGGCTTGTATTTAACGGAAACTTTCAGTCTCATAGTAAAGAGTGTAACAATTCGTATTGTGTTATGCTTGGCAGTCATGTATTGTTGAAGTGTTCACTGAATAAACGTCAATAATACGTTCCTAAATGGTGACCTTGAAAAGGTTGAGTTCATGTCCCGACAAGAAGGCTTCCTCAATAAAGAAAACATATCTCATTTGTGTAGGCTACACAAGTCCTTATATGGACTCAAACAAACACCTAGAGTCTGGTATGCAAAGCTCAAGACTGCTCTCCTTAACTGGGGATTCAAAAACTCTCAATCGGACACTTCTCTGTTCTACTTCAGAACTTCCACATCATTTCTGATTTTGCTAGTCTATGTTGATGATATATTGCTTATTGGGAGTGATGAAAGTCTCATATCCAAGGTAATTAGAGATCTAAACATGTGTTTTGCATTGAAAAATCTGGGCAACTTGCAGTACTTTCTTGGCTTTAAAGTTCAAAACAATTTGAATGGTCTTACTCTCACTCAATCCAAGTATGCTTTGGATTTATTAGTCAAGACAAAACGACTGATTACAAGCCATGCCTCACACATATTGCTCTTGTTTCTAAACTGTCTTCTCAAGATGGTGATTCCTTTGCCGATGCCACTCTTTACAGAAGCATCATTGGTGTTCTTCAATATCTAACTCTATCCATACCTGACATAGCTTCAGCGGTGAATAAGCTTAGTCCGTTTCTTTCTTCCCCAACTCAGGTGCATTGGGTGGCTGTTAAACAGATTATGAGTTACATTCGAGGCTCTATAAATGTTGGTATTTGCTTTCAACTTGCCCAATAACTTTCTTTAGAGTGTTTTACGAATATGGATTGGGTAGGCAACGTGGATAACAGGAAATCTACAGGTGGGTATCGCTTGTATTTGGAAGGCAATTTGGTGAGTTGGTCCTTTAGAAAGCAACTTTCTTCGTGATCTGGTGGCTAGGAATCAGCTTGACATACGTTATGTACTGAGTGAAGCTCAGACGACGGACATATTCACTAAACTTTTCGCTGTAACTCGTTTTCAGCTTCTTGCTTCCAAGCCGGTAACTGATAGAGACCAGTTAAGCTTGAGGGGGAATCCTGATGATGCTGAAAAAGGCAATCCTCATTCCTTAACAAAGTTCAAACAGACTGATCTACATCAAGTCAGTTTGAGGAGGAGTGTAAAGAATACAAGTTGATCCAATGGTTCTGATGCAGCATCATCAGAACAAGATCAAGGGATCTATTCCCGTTGTTAATAACAGAATTGTTTTCTCCTAACTAACTTCATGATGTGGCTCTTGACACATCAACAAGGTTTTTCTAGAAGCATTTTGAGTGATTCAATCAGAGCCGTTGTTGAGGACACACAATTAGTGTTTTATATAGATTTTATTATAAGCAGAGTTAACAGATAGAAAAGTGTATGAAATCTATATCTTTGTTTGGCACAAAAGAAAATCAATGAGAAAGTTTTTCTCTCTTTTATTTCTCTCAAAATCTTCTTAAACTTCTCTGTTTCTTGCACTTCTATAAAAACATCTACCATTAATTAATTAAATATTTGTAATAACATCATCTTTTGTGTCATCTTCTTTTCTAATTAGATTTTACGTCAAACTAAGATCCTACAATTCCTTTTTAACGAAGGTAATAAAAGCATTTAAATCATTTTAATTCATTGATCTTAATTTGTTAGTTGCTCATGTTATCTTCTTTATTATGAATGTTTAAACTTAATTTGGACTTGTCTATATGTACATATATTAGGAGTTATGTTATGATAATAATAATGGAGGATCAACCATGAAGATGTGAACATGTGATGAGGAAATGGTGGCTTTTATCACTTTTTTCGATTGGTATTTCAAGATTATCACCACTTTAATAACTTAAATTTTAAAGACAACAAAGTAAGTGAACTTCCAAGAATGTCATTACTGTACATGCTTTTTTACTTTTCAGTTTTTCAGTTTTTTTTTTTAATTTTCTGGAATCGACCTCCATTGGAGGTCGTCGACCGCCATTGGAGGTCCGTTCATTCGACCTCCATTTCATGTTATATTTTTTTATTAAAACTGTATGGATTTTGGATTTTAATAGAGAGAAATACATAACGGAAAAAAAATGAGAGGTTTGTTCAATGGCCTTAAATAAAACCCAATGCCCTTAAATTGTGGATCTAGGATTTTCATGGCTGTGCATGTTTGTTGAGTCAGAGAAGATGGACGGTAAGTCTCAAATCATAGTTTAGACTTTCACAATGAGACAAGAAAAAATCAATAGTGGATCTTGGATTTTCATGGCTAGGTATGCGTGTTGAGCCGGATAAGTTGAACAGTAAATCTCAAATCACACTTTAGACTTGCATAATGAGACAAAAAAAAATCAACACAATAAATCTCGGAAAAGTAATAAAAAGTCTCAAAATGTTCATAATAAGTATAGGAAAGACTTAAAAAAGTCTCAGAAAGACATAAAAGTTTGGAAATCTACATGAAAAGTCTAGGAAATACTTGAAAAATTGAAAAAAAAAATTCAGGAAATTTTTGAGACTTTTCAAGTAATTTCTGAGATTTTCAGGTATTTTCCAATACTTTTCATATATTTCCAAGACTTTCATGCATTTTCGAGATTTTTCAGGTCATTTTCGAGCCTTTCAAGCATGTCCGAGACTTTCTGGACAAAAATGAAATTTTTCGAGACTTTTAATCATTTCCAAGACTTTTTGGTAATGATCGAGACTTTTGGTAATTTTCAAGACTTTCTAGGTACAAATGAAAGTTATCCAGACTTTGCAAAATTTTCTAGGTAACTTTCATTTATATCCAGAAAATCTCGGAAGTTATCAAAAGTCTTGACAATCACCAAAAGGTTTCGAAAATAACCAAAAATCTTAGAAAATTTCATTTTTGTCCAGAAAGTCTCGGAAATATTTGAAAAGTCTCGAAAATTACCTGAAAAAAAAATTCCAATTTTTTTTCTCATCTTCTTCTTAATCGACCTCCAATAGCGGCCGATTTCGACCTGCAATGAAGTTTCACCTCTATTAATGGAGGATTTTGAAAAAAAAAATAGTGAAAGGTTACTAGAGGTATTTTTATCAGTTCACCATAATAAGTATCATTTACGGTTTATCCGTTCACCATAAAAAAAATAGTGAATAAGATTTTGAGCGGCACCGAAGAAATAAATAGCATGTGCCTTTTCTGCAACTGTTGCAGTTGAACAGTGCCCGACTTATTCTTGCATTGCGTATTTGTTTAAGACAATATATTAATTAAATCCAAATTCACATAAAAATGAGAGGTAGTCTGTACATATCTCTGCTTGAATTGTTTCATTTTGTTATTGCTATTTAAGGTATCAATGTTCAGTGATGTGACAGGCTGTGGCCACCAAAACAAGTCCTAACCCTGAAGGCCAGAGTGAGAATGGAACCCGAAATCTCGAAAATACACGTTGCTAGAAAATACACCTCTAAGTTACATTAATTATCATACTATATTATATATAATACATCCCTTCAGATTAGTTACATTAATTATCATACTATATTATATATAATACATCCCTTCAGATTAATTACACAGCAAATCAGTATGGATGAGTTTGATTTGTCAGTAAACCCATCACAGCTGTCCGAGGGGTTAGATTTCGCCTTTCGATACCTCTCAAAAAAAAAAAAAAACTCAGATTTATATAATATTTTAAAAAAATACCATGACTTCACCATATATGTTCTTCCAAACTAATTATTAGCAATACTTGATACAAATATTTAAGGAAAAATTAATGAAAGCACATATATATATATATATATATATATATATATATATATATATAGCTACTTGTTAGAGAGAAATGAGTAGTTGAATAGACACAAAATTGATTAAGGATATTAATAATTACATAATAACTAAACAGTTAAGGTGCAGGGTTGGATTATTTATAAGATTTGGTGAGATGAGGAAACCAACGATCCTGGAAATAAGATTGGTAATAGATGAGGAATAAGAGAAGAACAAGCACAAATCCAACTCCCCAAGGAGTCCCTCTGCCGGTTCCGGCTCTGTCTGTCTCAGCTGGTAAAGGAATCAAGTAGGAAAACCAGCCGCTTTCATTATTGTTGTAGAACAAGTGTACAAATAGAAGAAGAAGTAAAGGAGACACAATCAGATACACCTTCACTTGATCGAACAAGCTCTCTAGAACTGGCTCGTAGTTTATGAACCATGGAAATCCAATGAACATCAGCACTATCACCACGAAGAAACAAAGGTGTATTGACGCCATAACTAACTAGCTATCTAGCCTTCTATATATATATATATATATATATATATGTAGATGTTGAAGTTGCAGGTTTTGTTGGAACAGTAGGGCAACTGGTATAATATGTGTGTGGGAGAAAATAAGCAGTAGTGAAAGTGGGTATATATATACAATTTAATTAATTAGTTTGTTTAATTAATTAATATATTTGGCATTAAGAAAGAGCTAGAGGGAGGGATTTACTTTATTACTTAGGTAGCTAGATTGAAAAGATTCTTACTTTTGACAAATCCATCGGGCTAAGTGAAGAAATTATATGGTTGAGATTCATCTTATATAAGCTTCACTAATAAGGTGCTGCCACGTACAACCGACCATAAAAACCGACATATAGAAGTCTAGTCAGATTCAGATTTATCAAGGAGCTAGAACTGGAGACTGGTCTCTGGGAAGGATAACCATATACAAATTAATACGTCAAACTTGTTTTCTTGGATTTTAAAGATAGAAATGGACGTGATTCTAGCTAACTCTAATTAATCTCATCATCATCGATCCACTTACTCCTTGACTAGGAACAGTTATTTATTACTCACCCTTTTTATAATTATCTGTACGTACTGTATATTTAGCCTTGAAAACCGGAAGGAAAATATCAGTTAAAAGTTGAGAGAATTCACTAGAATATCTCTTCTCTTATTTCTGTCAAATAGATTAATTAATTAGGCAAATTAGCTTGATTGGACTGGATTATTGTTGTGTTTAGTTTGGTATCGTATTCGACTGGATTATATTATTGTTGTGTATTGTATTAAATTTTAAATTATTGAAATTAAAATTAATTCATTCATGAAAGATATATATAATTCATCCAGATCTTTCGCATTTCTCTCATCTCACTGTCGCTTCACCAGTTCACCAAACCCACCAATCCACCATCGCCTCTCTTAGTCTCCTCTCACCACCGCCGCATCGGCCTTCGCCTTCATCTCCTTCCGCAGCCGCGGCCTTCGTCTTTTTTTTTCTCTCTCTCTCTCTCTTCCTCTCTTCTGATGTGTGTGGACTGAAATGGTTTGGGTGTGGTTTGATGGTGGTTTGGGTGTGGATTTGGTGGTGGTTTGGTGTGGATGTTTCTGGGTTTGGGCGTGGATGTGGTGTGGATGTTTATGGTTTCTGGAAAAAAAAAATCTATCTTGCCAAAATTGCTAATAAACGTAAGCCCACAGTTACAGATGTATCAGCTAATACAGTTAGAGATGTATTAGGTGTTACTGTTTACATTACTTAGTACAATGTAGAGGCACCATCCAAACACAGTATTGTATTAGTTATACACTCTAATACGATACTATACAATGAAACAAACGCGCTCTGAGATCTTCTTATATACAAAGGCTGACTATTCTATCTGCCTACCACGTGGCATATATTGATTGGAAACTTTTTCCTCTAAAATATCAAAGGCAAATATCACCCGTGATCATACTCATAGACTCTCGTATATATGTTTGTATTGATGATTAGCATGTGGTGTTAACTGATGCTCAACACCTGAAGCTTGATTAGTCTCTGTTAAAGCTAAAGCTTGACCTTGAGTTTCTGGTTCAGCTGAAGCCTCACTTACTCTAACACTGTCGATTTAATTAGTTTATTACCTTTATGTGATGACTGATGAACCATACGGTACATATCTAACGGCTAACTGTCTCTCTTATAAAATACGATGAAAGTGGGCTCCCACTGTCACTGCTGTTTTCTTCTATACGAAGATCGAGTTTCCCTTAGTCCACTAATTATACATGTTTAGTGTTTGATTGATATAATGTATGTTGGATATGGCTCATATTTCCAATGGTTACCGAACAATGATTCAACCAATGTAAAGACTTCATGGAGACATGAGAACGTTTGGAAGTATGCAATCGTGTTTTAGGAAGACTTGAAGACCTGAAGAACTGAAGAAACGAAGAATGGTGAAAACCGTTATGCCTTGCGCTATGCAATTGCACAGCGGTAAGGACAGCGGTCCAATTCCAGTGAAAACCAGTGTGCCTTGCGATGTGTAATGCATAGCAGTAAAGATGGCGGTCCTATTCAAAGAAGAAAATGATGCTTGGAGACAACGGCTTGGGTCCAGTGCATGAATCGCGGTTTTCTAAACGATGTAATTTTAGGTGACTTTAACACGGCGTAGGGAGCGGGTGGCCAACCGTGATCTGAACCGTAGTCAATCATAATCATGTGTGAATCAGAAAAGCTTTAGCAGAATAGGAATTATTATGTTTCTGGAAGTTCTTGCGCTTGAAGAAAAATAATTTATCGTTGCGTGAAACTAGAAGACTTGTGTATAAAATGAAATAATATTTATGTGGAATAAGAAAGTCTTGTATGTATAGAAGATGAATTTCCTTATAGGTTTAAACTCCATATAACTAGTATAAATAGACCATAATAACTAGGTTATTATGTGTGTTGGGCGGAGCAAACACCTATGAGATCTATAAGAGTAGGCATTGGATTGTAATTGGATTTTGGGCATCAGATAGAGAATCTTGAGTGCAGTTGTAACAAATTTCATCATAATAAATTGATCTTTTGTCGTCTTGACGGCCAATGGATTTTTCCAGATTTAGGTTTCTACGTAAAATCTTACCTTTATGTGTTTGGATTCATACTTTATTTCTTTCTTCTTATTTATTGCTTTCATCATCGATATTGTTGTTTGTTTGTGCTATATGGATAACGCTTCTATGCGACGATTATTGCTAACAATGCACACCAAATGCACACCAAATCGCTCTTCAATTTCTCTCACTAATAAATCATAACTCATAATTTGTTTTTTTATTAATTTATAAGACGTCGTGTTTTTCCACTATTTTAAGCATAGCCCATCATGTGGCTCTCCCGATCAAGAATTTAGAGATGGGAGTGGGGCCCATTGGGGTAGGGGACCCCACCTACACCCTCATTCCTAAAACCTCATCCCACCCCTGCTCCCGCACCCAAACCCCATTTGAGGGAAGTGGGGATAGAGGTGTTTGGAGGGAGGTTCCTCTACCCAACCCCCGTCCCGGGTGGGGGTGGGGGAACATTTCCTCATTTTTCTTAATGGGGATTGGGGTAGGTTCCCTCACTCCCATCCCCAATTAGATTTTGAAGGTAAAATTTACCGCCCCCACCCCTAAATGGGAGTGGGACCCATGAGGGAAATTCTCTTCTCATATCATGATATATTTTTGGGTTCATCCCATGAGAGAAATTCTCATCTCAAATCAAGATATATTTTTCAATTCATCAAAATATTTATGATTAAGTAACTGATACCCGAAAGATTAAGGGACATTTTTGGCATTGTTGCTTCATTAAAATAAGAGCTAGCTAGGCCGGCGTAAAAGATGTTGATATCCCACAAGTAGACACACTGTCACATATATATAGATGGGTACACTTTTTATGTTGACCCACTTTGCAACCATTTCTAGCTAGACACCTGTTTAATATGTGATCGAGATTAATTAATTGAAGGCAGGTCATTAACATCTTCATCAACATATAAAACACCCACCATTAATTAATTTATATATATATATATATAATAACATCATCCCCTTCTCTGGTTAGATTTTGCATTAAACTAAGATCCTACGTTAATTCCTTTTTAAAGGGTTCAGGATTGATAATATGAGACAAGCCGATAGATCTTAATTTGTTGGTTTGCCCGTATTATTATCTTTATAATGAATATTTTAACTTAATTTGGACTTATTTATAAATATACATATTTTAGGAGTTATGTTATAATAATAATAGAGGATCGATCATGAAGATAAAGATTATCTATATATAAATATATATATATATATATATATATATATTCAATTTATCATCGAATTAAACTAGACCTTGAGAGGATTATGGAGACCAGACTCCGTATTTTGAAACCAATATTATTTTTAGTAGTTTAATTAGTTTTAACAAATTAAATAGGTAGCAATTATGCACTTTCTTAATTTCATATGGATGCATGGTATATATCATGTTCAATTGGGTTTGGTAAAGATCTAACTAGTCGAAGGGTTACATGACCATTGACCAACAGAGGCGCGCACGGCGCACCAACGTCTGATTGTATTATTGTAATATGTAATTTGTACCATCATCATCATTATCTCATCATTTCATCATCCTCTTGAACGCTACTATCCCAAAATTAGTGTTTATGCTTGTCAGCTTGTGGTTTACAATGTGACTTTAACGAATGGTGAGGACCTTGGGCTTGCTCTGTGGCCTTATCATGTCCCTAAAACGATCATATCATAGCCTACATATTCACAACCACAGAACCACTTGACCAAATTATCAACTAACAGGACATTTGTTCAAGAAGTTATCATCACCGATCAACATCGTGATCTGTTCAAGATTATTTGGTCCACACAAATATAATTAAGTGGCCTAACTTTGATTTGTTGAATACAAGTACTGTCTTTTTTCTGGCAAAAACACGTATAACTGATATATATATATATATATATATATATATATATATATATATACACACCATCCGAGTACAAATCCTTGTTCGGGGAATGGTTAAGTATTTTGTATGAGGTCATAAAAACAGTGAATGATGTCAGGACTTCATGAAAACTCTATGGCTTGAGTGGGTTGGTAAAGTGACGCACTAGCACTTTGAGCTCCTCCACTTTTTGTGTTAAAATAGGGACGTACACTTGTGCTTTCTATTTCTTTAGTCTTTAGTCTTTACAAATGATGATAATCTGAATTTAATTAATTTTATTAGAAAAAGCACACCATGCGCTGCACTAGCTGGCACAAATCATCAAACAAGGATAAATGGTCCACAATTTGCTCCACTAGTCCAGCTTTTGTTTTTAATAGCTCCAAGCTTGGCCAAGCTAAGGTACGTATAAAATGAAGTCAAAACCCTCCTGTTGCTAATTAAGTGAAGATCGAAAATGGGAATGGGGTTGCAGTACTACTACTTAGTTATAGTAGTAGTGTCATTGGTAATTATAATAATAAGCGGTGCAATGGGAGATAAAGCAAAAGACAGAGAGGAGTGTACGGATGAGCTAGTAGGGCTTGCTACATGTTTGCCTTATGTTGGGGGTGAAGCCAAGGCTCCAACTCCAGATTGTTGCAATGGTCTCAAACAGGTGCTGGACAAGGACAAGAAATGCTTGTGCGTCATTGTTAGAGATAGAAACGATCCAGACCTTGGCCTTAACATCAATGTCACACTTGCTTTAGGCCTGCCTTCTGTTTGCCATCAACCTGCTAACGTTTCTCAATGTCCTGGTATATATATATGTATACTCAATCATGTATATATGCATGTTATATGTATTATGTTTTGTTTTGTTTGAATGTTTTTCATTGTATTCATGGATGCAGCACTTCTACACATGGATCCTAATTCCCCGGAAGCTCAAGTGTTCTATCAATTCGATCATAGTGGAAGTAGCACTGCTCCTGCTCCTAGTGCTACCGGTAATTAATAATTTCTATGTATTAAATTCTCGTTAATCTGTGCATAATATTATTTGATTGATTCGATTGGCTGGTGTTGAAATCGTTCAGGTGGAGGGAATACAAAGAGCAGTAACAACAAGGGAACAAGCAGTCGTGGAAAGAGATGGTTGGGATTAGAGATTGTTTTTGGAGGGGGTCTATTACTCTTGTATTTCATCTATTAGTCAATATATAATTCAACTGATAAATGTTACCCTTCCCTTTACAAATAACTCAACTTATCATATTATATATTATTACAGAACTTGTGTTTTTTCATTCTATCAATATATATATATATATATATATACACACACACACTCCATCCATCCATCGGTGTGGATAAATTGAGCTGCAAATTAAGCATGAGCCTTTGGTGACTGTCCAATAATTAGAAGCATCGAATTAATTAGCGTTTTATGTATATATAATTATATATCATCAAGCTCAAACATATATTTGTATGGTTAAAGAGTCCCCACAACCGACAAGGGCGTAATTCAGCTGCTACATGGAATAGCTTGTGCCTTGAACAAATAACTCTCAGGTCAGCTGTGCGAATACTATCAATGGTAAAAACTTTTAAAAATATTTATTCTCGAATTATTAGATATTGTCAAAAAACAAAAAAAATCAATCAAAAACAAAACCAACCCATAACTCCTCTGGCCTATTGGCTAATCCTCACAGAAGAGCCTCTAACGGTATCAAATGGGTTGGGCCCGGATCACTCGACTCATGTCTACGATAGTTTGTGAATGGTGTGGTGGACAAAGTCCGGTCCTTAACATTGATACAAATTACAATGGAGATTAATGGCATCTATGGTATTAAAATATACAATTAATGGATAGATGAGATTAAAGTGGCCTAAAAAAAGGAGAAGAAGATGAGATTTGAGTGGTTGAGATCGAGTGAAAGCTGTTGTGCACATGCCTTGTTTTTAATGATTTGTGTTTAAGACAAAAATACCTTTGGTTTCAGGTTCACAGTTGAAAAAGAAGTAAAAAATGATCGATCCATAAAAGTTAAGGACTCAAATGAAAATTTTCATAAATATATGGGCTGAATTCATAAAGAATCAAAAAATTTATTAGTTTATTGTTTTTAGCCACTAATTTATATTTTATTGTTTTTATCATTTTTGACCATTTTTGGATAAAATTATCCCTAAATTTTACTTCACATAATATGTAACTTAGTTACATGCCATTTGATTTCAAGTTATATGCTAGTTGATTTTTCAAGTTACATATCAATTAAATTTAAAATTATATGTTAATTGACTTTCAAGTTACATGTTACATGCCAGTTAATTTCCAAATTTTTGGGTGAGTGAAGTAAAGACAAAATGAAGGGTAATCTTGTCTGTTCAAGGCTAAAAGTGATAAATATAATAGAATATAAATTTATGGCTAAAAACAATAAACCAATAAATTTTTTGATTATTTCTTGCAATTTCCTCTATATTGTATATATATATCAGAATTTTTAAGTTAGTACGCACTGATATAACTCCATCAGTACGTTGGATATGAACCATTATATTTACATACTTTGATTCAAAGTGTATGCACTTGTCAAAACTTCTCCATAATTAGTAGTTCACATGCAACGCATTGATATAAGTTGTATCAGTGCGCACTGAGGAGAAAATGACTGATATATATATATATAGTTATTTCTTTGTTAATACTTAAAAGATCAACCCCAATTAACTCAAATGGTTTTTTTTTTCAATAAAAATAATTGTAATCTAACCCAACTTACAAAAACTAAAAGATTTTGTTATTGTTATTGTTATTTATGCTCTGTCCTGCAGCTGTTTTTTTTTTCGTTTTTATTTTCCAAAAACGATTTCGAATTCGCTTTCGTTAACCGTTTTTCATTTTATTTTCGAAAAACAAAATTTTTTTTTGAAAAACACAAGCAATGTTAAAAGTGAAATATTTGAAAAACAAAAAAAAACTTGTTTTTCGTTTTTTGTTTTTGTTTTTCAAAAAAAAAAAATTCTTTTTTACCTCATCCACCAGACATCATCCAATTTCTTCCTCATCTCCATCTGCTCGCCGCCGCCGGCCGATCATCATCATCTTCTTTCTTTCTTCTTCTTCTTCCTTCCTTTCTTCACCAATCGCAGTCACCGCCGGCCTATCAGCTGGTCTTCTTCAACTTCTTCTTCCTTCCTTCCTTCGCCGATCACAGTCACCGCCGGCCGATCAACTGGTTTTCTTCTTCTTCTTCTCCTTCCTTCCTTCCTTCCTTCCTTCCTTCGCTGATCGCAACTGCTGCCGATCCATTCGCCGCCGCCTGTCGTTCAGCTAGTCGTCTTCTTCCTCTTCTTCTTCTTCTCCTTCTTCTTCTTCTCCTTCTTCTTCTCCTTCTTCTTCTCATTCATTCCTTCGCCGATCGCAGCTGCTGTCGATCCATTCGCCGCCGCCGGTCGATCAGCTGGTCGGCTTCTTCTTCTTCTTCTTCATATGGACGACTTCTTCTTCTGGATCAATTGGACATTTTGTAATTATTTAAAAAAAATTATCAAATCAGTGTAATATATATATATATATACATATATATATATATATATATTTTAAAGTCAATTAAGTTATAGTGGAGTCTTATGACATTTATTATTATTATTAGGGAAAATTTTTCATGTTTTATATATTATTAGTTAATTATTTAATCAATTTATTTATAATTGTTATAATATTAAACAAAAATTAAAAATTAATATTTCAATTTTCAATAGTTTTCAGTTTGCCTACCAGACGCGTTTTTTCCGTTTTTATTTTCAAAATACGAATTTCAATATACACTACCAGACGTGTTTTTAGATTTTTAAAATGAAACCAAAAACAATATTTTCATTTTTATTTTTATTTTCGAAAAACATCAACTGAAAAACGCTTACAGGACGGACCCTTAACATTGCTGTAAAAATAACTAAATAACGGGTTGGAGGAATCAAATTAAGATGCATGGTGGCAATGGCCAATGAACCTTTAAAATTAAGTGATACATGAAAAATCATAGAAGATATTGATGATATCCACGGATCTGCTCCCTTTGCAACCCCACATATATAGATATTAAGTAAGGTATATCTTATTTTAATTTTGGAAAGGACTTGATGAAATTATATATATTTTTATGAATTTTGATCTGATTTTTTTTTATGGTGTGGATGATATATAAATTCATTGAAATCTACCTAAGACTAAAGTTTGATAATTTTTCAAGTACTATAACTATTTTTTATTTTTTTTTCCTATATTTATCTCATTTTTCCAATGCCATTATATTTAACTAAATCGGGATAAATAGTTCCGGTATTTGAAAATTTTTCAATTTTTTTCATAGGTAGATTTTATTAAACTTATCATCCACAAAAAGAATCAGATTAAAATTCTTAAAAATAGATGTAATTTATCAATCAAAATTCATTAATCGATACCCAGCAACGATCCAACTATACCAACAAATAACTCGATTCGATACTTCGAGCACAACTGTTTGTCATTCCAAACTCTTTTCTATTTCACTTGGTTTAATCGAACAATATATTGACTTGAGCGTTAAAAAGTCCCCCCAAGGGAACACCTCCTCCAGTGGTTTGCCACCACGCCGTTTTTCCACTTGTTTCATAGGTTGCCAGTGCTCAGTTCAACGACTTAAATTAATTGTAGATCTGATCGACTACAATAGCCATTTTTCTATTGATCTTTTTGTTGCTTATATTTACATTAAACATGCATTCTTAATCCAATTTTTATTCATATTTTGTAGCCATAAGTACTCGAGTTTCGGCGGTTTCAACGGATTCGGTTTAAAACCGAATCTGTTGAAACCAAAAAAAAAAAAAGAATTTTTATATGTAACACTTAATGTTATTTTTTCATGTTAGCTCATTATATTTACATTTTTTTTATTATGTACTAACTTTTTTTAGTTTTTCAGTTTATTTTTATTGAAACTCACTTCGATTACAATTATCAATCACCTTTAATTATTCTCCCACAACAATTCAAACTCGATGTAAGTTCTTATTTAGATTGCACTTTTCGTACAAACCTTTTACAAATTAACTACAAGATTAAAACCTGAAACAAACCAACACAGGAAAGAAAGTAATAGTACAAATTTATTTAGACAGATCTCATAATGAAGATTTTATGTGTCCAAAACGCTAGGATTCAAAGAAGCATAAGCAAGCAATTCAGGGTCATGTTCGAACAAGTACATGTCTTGTTCACTTAGAACCACCCAAGCCTCGATCGATCCATCTCCCTTGTTGGTGTCCAACAACTCTATCACGTTCTTCTTATTTCCACTTCCCATCGTAGCCCAAACAGGCTTCCCCCACCCGAAATCGATGTCATACAACGGAATATTGCACCAACTTGTACATATATAGAATTCCATGTCGTGTCTCATCATTTGAGTCACCGCTACTTTTAAGTACTCTGTCACAGCTTCGAATGCGTCTTCTTGTTGAAGCATTTTCAAGTAGTTTTTATCAAACACTTTTAATTTGTCCCTTATTTCGCGGACCAAACCGTTTAATTCCGTCTCGCTTTTATCCTTTTCGGCAGTGTAGAACCCGACAAGGTTCCCGACGGAGTTATCCGGCAAAGGGGGCTCGATTTTTCGACGGATGTTCACCGCTCGAGTCAAAATGGACGGTCTCGAGACCCCGGAATTTGATCTCGCCGCGTTCAACGCGCATTTCCAAATTAAAGCAGTCACGGACTCCGCCCTCGTCGGTCGCTCCACGCTCTCGTTGACGGCTAAAGCCTTGAGAGCGGTGACTTTCGAGGCCTCAAACACCAACCTTTTTATAGGGAACTTCTCTTTCTTGAAGTCAACCAACGGTGGCACACCCACGGTGAAGAATCTCCTCGGTGGGAACATCTCCGCTGAGTTATACAATGGGACCACAGCCTCTGCCGTGTCGGCAGAACCGAATGTGGTTACCGCCCAGCACCTCATAGCAACGGCCGCTGTGGCCGCATCGGCGAGTTTATGCGAGATGCTCATAGCAATAGCAACGCCACCGCAGTCGAAGAAGCTAACTTGAACGACCGAAAAGAAACCGATGCTCTCTTCCGTGGATTCAACTTTAGTAGGGATGAATTCTCCAAGCTGGTCCCAGTTCCTTTGCTGTAGGAATTCCGACAGAGCACAGTCGACTCTTGCTTCGACGTAGAGAGCTCCATAGTCACTACAATCAATGGTGATATTATCAACTGTCTTTCCGGCAAGTGGGTAAAACAGAGTCAGCGTGTCAGAGAACGACTTCTTGAGCTTCTCGGACCGCTCGAAATGGTTGTTTGTACCGCCGTTAATGGAGGAGTAGAATAAAAGCGTGGAGACGTAAACTGGTGGAGCGAGCTGATCAATGAGAGAGAGCTTGAAGTCTCTCAAGCTTTGTGGGGTTGGAGAGGATGGTTTTATGGTTTCTCTCGCTGTAATTTCGATCTTCATCTTTGTTAATTAAAAAGACTAGATTTCAGTACACAAAACATTAACAGCAATTGGGTTTGCTTTTATAGCAACTCAGCTGTGCCATGCATGCATTGGTTGAGGATTCGTGACAATTGTTATCAAGCTACAAGTTTGACTTTCAAATTTGGATATATATATATATATATATTTAATGCATGCAATCCATGCTTTGGCTGAGGATTTGTGACAATTGTTATCAAGCTTCAAGTTTGACTTTCAAATTTGGATATATAAATATTAGGGTTGTGCAGGATTCGATCCGGCCCATTTTACCAGCATTAGTCACGACCCTATATATTTGACTAAAGTTGTACTCAAACCCTAGATTATTATCTTTACCAACTCGTTTGATGCACCGGCTTTATTAGTTTATTTTTTTTGAATTAGGCTTTATTAAAAAATTACATATAATAAGTTGTGTAATAAAAGAAAATGCACAACCTATTCCACCAACAATTTATCTCACAAACAGTTTGAAACAAATTTAAATTTAAATATTGTATTCTATTTATAATATATAATATGATATGGGCACTTCGTATTACATGTTTATATTTATAATAATTATATATTTATATTAGTTTTCTATATATATAGTAAATAATATTTATATTTATAATAAATAGTAACACTTCTAAGTTCTAATGATAATAAATAATAATAAGGACACTTCATATTATATTTTATATTTATAATAAATAAGGGTTGTATGCCATTTATTTATTTATATTTATAATAAATAAGTGACACATACCAGCTTATGATGGGAACAAACTGTTTATATTTATAATAAATAAGGGTTATATATTTACATTTATAATGAACATGAACACTACATATTAAATATTTATATTTATAATAAATAAGAGGCAAGTATCAGTTTTTAGTGAATAGAAAACTTATAACGATATTAATGCAATTGAATAATTGTTTTTCAATATTATTAATATAAATGAATAAAAAGTTTTCAATAACACAAAAACCGTTCAAAGAATGAAGCCATGAGCGTGACATATTATATTAAAAATTCGCTTAATATATGTATATAACTAATCAATAATGCTTAACATCGATAAAAAAAAAACCTTATCTATGGCCAAAATTAATGTTTTTAAGTTACGAAAATCCTCAAATCAATTTTTGTTTATTATATTGAAAACTTCAAATCAAAATAAATAAGGAAGAGCAAACATTTTATATGCCATGCTTTTTTTGTTCCCAAATTTTATTTGTTCATAAATGACAAATTAAGATTATTGGAAGCAAGAATTTTTTTTTCTTCAAATCAAAGTAAATAAAGAGAGAGCAACATTTTACATGCCATACTCTTTTTTTTTTTTTGGAATCCTTAAATTTTAGTTGTCCATAAATGATTAAGTAAGTGTTATAATAAAATTAAATAATAGATAAAATAATAAGCAATAATAATAAGTAGAGATAAAGACGAAAGAGTAAAATTACTCTTATTATTTACTTTTATTTTCTCTTTATATTAATTCAGAGGCAGCTTATCAGCTCTTGGTTCTACGTTCATAAAAAACAACAATGTACAAAACAACAAAACAAGCCTATTTATAAGGTTTTGCAATTGATCATAAAGTGACACCAAACTGCCACCGGTCACTAGAATAAAGTTCATCTTTATTTTTTCTCCATGTATGAGGACACTAGGCAAATTGTTGGTGTGGTGATGAATCCAATACATTCCAAAATTCTCTACAATATTCTACAATACTTCCCTTTGGATTATCACCACTTGTATCTTAATTTGTTAGGAAAAACCCAGTGAGATAAAAACCTGAGCAAAATATATACAACGATCTTCTGGATCAAGTGGTATTGGACGTATTCAGAACTGCCTCATTAAAACCTTTCCGGTAAAACCCAGTGGGACAAAATCAGGTAAAGGAAAAAGAGTACAGTATGTCCATTCAAATTTCTCTCCCCCCTGAATAAAACTTCAATATCAATCCTGTAATTTGCAGAGTCGACGCATACCAATCCCATATACCAATTTCTCAAAGGTTGACGTAGGCAATGTTTTCGTAAACAGATCTGCAAGATTATCTGTAGACCGTATTTGTTTAACATCAATTTGTCAGTTCTGTTGAAGTTCATGAGTATAGAAGAATTTAGGAGAAATATGTTTGGTTCTATCTTCTTTGATATATCCCCCTCTAACTTGAGCAATACAAGCCGCATTATCTTCAAATATCGGTGTCGACATTTCTGTAGATAATGAAAATCCACATGTATTTTGAATATGATAAATAACTGACCTTAGCCAAATACATTCTTGACTTGCTTCATGAAGTGCAAGGATCTCTGAATGATTAGAGGAGGTAGCAACAAGAGTTTGATTTGTGGAGCGCCAGGAGATTACTGTGCCATTATAGGTAAAAACATATCTTGTTTGTGAACGAGTTTTGTGGGGATCAGATAGATACCCGGCATCAGCATAACCAGGTAAACCTGAAAAAGTTGTTGGATTCTGAATAATATAATCCTAAATCTCTCGTTCCATGAAGATAACGAAAAAGATGTTTAATCACATTCCAATGTTTTCGAGTTGGTGCTGAACTGAATATAGCAAGCAAGTTTACTGAAAATGCGATATCTAGTCTAGTATATTGAGCCAGATATAATAAAGCACCAATTGCATTAAGATATGGTACTTCAAGACCAAGTATCTTTTCACCATTATCAAGTGGTCGGAATGGATCTTTCTTAGGATCAAGATTTCTAATAATCATAGGAGTACTTAATGGATGAGCATTGTCCATATTAAATCTTTTCAGAATCTTTTCAATATATGCTGATTGATAGATAAGTATTCCGTCTGATTTATGCTCAATCTCCAGGCCGAGACAAAATTTTGTCTTTCCTAGGTCTTTCATTTCAAATTCCCTTCTTAAATATTCAACAGTTTTTAGGAGCTCTCCAGGAGTTCCAATCAAATTCATATCATCAATGTATACTGCTATAATAGCAAATCCAGATTCTGATTTCTTTATGAAGACACATGGGCATATAGGATTATTAATATATCAATTTTTAATCAAATATTCACTAAGGCGGTTGTACCACATGCGCCCAGATTGCTTTAATCCATACAATGACCTTTGTAATTTAATCGAATATAGATTGCGATGTCTCGAGCTGTATGCTTCTAGCATTCTAAATCTTTCAGGGATTTTCATATAAATATCTGAATCGAGTGAGCCATATAGGTAGGCAGTTACTATGTCTGTAAGACACATTTCAAGTCTTTCTAAGACAGCTAAGCTTATCAGAAATCGAAACGTAATTGTATCTATCACTGGTGAATACGTCTCATCAAAATCAATACCAGGTTTTTGTGAGAAACCATGTGCTACGAGTCGTGCCTTATATCGCACCACCTCGTTTTTCTCATTACGTTTTCGTACAAAAACCCATTTGTATCCAACAGGTTTGACATCTTCAGGTGTCTGTACTATTGGTCCAAATAGTTTACGCTTGTTTAACTTAGTCAATTTTATTTGAATTGTTTCTTTCCATTTAGGCCAATCAGATATTTGCCTACAATCGTCTAGGTTATGAGGCTCATAATCATCATTTAAAATTTCTGTAGCCACTGTGTACGAAAATATATCATCGATGATTGTTTCTTCACGATTCCACATTCCTCCTTTATAATTTATAGAAATTTCCTCATTTCTATGTTCTTGTATCTCTTCAGAGATTCCTTCCCCTGTGGGGGTTTCTTGTGTCCTTTTAGGGACATCTAACTCTTGTGGAATTGATTTAGAGAAAGTGGATTTATTTATAATTTCAGGAATATGATCCTGATATTTTGTTTTCTTCCTCCGGGGAACAGTATTTTTCGAACCAAGTGGTCTACCACGCTTCTGGTGTACAGTAGACGATTCATTTGCTATTATCTGTTTAGATCGTTCTTCTGGAACAATTATCCGTGCCTGTACATTAACATCTGAGATGTACGATTTTGTTACCCTAGTAGCATCTATAAATGCATCTGGTAACTGATTTGCTATTGTTTGAAGGTGAACTATCTTTCGTACTTCATTCTCACATTGAGAGGTGTATGGGTCAAGATGAATTAGACTAGGGACTTTCCAAGAAAATTCATGTTTCTCTTCAGGAGAAGTTTTTCCTTTCCCTAATGATGAGAAATTTTTCTCATCAAAATGACAATCAGCAAATCGTGCTGTAAAAAGATCACCAGTTAAAGGTTCCAGATACCTAATAATTGATGGTGAATTTAGACCAACATATATTCCCAAACGCCGTTGGGGACCCATTTTAGTTCTATGTGTAGGTGCAATTGGGATATATACTGCACAATCAAAAGTACGCAGATGAGAAATATCTGGTTGATGTCTAAATACAAGTTGCACTGGAGAATATTGATGATAAGAAGTGAGACGAAGATGAATTAATGCAGCAGCATGTAAAATAGCATGTCCCCAAACAGAAATTGGTAATTGTGTTCGTAATAATAAAGTTCTTGCAATTACCTGGAGACGCTTGATAAGTGACTCTGCTAATCCATTATGAGTATGAACGTGTGGAACTGGATGTTCAACATCAATCCCAACTGATCTGCAATATTCATCAAATGTCTTGGAAGTAAATTCACCCGCATTATCAAGACGTATTGATTTAATCAGATGATCGGGAAAATGTGCCCCAAGCCTGATAATCTGTGCGAGTAACCTTGCAAAAGCAACATTGCGTGTTGATAATAAGCAAACGTGTGACCATCTGATGGATGCATCAACTAGGACTATAAAATATCGGAACAGTCCACTTGGTGGATGAATAGGTCCACATATGTCCCCTTGAATCCTTTGTAAGAAAGACGGGGATTCAAAGCCAACCTTAGATTGAGATGGTTTTATTATTAATTTCCCTTGTGAACATGCAGTACATAAATTTTCATGGGATAAAAGAATCTTCTGGTTCTTTAATGGATGTCCATGAGAATTTTCAATGATTTTACGCATCATTGTAGATCCCGGATGACCTAGACGGTCATGCCAAAGCAAAAATATTTTTGGATCTGAGAACTTCTGGTTCATAACTGCATAAACTTATACACCTCTTATAAGAGTGTAATATAATTTAGATGATAAAACACACAGCTTTTCCATAATGAGTTTCTGGCCTGAATTATGAGAAGTAATGCACAGATACTTAATATTCTTATCATTTATAGTTTCTAGGTGATATCCATTACACAGTATATCTTTGAAACTGAGCAGATTTCTTCTGGATCTACTTGAATATAAGGCATCATTAATACATATTTTAGTATTATTTGGTAACAATACCATGGCTCTACCAGAGCCTTTTATCAGATCTGTTGGACCTGATATTGTATTAACATTTGTCTTAAGCAAGGTTAAATTCATAAAGTATTTCTGATTCCTCAAAATTGTATGTGTTGTTGCACTATCGGCTAGACATATATCTCATGTATCTTGCTTTTCAATATCACCCAACTTATCGTTTAAAGACATATTCTGATTACAACAACAAACAACAAAAAACAAAAATAAATAAAGTACATATCAGATAGAGTGATAAAAAAAGAATATATACATAAGGAATATTTACATAAACATTTCACATGAAAGTGAAACGAATTATAAGCAGTACTTAATTGGTATGGACATTTCCATCACCAGTTGAAGTGGTCTTTTTATTAGTCGGATCATTTAGAAAATCAAAAATATTAAACTGGGTGATATCCATAAAATCTGAATCTTCCATGAAGATGATTTCATGATTCTTTTCTTTTCCCCTTTCTTTGATCGATGCCTGATAAAGCTCAACCAGATGTTTAGGTGTGCGACATGTACGTGACCAATGATTATGACAGCCACACCTAAAACAGATGCCATAATCTTTCTTAGGCCCCTTTTGGATACTCTTCCCTTTATCTGGTCTGGCCTTATAAACATTCCACTTCTAGGGAGTGTTTTGATTATAACCACCCGGACCAAAATAATCATATGATCTTTCACGACCCCGACCCCGACCACGACCACGGTTAGGACCACGACCACAGTAGGAACTGCGACTGCGACCACGACCGCGAGTATGTCCTCCAATAGTGTTGGCATTCACTTCTGGGAATGCTGTAGAGTCGATAGGGCGTGATTCATGATTTTTAATTAAAAGCTCGTTATTTTTCTCTACAACCAAGAGACATGAGATTAACTCTGAATATTTTGAGAATCGATGTTCTCGATACTGCTGTGGTAATATCATGTTAGAGACATGAAAGGTTATAAGTGTTTTTTCCACCATGTCGTTTTCTGTAATATCTTGACCACACAATTTCAACTGTATAGTGATTCTGAATAAAACATAATTATAGTCAAAGACTGATTTAAAGTCTTGAAAACGTAAATGTTGTCGTTGATACCTTGCATTTGGTAATGCAACATCGGATTGGTTATCGAATCGGTCTTTCAGCTCTTGCCATAGAACTTCTGGTTCTGTGACAGTTAGGTATTGGGCTTTTAGATCTTCATGCAAATGGCGACGGATAATGACCATGGTAGTAGATTTATCTTGCTCATTTGCTTCAGCCCTATCTTCAATAGTATAATAAAAGCCCTCTGATTTTAGGAGTCGTCTGGCATCAATAACCCATGACATGTAATTTTTCCCGGACACTTCTAGTGCAGTAAATTTCAAACTTGCAAGCTTTGCCATTATTACAGCTTCTAGCTATCTAAAAATCACAATAAGAGTCAGAACTTCTGGTCTGATAAAATCCGAGGAATTTAAATCTTCAGATATATAAAGGAATAAATCCAGAAATTTCAGGTTCCGGCAATGATAAATAAATCCATGAACTTCATGTTCTAGAGGGGTGACCAAATTGTTTAAATAAAAATTGCGTAAAAGTAAATAAAGTGCGAGGAAGTAAATTGCGTAAAAATAAAATGCGAGATGATATTTAATAAATAAAAATCTGGATGTTTCAAGTTCTAAAAATAATAAATTCAGAAACTTCAGGTTCTGGTAATAAATTTAGAAACTTCAGGCTCTTATGGTAATAAATTCAGAACTTCGGGGTTCTGGAAATAGCAGCATTGTGCTGATAATGTATTATAATAAAATTAAATAATAGATAAAGTAATAAACAATAATAATAAGTAGAGATAAGGACGAGAGAGTAAAATTACTCTTATTATTGACTTTTATTTTCTCTTTGTATTAATTCAAAGGCAGCTTATCAGCTCTTGATTCTACATGCACAAAACAACAATGCACAAAACAACAAAACAAGCCTATTTATAAGGCTTTGCAATTGATCATAAAGTGACATTAAATTGCCACCGGTTACTAGAATAAAGTTCATATTTGTTTTATCTCCACGTATGAGGACACTAGGCAAATTGTTGGTGTGGTGATAAATCCACTATATTCTAGAATTCTCTACAATATTCTACAATAGTAAGATTATTATTTTAATTTTTACTATTATTTGTTTCAAATAGATCATTATAAAGGCAGTATATATCATATTATAAATATGATATATAATATGATATAAATATTAAATTGATGAAATAAAATAAACAATTATTAATAACATTAAATATATACCACATGTCGCTTCCTCAAAAAGAAATATATATTTTTATATTATTTAAAATAAGTTGTGTACTAAAAAATGCACAACCTATTCTAAATTTACGGTCACTTACCTATACAATTCTAAAAAAAAATCCAATTATCTATTTTGATGGCAATTGAAATAAACCGTTGAATATAATGAATTGAATTAAATTGAATTTGATTATAAAGAAATAGTTTTCAGACGAAAGAACCACTACAATCCAACCAAGATAACTCATCTCTAGCTTTGCTCATAACTTGATTAAAACCTCAAAAGTTATATCCAAAAACAACTCACCTGAATCTAAAGAAAACAAACACACATGATAAAAGAGAAATCGTATCACATGAAAAACCAAGATCAAGTAGCATGGTGTGCATAATTAGTCATAACACAACAATGCTAAGACTGCTATCTCAACATATATATTTATAGTAGAGACAAAAAATCACATGATCATGAAAGGATAGTGTCATCAACCATGCGAATGTGTGACCCCTCAATATATCATGACAATAAAAAAAATTATAACATAAAAATAAGACAATGAAAATATCAATAAAACATTTATCTAAAGAA
The DNA here is from genome assembly GCA_033220585.1 of Dipteronia sinensis. Lineage (NCBI taxonomy): Eukaryota > Viridiplantae > Streptophyta > Magnoliopsida > Sapindales > Sapindaceae > Dipteronia > Dipteronia sinensis. The sequence goes on from JANJYJ010000973.1 coordinate 80,090, forward strand.
TTTACCCTCATATAGATATTGAGAATATAGATCTTCAACCTAAAAAAATAGAAGAAAAAATAATAATTAATGAGCTTTTCTTAACAAAAAAAATGAAAACCATAAAAATAATGTGAAAATTGTGAAATAAGGTTAGAAAGAAAAATGAAGGTGAATAAAAATTTAGGATCTTTGTATAAAAGAGTCTCTTGTATAGTGAAAAAAAAAAATCCAAAGAGTCTCTCTGACATTTTTTATTTATTTAATAAGAGTCACATGCCTAGAAAGTAATCGAAAACTCTTCTTATTCATTTTAATTAATTAAATTGAATATAGATGATATGATAAGACACTATTAATTCAAATGAATATGGATATATCGTAGCTTATGGGAAGAAGAAGAAACTTAAATTAAAAACATTCAATATGTATAATATATAATTTTAATAAATAGAGATACTTCATATTATATTTTTATATTAATGCAAATGAATATAGACTTAGTATGTGTTTGGTATGGTTTTTATAAGGATAAAAGCGTTTTTTTAATGCTAGAAGTTATTTTGAAGCTTTTTATAGTTGTTTGGCAAAACTCAAAACAGTTTTTTTAATATATGAATTGTTTCAATTACCTTTTATAAAAACCATTTTATATCTATTTAGATAAGCTTAAAATTTGGGTTTTTCCAAAAGGTTTTTTTTCTAAGTTTTTTTTAAAAAATATATGGATTGTCTCAAATGCCCATATAACTCTTTCATTATAAATACATTGTCAACACATTTTTTGTAATTTACACAACCAAAAGCCATTTTAAAAAATACGTTGTGAACATTTTTTTGTAATTTACACAACCAAAAGCCTTTTTGTAAGAAGCTCTACACAATAGAAGTTCTACTATAAAAAAAGATCTACTATAGAAGCTCTATTTGAAAAGCAAAAGCTCTATGTGAACATTTTTTTTGTAATTTACACAACCAAAAGCTCTATTTGTAAGAAGCTCTACACAATAGAAGTTCTACTACAAAAAAAGATCTACTATAGAAGCTCTATTTAAAAAGCAAAAGCTCTATGTGAACATTTTTTTTTGTAATTTACACAACCAAAAGCTCTATTTGTAAGAAGCTCTACACAATAAAAGTTCTACTATAAAAAAAGATCTACCAAACACACTTTTATGGTAACTTATGGGGAGAAGAGTTATAATAAATATATATTTATCTTTACAATAAATAATATATAATTTTAATAAATAGAGACTCCTTATATCATACTTTTCTATTAATGCAAACGAATATGAACACATAGTAGCTTATGGGGAGAAGGAACTTAAATAAACAAATATCGATATGTATTTATGTTATACTATATTTATGTTTACAATGAATAATATATAATTGTAATAAATAGGGACGCTTTATATTATAATATATATATATATATATATATATATATAGGACATGTGTTGGTCTCAATTGAGTTTCTTTTTAAATAAAATAAAATAAAATAAAAATATTTACGATAAACATGACACCACACAATGAGAAGTAGTTATTATATATATATATATATATATATATATATATATATATATGGGACATGTGTTGGTCTCTATTGAGTTTCTTTTTAAATAAAATAAAATAAAATAAAAATATTTACAATGAACACATGACACCACACAAAGAGAAGTAGTTATTTTTTTGAAAGTATTTATTTTTAATATTTAATATATTATATATGATATATGATATGATATGTTATTTATATAAAAAATTAAATATTTAATACTAATATAAAATAATACCACATGAAAAATAGTTGTTTTTATAATATGATATTATATATAAAATATGATTATATGATAATGTGATATGATATGATATGAATATTAAATAAATGATTGTATAAGTTATGATATCATATTATGATATGATTGTATAAGATATGATATGATGATTCTATTATTATTATATGTGATATTATAACATATTATGTGATATATGATTTTATTATTATTTTGTAAGCATTAATTAAGATTCTACATGTCAGCTTTTGTAAGCATTTATTAATTTGACATATGATGGATTCTAGTTCAAAAAAGGAGAAAATCTTTAATGAGATGGTCTCATATATATTTGGTGAGACTGTCTCAATGAAATTGCACCATTTATTTCGAAAACCTAAATATGTATTATTAAACTATTAAATGGTGCAATTTCATTGGACGGTCTCACCAAATGGATATGAGACCGTCCCATTGAAGATTTTCTTTTTGTAATTTACACAACCAAAAGCCTTTTTGTAAGAAGCTCTACACAATAGAAGTTCTACTACAAAAAAAGATCTACTCTAGAAACTCTATTTTAAAAGTCATATCAAACACACTCTTATGGTAACTTATGGGGAGAAGAGTTATAATAAATATATATTTATCTTTACAATAAATAATATATAAATTTAATAAATAGAGACTCCTTATATCATACTTTTCTATTAATACAAACGAATATGGACACATAGTAGCTTATGGGGAGAAGGAACTTAAATAAACAAATATCCAATATGTATTTATGTTATACTATATTTATGTTTACAATGAATAATATATAATTGTAATAAATAGGGACTCTTTATATTATAATATATATATAGGACATGTGTTGGTCTCAATTGAGTTTCTTTTTAAATAAAATAAAATAAAAAAAAAATATTTACGATGAACATGACACCACACAATAAGAATTTGTTATTATATATATATATATATATATATATATATATATATATGGGACATGTGTTGGTATTTATTGAGTTTCTTTTTAAATAAAATAAAATAAAATAAAATATTTACGGTGAACACATGACACCACACAATGAAAAGTAGTTATTTTTTTGAAAGTATTTATTTTTAATATTTAATATATTATATATGATATATGATATGATATGCTATTTATATAAAAAATTAAATATTTAATACTAATATAAAATAATACCACATGAAAAATAGTTGTTTTTATAATATGATATTATATATAAAATATGATTATATGATAATGTGATATGATATAATATGAATATTAAATAAATGATTGTATAAGTTATGATATGATGATTCTATTATTATTATACGTGATATTATAACATATTATGTGATATATGATTTTATTATTATATTTATAAGCATTAATTAAGATTCTACATGTCAACTTTTGTAAGCATTTATTAATTTGACATATGATGACTTCTAGTTCAAAAAATGAGAAAATCTTCAATGAGATAGTCTTATATATATTTGGTGAGACTGTCTCAATAAAATTGCACCATTTTTTCTGAAAACCTAAATATGTATTATTAAACTATTAAATGGTGCAATTTCATTGGACGGTCTCACCAAATGGATATGAGACCGTCACATTGAAGATTTTCTCTCAAAAAAGATATTATTATATGACTATATATGATATATGATATGATTATTATATATTGTTTTTTTCCAATAATTTTTTAATTTTCAGAATATATATTCTTATTTTGCAAGCGTTATATAATATACTACATGGTGGCTTCTGGTTGTAAAATGTTGTTATTGTATTATAATATATGATATTATAAATTCAAAAAAATAAAAAAATAAATTATATTTATCATTGTCACATGTTGCAACCCTATCAAAAGAAGAAAAAAAAAATATTTCTACCATTTGACGTTGGAAAGTAATTAACATGGTTTGACAGCAGCTGGCTATCGTATTCGACAAAGTTGTGCTGATCAATTTCAAAGCCTCGAATATTAAAAATAGATCACGATCTCCTCTTGCTCCTAATTTGATCACGTTCTTCAACTTTACTCTCGATCTACTGTTATTAAATAAAAGAATTAATGGTTATCGTCCAGCGGAAAGATGGATCTGCATTCTCTATCACGTGATGAAGATCTGACTCTAATTCCAAAGGCTTTTTTTATGTCATCCTTTGCGTGGAATATCAAATATGAAAGATGGCAGCTACGAATTGATATTATAATAATATATAGGTAGTGTAAATTTGTATTAATAGGTATGGCAAGACATTAACATGCATATAATATTATGTAATTAAGCGTCAACACCCCAATAACAACAAAATGAAAGCCCCATTTTTATTTGAAAAAGACAACGTTAATATAGAAAAGTTGAAAATAGTAAAGGAAAGTAGATATAGAAGCCGACTTATTGTTTCTAGAGTTATACCAAAAAAAGGATACAAACGACATTCGTTGGACGTGTTTGGACATGCAAACATTGCCACATCTATTGACATTTTAAACATAATATATATTAAAGCCACATGGTTTGAGTTTAACAAATAACAACTGCAGCTACCATATTTTGACTAACTTCGCCTCCATTAGTGCGGGATCTGTTTTCGTTGCTGTATTATCTTCTTCAGTATTTGGAGGTTGCTTGCCCCGTAAAATTTTTGGCACCTCCTCAGTCTTGGTGGAAACCGTAAAAGAAAGCAAATAACAGTAGTATTAAGATTTCTGGAAAAAATCTTTAAAGAACAAAGAAATGATAGATTGCCATTGAAGAGCTCAAGAGAGCTTCAAGATTTCATTGAAGATCATATTTTTACAAAGATGATCAATCAATCTAACAGAATACACACGTTTTGTTACTTATCAGAAACTGAGACGCATCTAACAAACTTTTCTAACTAACTCCTGAAAATCAAGACTCTTAATAAATCATATGTTGACACATCAGCATTAAAACTAACTTTTCATAATTAGCTCCACGTCAGCTCCAGCCACTAGAATCAACTAATTCTCTGATGCGTTGGCTCTTGCTCTTTGTTGAGTGACTGCTGACCTGTGCTCTTAAACAAGCCATATCAGTGTAATGTACAGGCTTGAGACTCTATTTTTGTTTTAGTTGAAATTGATCCTCTTGATTATTGTTAACTTCTGTGATTACTCTAACATCCCCCTCAATTCAGCTTGACACAGAAGTATTGAAACTTCTCAGAAGGCAAAGGATTGGTCAAAATATCAGCAACCTGATATTCAGTTGGTACATATCTTGTCTCTACAACCCCTTGCACTGACTTTTTCTCTAATAAAATGTGTGTCTATATCAATGTGTTTAGTTTTGGCATGAAATACTAGATTCTGAGCCAAAGAATTCGCACCTATGTTGTCACACCATATAATTGTTGGAAAGGAAATTGTAATGTAGAGCTCTTTAACAGTGATTGAAGCCAAATAACTTCTGTGGTAATCTGAGCCATGGAACGATACTTAGCCTCTGTGCTTGATCGAGCCACTACTTGTTGTTTACGAGAGCTCCATGAAATAAGATTGCCACCCAAGAAGACACAGTTTCCGCTGGTTGATCTACGATCTACTAGACAACTTGCCCAGTCTGCATCAGCGAAAGCTTCTAAAGATAACGAAGAGGAAGGTTTAAAATGCAGGCCTTTGTGAAGAGTTCCTTTTAGGTAACGTAAAACTCTTTTGCAAGACTGCCAATGAGATTGAGTTAGCGACACTAACAATTGACTCAATTTGTTCACACTAAATGAAATGTCTGGACGAGTGTGGCATAAGTATTGTAAAGCACCAATAGTGCTTCTGTAAAATGTTGGATCTTCAAAAGGAACTCCATCCTTAGTCAATTTCGGAACCAGTGCCAAGAGGAGTGTCACAGGGCTTCTAATCAAACATATTCACGCGTTTGAGAAGATCAATCGTGTATTTGGCTTGAGTCAACTATAGACCAGTTGCATCTCTGTAAGCTTCAAATCCCAAGAAATAGTTTACACTTTCCAGTGTTTTTAAAGCAAAAGCTCTATTAAGCTTGGTAATGGTATGTTGTATGAAAGATTGATTGCTGCCAGATATCAAGATATCATCTACATAAACTAAAAGAAACAACATGTCACGACCTGTATGTTTGATAAACATAGACAAATCAGAGGTAGAAATGGTGAATCCCCATGAAAGAAGTGTAATATTAACTTGTTGAACCAAGAACGTGGAACTTGCTTTAAGCCATATAAGGCTTTGTTTAACTTGCAAACAAAGAAAGGTTTGGTTAAATCTTCAAATCCTTTAGGTTGTTTCATGAAAACCTGCTCTTGTAGATTCCTATTGAGAAAAGCATTATTAATGTCAACTTGTTGTATGTCCCAACCATAGAAGACAGCAAGTGCAAAGAGCACCCTTATAGTGCTAGGCTTCACAACCGGGCTGTAGGTGTTAAAGAAATCTAAGCTTGGAGTTTGGTGGAAACCTTTGGCCACCAAACGAGCCTTGTGCTTTAGTATAGAACCATCCGGATTAAATTTTGTTCAAAAAACCCACTTGCTTCCCATAATATTCATGTTGTCAAGTGTAGGAACAAGTGTCCAAGTTTTGTTCTGCTGTAATGCTTCAAACTCAGCATTCATTGCATCAAGCCATTTAGGATCAGCCATAACCATTTTGACACTCTTTGGCTCCAACTCAGTAAGAAATCTAGATGGTAAACTACAATTTGATAGAAAGGCTCGAGGTCTAAAAATTCTATTTTTGCTTCTAATGATCACAGGATGTGAAGCAATAGGAGGAGCTGCACACATAGGCTTTTCCGATTGTGAGGCATTTGAACCAGATGAAACATGAGAATCAGAATGTTCATGACTTGATGAGAGTAGAAGTCTGTCATCTGAGTGAGAGATACTTGTTGCACTTGGAGAAACTCTATGTAAGGTAGGCCGTGTAGCATTGTGAGAAGAGTTACTGTCTTTGTTACTGGAAAACATGTTAAACAGATTTGTGACATCAAATGAAGTATCAGCACCTAACAATGAACTTTTGAGCTGGTTGTCTCCATACAATTGCTTATATGGGAATTCCAATTCATTAAACTCAACATTTCGTGAAATGAAACCTTCCCTGAAGAGCGCAAACACCTATATCCTTTATGAGATAAACTATACACAATGAAGACACACTTGCTTGAGTGAAAAACAAGCTTGTGTTTGGAGTAATCACGTAAGTAAGGAAAACAAGAATAGCCAAAAACTTTGAAGAAGTTGTAATTAGGCTTTCTTTAATACAGTTTTTCAAAGGGAGAAATGAAGCCAAGACCTGAAGAAGGCAAGTTGCTGTAGAAAATGCCTCATGCCAGAATTTCATAGGCATCCCACTGTGAGCCAACATAGTTAATCGCATCTCAACTATGCTTCGGTGTTTCCTCTCAGGAACACCATTTTGTTGGTGGGTATGAGGACATGAAAAACGAACTTGAATACCAACTTGAGATCGAGGTTTATCTCCTCCCATATCAGTTTGGAGGACCTTAATCTTTTTTGTCAAATTGCAATTCAACCATAGTTTTGAACTTGGTTAAAGTATTGAAGGCATCAGACTTTAAATGTAAAGGAAAAGTCTATGAGTACCTAGTGTAAGCATCAACAAACACAATGTAATACCTGTAACCTTCCCCAGATAATATTGGAGTCGGTCTTCACAAGTCACTATAAACAAGCTCAAGAGGAGTTGTGATAATGATTTTGGCTCTGTCAAAAGGTAACCTGTGCATTTTTCCGAGTTTGTAAGAATCACAAAAATGTAAAGAGTCAATGCTAAAAGAAAATGAAGTGAATTCAGTACTTTCTTAAGAACAAAGGGAGCCGGATGGCCTAGTTTTGCATGCTAAATTAGAGCATTTGCTCTAGCAGCAACCAATACACTATAGTTTGGTGTGCGAGTCTTGCGTGTCAACAACTGATTGACAGCCTTATTGTGTGAATTTTTACAAAGATAAGTGTTTACAAGAGCAGTTAAAGAAACTGATTTCAACAGACCACAACTTCGAGAAGATGCTTCAGCAAGCTTCAGCTCATAGAGTCCATGATTAAGAGTACCTTGTAGAAGGACCTTCTTGGTTCTCTTGTCCTTAATCACACAACCATTGGAATAGAATTTAGCATATGCATCATTATCTCTTGTAAATTTTGATATACTAAGTAAATTCTTAGTAATTTCAGGCACACACAACACATGTTTTAGTTCTAGATCAGTATAAGGCAAGCAATGTGACATAACTTTCGTGTCACCAATGTGAGAAATAGTAAGCTGATTACCATTACCAACAAGAAATTTATCGTTCCCTTTGTATTAAGATTTGTCTGAGAGATTGTTCATGTTTGCTGTAACATGATTTGTGGCTCCACTATCGATGTACCACGACTGATCAGCTACTGGTTCTGGTGTTGCATAATAGGTAGAGTTTTGTTGTTGGTGTTGTGTGTTCTCTGAGTTAAAGTTCACGCTTGAAGAGTTGTTTTGATCAAAGCTATTCAAATTGTTTTGCTATTGAGAATAGAAAGCTTGACCGCCTTGACTTGATTGATTTCCAACTTGTTGATTCTGATTTTGTGAAGGACCACCTTGTAATTGCTGATCAAACATTATGTAGCATTGTCAAGCACCATGGCCTGGCTTAGAGCACAATTGACAGTGAAGACGTTGATTATTTCTTCCACCAAAACGGCCTCCATTGCCTCTGCTACGACCTCTGTAACCTCCTCTATTTCCATTAAAGTTTCCTCTGTTAGCACAATTTTTATTGTTGAAATTGTTGAAGTTTGAGTTATTAGGAGCAAAGTTAGCATTAGGAGTTCCAATGATTGTATGAGATAAGTTGTTAAGAAGTTCTTTTCTTTGCTCATGCATCAAAAACATAAACTGTGCATCTTCTATAGTCATAGTGTTCTGCTAAGAGGAGATAAGAGTAACTACCGAATTGAATTCATGGCCAACACCGTTCAAGAGACAAATAATCAGTTCTCTATTACTAACGATTTCTCCTGCTGAAGCTAAAGCATCGCTAATTGCCTTTAGTTTAACAACGAACTCACTTATTGAGTCAGTACCTTTTTTCATAGATTGCATTTGTTGTTTAAGTTGCATAATTCTTGCTAAAGATCTCTGTGAGTAGGTTCTTTCAATTTTTGACCAGATTTCAAAAGAGGATTTAGAGCCATTTACCTGTCCAAGAACACTAGTTGTTAAAGTTGAAAATATCAAGCTCATAAGAAGCTTGTCCGTCTTCTTCCAATTGATATATTCTGGATTTTCTTGTTGTTCAACTTCATCTCCATAACGAATCAAGAGAAACTTTAGTAGAGGTTGCTTCTCTCCGTTGATCATTCCTTCAAGATCAAGAGCTTCGATTGCAGTTAGAACCTGAGTTCTCCAATAGATGTAGTTACTGTAATCAAGCTTGAGTGTAAGATTGAGACTCAAAGTCTTAGCAAGAGATGAGAAATACATGGTTTTTGTGTTAACAGAGAAGTTGTTGTGAGATTGATTTGGAGAAGAATCACAGGATCAATTTTCGGCCATTGACGTTTGTCTTTGGCTCTGATACCATGTAAAAGAAAGCAAATAACAATAGTATTAAGATTTCTGGAAAAAATCTTTAAAGAACAAAGAAATGATAGATTGCCATTGAAGAGCTCAAGAGAGCTTCAACATTTCATTGAAGATCATATTTTTACAAAGATGATTAATCAATCTAACAGAGTACACACGTTTTGTTACTTATCAGAAACTGAGACACATATAACAAACTTTTCTAACTAACTCTTGAAAATCAGGACTCTTAATAAATCATATGTTGACACATCAGCATTAAAACTAACTTTTCATAATTAGCTCCACGTCAGCTTCAGCCTCCAGAATCAACTAATTCTCTGCTGCGTTGGCACTTGCTCTTTGTTGTGTGATTGCTGACATGTGCTCTTAAACAAGCCAGACTAGTGTAATGCACTGGTCTGGCTTGAGACTCTGTTTCTCTTTTAGTTGAAATTAATCCTCTTGATTATTGTTAACTTCTGTGATTACTCTAACAGAAACAATATCATACTATGTTATTGCTGGGAATTTGAACCGATAACGCAGAAACGACATGTCTAATATTCACCAATAACTCATAGCAATTAACGTCAATAGCAGAAAAATAAGATGAGAGAAAATAAACCAATCACAACACAAGATACACATAGAAAACCCAAATCGGGTAAAAAATCACTGGCCGTCAGGGTGACAGAGAAAGTTCTACTATATAATAAATTGTTACAACCATATACTTTAGGATTATCTCTCACACCTTAACCCAAAACCATTGAGCCAAGTCCCCAAGCTTACAAACCGAGCTTTACATCATGACTCTCAGCTCACACGCTCACAAGATCATCACCAAGAACACCTCAATATCCTCTAGGTCTCCCCTAAATATCACCCACGGATCTCATACTTGATCCACTGATATTCCCTTGGATCCCTCTTCGGATATTCCCATGGTTCTCTCACCCTGGATCTCACAACTCTATGATGTTACATGGTGTTTCTTGACTCCACACAAAATAAACTAGATACAAGGTTCTATTTATACTAGTTACATGGAGTTTAAGATAAAAGGAAATCATACTCCTAAACATACAAGACTTTCTTGTTTCACAAAAGACTATTTCCTTTTATGCACAAGTCTTCTTATTCCACGCAAAGAGTATTCTTTTTCCTTCAAGCATAAGAACTTCCAGAAAAAAATATTTCCTATTTCTACGCAACTTCTAGTACTTGTGCAAAATATGCCGTCACCGCGGTCTGGGTCGCGATTGGCCATCTGCGCCCTACACCGCGGAATACTTCTGGAAACGACCGCTCAGTAAACCGTGGCCTGTGTCTCTTGCCTCCACCGCGGTCTTCACCACGCTATACTCATTGGAATCTACTGCTCCCTGTGCCGCGGTCCATGCGCCTTGTTCGCACCGCGGTCCACGCCGCGTTTCCTTCCAGAATCCGTTCTTTAGTTCTTCATGGTCTTTAAACCTCCCTAAAACACCATCTTCAACTTCCAAATATTATCCCACGTTTTTAGAAAGTTTAACATCAATTGAGTCTCGTTTGGTTAACATTGGATTCACTTGAGAATACGAGCCAAAACCTAACAGTTATTGCTGCTGTCTTTAATCTGGGATGGGCTGCTACTCAAGTTTCATACATGTAAGCAGCAACTGTGTCTTTTTTTTTTAACAGTAAATTCTTTAGAGTAATGTTATACAACCTAAATAATTAACCTAAATGATGTGGCAAGTGAGTTGTCACCACCACATACAACATGAGATGATGTGTTGTATGTGGTTAATGAAAAAAATCACTTGTCACATAATTTGAGTTGAAATTTGGATTAAAATTTTAGGTTATTTAACATTAGTGAAAATTTTATTCAAGGAGACAATGAAGAACACTCAAGCTACAAAAGCCAAGAGGCAAAGGACTAAAAGAGCCCAACAAACTAAAACTACCCAAAAAGCCCAAACTAAGATAGCCCAACAAACACAAGCCGCCCAAAAAGACCAATTGGGATGAAAACATCACAATTAATAGGGATATTTACAAAACCCCCTGCGATTTGATCAATTTTGTTTTTAATTTCGAATCATATATATGTGAATTCATTTATTTATGCTGTGCATTGTAATTGTTTTGTGTTATGTCAATGGTGAATTGCATGACACTGAATTCAACAAGCAGGGTAGTGCTGACAAGCTACCGCAATGCATTTACAATGGTATTCTCTCTACAGGCTATAGTTTTGAATTTGATGTATAATTATATATGTTATCCTGCATGCCAACTTTATATGGCATCATTGAGCTGAGGGTCATATACATATATATATATATATATATATATATGCTCACTACTTTTCTGATAAGTGATAATATAAACGTTTTCAGGTTGCAAACCTTGGCCTATATGCTATTGCTTTTGTTGTGTTTAGTGCAACAAAGGGAAATACACAAGTTGATGTTGAAAATCAGGTATACTACTACTTGTTCAAACTCATTTTGCCTGTTAATTTTTTCTGGAATGAGCAGTACCGATGGATTGCATACATCTCAATTTTTATTGGTGCCGGCTTTGTGGGAATGTTTCAATTTGGAACCAAAGAACCAAGGTATGCTACCTCTTTCTTAAAACAATTTTTAATTCACCTTGTGAACTGCTCCAAAAATTATCCTTTAAATTGGTGATTAATTATGTAATCACAGCTTCCTGATTGTGACTAGTTTACATTGTTTTTCTGTAGACTAAAGATTGGTCTAGGAGGAAATAATGATGCGAGAATTTCATGGACTTACTGGTTCAAGAAAGTATTAAACTATCAAGTTGCTATTGTTTACATGCTCACAAGACTAGTACAAAATGTTTCACAGGTCTGCATTTGTCGAAAAATCCTTTAATAATTCGTATATATGGACTTTTCAGTTGGAAAAAATAATAATTTGTGTGATGTATGTAATTCTTACATGAAGTTGATTGTTTTCACCCAGGCATATCTGGCATTTTATGTCATTGATGAATTAGGAATTGCCAATTCAGCTAAAGCATTGGGTAGGTGTCCAGACCTTTGTCAATAATTTTAGTGATACTAGATTTGAAAGATGAATGCTCATGAGCTGATTATGTTGAAATTAGGTTCCTGCCATCATCTATATATTGTATCCATCATTCTCCAGGTTATTTTTTGCGAAAACTCTGTTTTGTAATGAAAATATTTACAAAATTTGTCTACAAATGCATGTATGCACAGCCTCTGTTTATAAATAATAATTATTAGAAACATGCTCATGTAGGAGATGGCATGGACTGGTAAACGACTGAAGGCCTACTACTCTGTTGGGAGCATTCTTTGGATAATTTGTGGCGCAGCCGTCGTTATTTGACCTACAAGCTTGGGTGTTTTTATGTATGTCATAGCAGTAGTTATGGGCATAGCGACTGCTCTAATTATGGTATGTTATATACTTGCTGTCCATCAGTAACTAGTGTTTAATTTCTTTGAAGTTAAATGTTGACATTGTCTCTCTCTATATATAATATGAATAGGTGACTGGAATATGCATGCAGAATGTGCTAATTGGTGACGATCTGAATGGGTGGGCATTGTGCTTCTTGGACAAAATGTCATGTGGGACTGTGGTGTATATTCTCCAGTCATATCAGAGTAAGCTAGTTACATGTTGGGAATTTTATAACAAATACTCTGTACCAATTCTTGTTTTACAATTACAGGTAGCTCATGCTCATCAACGGAAATCCTGGATAAGGACACAGGGAATCCGTATTTGTCAATTACGAGAATCGGTTTAGGTCTTGTTCCGGCATTATGTTCACTTGTTGGGGTGGCCATTACCATTACATACACCATGAAACTCGACACCTCATATTCGAAAGCTTTAGTGGAACCCCTGTTGGTATGACTTACGATGTCTAAACAACTACAGAGTGTTATGCGCAGATTAGGTTAACGGAATCAGAAGCATTTTTTTCTCATCATGTTAAGAATTTTGTTTTAATATTCAATATTCGTTTAGAAATACTTGATCTTTATGGATGCTGATGCATACGTGATGGATTATAAAATATTGGAAAATGACACTACTTGATTAATTGCTAGTTAAAAATATTTGGATGAAGAACATGAGAAAATTAAACCCACCCTCTCAAGAGTCAAGACATATGTATACAGACTACAGAGACACAACAACCCAAGGCCTTTTCAGTAACAAAAGTAATTGAGACGCCAATAATACACTTGCACGCTTTACAAACACAAGGGAAGATTAAGATATATGATCTGTTCCTTGTATTAGACTTATATATATATATATATATATATATCCTAGATGGTTAACCGGAGAAGGGGATTTTTCCGGGATGCTATATTACTATTACGAGGGTCACGCTTGAGCTTGATCAAATGGCCGACAACTTTGACATAATGATTTACCATTCCTTTGAACTTGACTCCTTTTTGTTTCTGTGCTTTGACCAATTGGAGCTGCTTCTCTTCTTCTGTGAAGTGTTCACCAAGTGAATTCCGTCCTCTGTTGATCTTCACTTTTGACTTTTCATCACCCTTTATCAGTTGCTTCAAACTCTTGTGATCATTCTCTTCTTTCAATTGACCATCTTCAGCATCAATAACTCCTTCCACATCATTCCCTTCTTCTTCAGCAACAACAGCCCCTTTGAGATCATCAGGAGAACCCATTTCCATTGTACGATTACCATCGGAATCTTCCACGTTCAGTGGCTTTCTGGTTCTCTTCGACATGCTAATATCATAACGACGTTTACTGGAATCGCACTCACTTCCCATAGTTGATTCAAACCTGCATATGGACCACTAAAAGCTTTATGGTTGTATGTCGTGTGACAGTGGCAATAAAACATGGTGAGAATAAAAAACTATCTTCACTTGGGAGAAAATAAAAATTAAAGGTTTGCTTAGCAACAAATTAATTGGTAGTTTGAAGGCCTATTAATCAAAAAAAAATTTAAAAAAAGGTGAAATGTCTGTTTGCTTATATATTGTCTCATACCTTGCAAATAAAAAGAATAACAATCCCTCCTGTAAAGTAAAGTAGCTGACTTATAACATTGCAGAATTAGGTGAAGTGTCACCAAACCTTGCTACCTATCATTCGTTGTCTTTCACTAGAGATCATGGATGGTGAAAAACTTTATATTAACCCTCATAAAATTAATATAAGAGCTGATTATATTTGAAGAGGGTCTACCTTTTTGATTATTAAGGTGATTAGCACTAACCACTTGAGTAGGTGCCTTGGATGCTTTCAGTCACAATTACCAGTAAGTTTGAAGTTTGAAGTTTGAAGCAAAACTCAAACCCCTCTGATTTACAAAATTTTCATTGAGTTTGACCAAGGAAAAGACAACAACTGCAGTCTACGTACAGACAGCTGTAATACCCCAATTCCAGAAATTACCCAAATCCAAAATCCAAACCCAAACACATGATTTAAGTCCGAACATAGAAAAGTCAAGTGATTGTTAAAGATTTTAGTAGAAGCCACCTTGAGATTCATATGATTTTCTGTAATGTTTACCCAGAAAATTCAGATTTCAGTTAGAAAGATTAAGATTTTCATAGGATTCCCTCATACTCAATATAGGAGTCGGGACGGGTCCTGTCAAACAGGTTTTCAAGCGGAAGTATTTAATCATATCTCAATGCAGTTGAGAAACTAGAAGCATAATTTAAATGATTTTTACTAATGCTAAAGGGAATATATGTATGATTAATGATCTTTATTAGATTTTTATTCCTATTAAACATAGCTAGTCCCCACTTGGGCATGAAAAATCTGATATTTTAATTGACATGTGAATCAACAAAGTCTCAGAGAAGATAAATTATTTAGTTATGTATTATAAAGTAACATTACATATTTCTGCATGAGGATCAATCCTTGTCCCTTGAAAGTATGGTGGACCACAGTCCACAGAGAAGCATAGTGTGGTGGCCACTGATAAGGCATGGGCTATTTTTAAGCAGTTCACCCGTCACTGTCCAAACTGCCTGATGTTTGCAGGCAGGCAGTATCATAGCTCAAAAGCTTCAAGTCTGACCTGATTGTGATATATCCTATATCCTTGAGAATCTAATCTACGGACAAGGAAGAAATACAGTCACCACCCTCAACTCAACTCAGAGAAAGACACACACTTGCATTGCACTGTACTACTAAGTTAAAAAGCAGAAGCATGTGCAGAGCATAACATATTGTATATAATATTCGTTTTTGTATATAACATTAGGAGATGACATAAAATAAAATAAAAACTTTGCTTTTTTGTTTCATGTAATGCTATAGCTATTAGCTAGCCTATGTTCTTAAAATGTAGTAGTATACGCGAGTGCAGAGATGTTGTCCATATTAGCTTGTTGTTTGTTAGCTCTGCGGGATAAACCTAGGAAGCTGCGCGCTTTGTGCTAACACATCTTCATGTGACACCTGTCTTGTGCCAATGCCTCATTGAGATTCGATACCCAACAAACATCAAACCCTTTTCCATTTCTCTTGTGCCAATGCGTCTTTCTACTTGCAGCAATCTCACATGGCTTCATTAACTCCGGGAGTGCTTTCTAAGCTTCTGGACAATGCCGGCAACACCAACTTCAAAGTCACGGGACAGCACCGTTCTACTCTTCTTCAGGTCATCGAGATTGTTCCTTCCCTCGACGACGACCCCTTTCGCACCAGAGGCTTCTTCTTGAAGCTCTCTGACTCTCTCCATTCCGCTTATGTTTCCATCTCTCCTCAAGACCTTGACTTGATTTTCAGTGACAAGATTCAACTGGGGCAGTTCCTCTACGTCTCTCGCTTTGATTTGGGGACCCCTGTGCCGGTTGTTTCTGGGTTAAAGGTAGTTCCTAAAAGAAGGCCTTGTGTTGGAACTCCTAAGGATTTGGTTTCAAGTGATTTGCTACAACTTGGGTCAAGTTTGAATTTTAAGAATGCCAAGAAAAATGGTTTGGTTAAGAGGACATCAGATACAAAGACCAAGTCCAAGAGAGTGAGCAAGGATGATAAAGTTGGAAATAAGAAAGCAGAGGGTTTGGATTTGGAGTTGAGAAGATTGAGTTTGGATTCTGCTAGAAGAGCTTGGGATCACTGTCCTACCCCCAAACCCACTACCAAGATTACTTCTTCTGCCAAGCCAAAACAAAGTTTCAACAAGTCCTCGAATAATGCACTTTCTGTAAGTTGATATTATTCTCTCTGAGCTTACCGATATTTGTTCTGTTTCTTGGTCTGCTGCTGTATTTCTTCTTACCTGCATTTCAAGGCTCTTTTTCCGGTGCAGATAAGTGGGTGTTTGAAAATGCTCTCTTAAACATATGTTTCTATTGGATCAATCTCTCTGTTTATACACTTAATATATTAACATTGCATGATATGTTTAGGTAATCTGGAGATTTTGACAAAATAACTGAAACAGATATAAATGCCAGTTTGTATGCTTCACATTTTACTGATCTTCCTTTGATTATGAGGTTGTGAGAGCTATATAGAGAGTGGGTGGGTTAGTTGCAGATTTACACTCCTGCAGGTTACATGCTAATTATTGTGATTGAAACAAGCCAACAACCATTCTCAACCTACATTTTGAGAATTTTGAAGTTAATTTTTGCAACTTGGTACTCTTAGTGCATGTCTCTTATGTAAAGTGGATGTTGCTGCAGCTTGATTCCGATAAAAAAGAATCTTCTAAGAATGTTTCATCAATGAAGCGCCTAAGTTTTAGTATTTCACCACTGACCAACAAAAATGATAAATATTCACCGAAGACGATGAAAATGCCTTCAAAAGAAGACCTCAAATCCTCAACTGAGATAAACGTCCCAGGCCATCTTGTGAAGGTGCCACTGAAATTACAAAACTTGGCCTAATCAGAGAATTTCATGGGGTGTGTTGCCACCTGCCATTCAGGACCTTGGAAAGGTGCAATTAAACCCATTTGTTGGTAATGTGCTAGTTCATGTGATGCCATATTCTTAGTTTTGACTTCCTTTGCTCTTGATGCTTTCAGGAAGCTGTGTGTCACAGGAACATTGCTTTGTTGTCTTCCATACGTGCACTAGAAGAAGCATCAGCTCTTGAGGCAGTCATTTATTGCTTGCAGTATGCATCTTATATTCCTCTGACTTTTACTTTCCCTTTGTTGCTTCATTAGTCATAGGCCAGGGCATAAATTAGGGTTTATAGTCGATCACTTTCCTTAAATGACCATACTTATTAAGAACATCATACCATACATCCTCTCTAAGTTTATGATAGTGTGCCACAAACTCAATGTTGATTGTTCAAAATGAGGTCTTATGTTGGAGCTCTAAGCTCTAACATTATATCTAGTCATGCTATGTTTTCTTCCTAAAGAAGGATCTGTTTAGTCTTTACATTAAAGAAGTTGCAGAACTGTCCCACAATATTACTACCACTAGAAATCTAAAAGTCCAAATGTCAAGAATGCATGAAGGTGAAGTCAGAGGAACAACATCATGTCACTCTGCCTAAGAAAATACAACATGCATATGCTAGCCAATGACAGAGAAATAAGAGATAGAACTTGAGAATTACCAAGTGAATGCTTTGGAATGACATATCAGTTTATATTACCATTATCGTTGATGGACCAAAGTTTGGAATGATGAATACATTTGATATCAGAAAGTTTTGCATTTCTAGTTCACAGGAAAATATGATGTTTTGTTTTCTTTGTAGAATTGCCTGATTCATCATTCTAGTTATTAGAAAAACTGGAATGCATGGACTGGACTCTTAGTGACAGAACTAGCTGGTAAAATGTAGAAAATTTGTACTGTCATCAACAAAAGCTGTGAAAAGGTACAATCAATTATGATAAAAGATGACTGAAGCAGTTGTCAGGCTTGAACCTTTTGTTAAGGACAGTAGATGCTTCCATGCAAATTTTTCCTTACCACAAAACTTTGGTCCGATACCATATTCTCTTTCTTTTCCAAGTTAGCAGATTTCTTATGAGAGGAAGATCTTTTTCTTGGAAGGTGTACCGCCGAAAATATATAACTATATGCAGCTAGAATCACTAGTTTGTGACAATTAATAGTTAACTATTGGGTTATATGTATTGGAAAACAGTTGTTATTTCCTTGATAACATGTACAATAATTTTTTCTTCTCATTTCTTTTCCCTTGTTTTACCTTGCAATATAATGTGATGGCCAAGTTTTATGTTCCCAGAGCATTTTCAGAATTGTGCAACTCCTCTCAGAAAGTATCTGCTGGAGCACTAGTGGAGCAATTTTTGGATGTCCATCAGCGTATGCAGAAAGCAGCGGTAGTGATCAACTCCTTAATCAACAGAAGTATTCCTGAAGAAAAATCAAGCACTCATGGTATTGGTAGCTTACAGAATCTTTCTCCTGATGTATATACTAGTACTTTAACCAGCAAGAATGCTGCATCCTGGGTTCATGCTGCTATAGAGACTGATCTCTCCAAATTTAGTCTGTTCAGAAAGCCAGAAAAGAGTGAAACTGTTAATGGTGAGAAATACCATTATATCATATTAGAAAATACTCCAAAGTTTATGAATTGTGAAAGCCATTCACCTGTAAACAAGTTAAATCCTGGAAATAATGGCAGTTTCTCATCAAATCCAAGGGGTAAGCAGGTGCCAACTCCTAGAAAGCAGCATCTTCCAAGCACAAAGAAAATGAATTCTGAAAGAAAGGAAGGGTGTAAAGGAAGCAAATTAAAGGAGGCGGCAAGTTTAGCTGAGAAACTTCTCTTGGTTTCACATCAATGGTTTTTGAAGTACTTGGAGGAGTCATTAAACTTGGGGTTTGGCTTGAGCAGAGAAGGAAGTTTTGAAATTGGATGTCTTCTTAGGCAGCTTAAAAGGGTGAATGAATGGTTGGATGACTCAGTCAGAGGAGGGGGAGTGGAGGCTGATGAGAGGATAGAGGACTTGAGGAAGAAGTTGTACGGTTTCCTACTCGAGCATGTTGAGTCTGCTGTTCTTGCTGGTAAGTAGATATTTATGACTAGAGCTAACAGAAATTACACTTGGGGTTGGGGTATAGTATTCGACATCACTGACTATTTCAGATTGTAGCAGCCATTGGTACAGTTAAGAATATCATAGCAGAAGTGGGCTAGGAGTTCTGGTACACGTTCAGTTTCATTTTCTCCCTACTTATATAGATGATTTCTAAATTTTATCAATTAAGAAAAGTTGACACCCTGAATATTTGTAACAAATTTAACTTAACTTGTTCAATTGTATAGTTGAAACTATTTAGTTTTCTGGTGAACTTATGATATTTTTATTTTGAAAATGTCTTTCACTTCATTTTTGTACCCTTCCTTCACAAAAATGCAGCTAGATCGAGTTTGGAAGTTTTGATATGCTGATTGCTGGTATTAGAATTAGGTTTTGCTGTCAAAAAGAGAGAACATTCAGAATTATGCTTAAATTAGAAATGCCCTGTCACTCTGTTTTTCTCATATAATTTTATCTATTTCCTTTGAGACACCTGCATGCTATTTTAGATTCAGCTCCTTTGTGATTCTGCGTAGAGAAATTAATGAACGATCCCCGAATTTCTCTGCTTTTGTATAGTATATTTTACCATCCTTGAAAATAATAGTTCTTTGACTACAATTTTAGAACTTTGGCAGTGGTTTTTGCATCTGAATATGCAACATTTCTTTATGGTTCATAATCACCGATTGCTTGTTGATTAGCTAGTGTATGTTTTCACTTGACTTGGAAGATAAAAGACATAATACTTGGAAAATAAAAGATATATACTGGAAACGGCTAAACATTCAGTTGGTCAAGAAGTAGGCAGAAATGGATTCTTCATGGGAAGAATTACAGGATCTCTGTGATGGTGTCTTCCGAAGAGAAAGTGAAGCGGACTTTGCTAAGGCTTTCATTCCTTTGCATGACTTCATGTGTGCGTGTAATTTTTCTGGCTTAAATGACTTCCCGCATTGCCTGTCACATTGTGTTATGCAAATTTGAAATTCCAATTCAGGTATACATGGATTTAAAAGTCATGAAATGAGGATGAATCTTTGACATAAAAGAGATTTTCCAGTGTTTTGACTTTATAACATGAAATGAGTTCAGCGATGCTGATTAGTTTAGTCTGTCATGCACACATTAATATCATATATGTGATTGGACAAATGATAATGCCACACAGCTGAAACTGATCGAATGATATGAATTATGATGAATTGGGTTAAGTAGTATAGTAATTACTTACGAGCAAGTAGGTCCGCCCACTGGCTTATAAACATCAGAAGCCGGTTTTGGGCTACCGAATTCGTACTGCTTTTTCTTTGAACTACTACTCGACCCATCTAAGCTCCTCCTGCACCACAACCCTTACAAGGTTTCATCTTCAATACATATATAATAATATTATATATAGCAAATCATATATGCACATGAGGTATGTATACCGGGCTCTGTGTTGTTGATGATGTTGATTATTCCAAGGACTTCCAAAAACCCTGCTAGACCCTCCCAGTTTATCTCCATCACGATTAATCACAGCCCTGCAATCCGGCAGGTTGGTTGTAGGCTTATCAGTTGAAGTAGGAGTCGTTTTATCAGCCTGATTAACTTTGACAAGAACAGCATCGTTGGTATCAACAGCACCACATGTTATCCAACTGCGAAACATGTTAGGCTTAGAAGAAGGCCCGTTTGAGTTAGTGGTCTTGGTCTTTGATTGTGATGAGTTGGGCGATATATATGATGAAGAAGATGAGAATGATGAATCTGATGAGGTAGCCGTCTTTTCCATGTCGTTTTTGTTGTTGTCCTGTTGGTTGCCGTCTTTTGTCTTAACGTTATTCAAAAGGTTGGAATAAAAGGAAGAGGAAGAATGGTTATAGTCATTTTGTTGACTAGTGGTTTGTTTGGATGTGTAGTGTTCTAATTCAAGAAGCTTGGTTGAATCGTGGGTCAAGGTTGAGGTATCTGATCCATTAAAGAGAGGTGAGTCTTGGCCAATCTCAGAGGAGGTGTTCAGTTTCAGTGGGATGGACAACTATAGGATCTAGAATTTCTGATTCCATCTGTGACTTTGAAGGTTGCTCTTCAATAACCTCAACAGCCTCATCATTTCTTAATACGCAAGTTTTCTTTTCATGATGATTACCGCCATTATATGAACCAGCTGGATTATGATCTGTTTTTCAAAAATTGGAAACAAATGATCAGCAATTATAATTATGGAATATGGACATACATGTACAGTATATTAAAAAAAAAAAGAAAATTGGCAAGGGATGATCACATACATTGAGATCCTTTAAGGACGTACTCATTGTCAGAGATTGGAGTAATGAGATCATCATCCAGTAAGTCTTGCCAAAGGTAACCATTCTTGTACCTCCTGCAAAAACCAATCACAATATTGAAAATTGCAAAAACCAATCACAATCACATATTCACATATATAATTAATCGTAACTGGCCGTACGTACCTCTTGTAGGACCAAGAGAAGGCTTCTGGAAAATCTTGACCTCGCACTTCTGCTAGCCATCTTTTAACATCTGCTTGATCGTACCAACGCCAACTGGTGAGATTCGATGACATACATAACATACATATATATATATATATATATATATATATATATAAAAAGATGGAGTACGTTGTACGTTAATTAAGTAAACTAATTACGTACCTCGGAGATAAACCCCATTACGAGTAAGATGATGAACGCGAAGGAGATGAGGATGTTCAATTCGACCCATACGACTGAGCAAGTATATTATGTGAACTCGCCTTACTTCCCCTGCTCCTCCGTTAACTTTGACTACACCTTCCATTCTTCTTCTCCTTCTTCTAATTGTGTTACACAAACAGCAAAACCACCCCTTCTATATTCATTATTAATATATCAATATAGTAATATTCTAAACTCTAAACTCTAAACTCTAATGGTAGAATATTGGCATGGGATATTATATATATATATTAAGAGACATCTTTGTCTCTCTCCTTGCCGGCCTGTTTCACTAAAGGTTGAAAACAAAGCATATATTCTTAATCTAGATTTCTATTCATCAGTAAATAATTAATCAGTATGCAGGCCTGCCCAGAAACTAACCATATATATATATATGTAGAGAGAGAGAGAGTGTGTGCATGTGTTTGTGTGTAAAATATATGTTAATAAGAGAAATGAAACTTTCTCGTATTAGCTAGCTAGCTAAAGATTCATAGAAAGTCGAGATTATACCAGTGGCTGGCTCCCCTTTTCTGTTAGTTGAGATCTATTGAAAGATTATGCATTTGCAGGTCTCTATATATATAGTATGGAGAAGCTTGCCACCCGTTAATTACCTATATCTGATTTCCCGCGATTTAACAAATATATATTACTATATAGCTAGCTAGCTTTTGACCGGATTCAAGTTTCTCAAAATACGCTTCTTTATCTCTTCCTCTTTTATATATATTTACTTTTGCCATGAAAAACACAGGGTCAGAACTCAGAACAGCTGAACCTATTATTGACTTATTATCACATATGACATATACATGCATGTATGCTAGCATTCTATATAAATATACCTAAACTCATAATGTCTTCTTAAAAATCCTTAATTGACCCTTTCTAACTATAAGGAATATTAATTTCACACGATATATATTAGGTGAATACTTACTAGCCTTTGGATTTTAGTTCAACATATGCTACGTACACAAATTATATTACTCTCTCTTGAGTCTTGATCAACTAATTAATAACCAACCAAAAAGTGGAAACTTAAATTAAACATTTGATGGAACCGAATTGTTTGCCAAGTAGCCTCTCTGTAATACCAAATAATTGCCACTAATTTATACAGTTTCATGAATGAGAAAGGGATATATGCAGTAAAGAAGTTGTGAGTTTTGAAGGTTAATTAATTGATGGGCTCACAATTCACAATTTATGATATATGATCTATATGCTATTTGCAATGGTCATAATTCATTAAGGCAATTTCAAGTTGATAATTGGTTGGTCTACCTCTACCAAGATGATTTAAATAAACATAAATGATTACCTAAGCGCAGAGTCATCCCTTAATTCCATGGCCATTGAGCCTTTATGTATTCTTTTCTCTGTCTTCTTCCAGATTACAAGAGAGAAATATGGCACTTCATACAACTAGAAGTAATAATCGAAACCAATAGATGAGATCATGAGGTTGATTTAGTGACATACCCCTTACACCTACGCCATATGGCTCACGAGATTGTAGGTTCGAGTCCTCCCCTTTCCATAAAAAACCCTGAATTTATGTAATATTTCAAAAGTAAATAAATAATTGAAACCAATGACTTTTTTATTTTTGGGAGGAATTGAAGCTCCTCTCTCTCTAGAGATCTCCTCCACCCTTTATACTGTTTTCTTGGTGCTATGAGGTTAGGAGAAAAAAAAAAAGATAGCTAGATAGCTTGGGCGTGGGAGAGTATTTGATAATGAAATTGCAATATGATTATAATATCGTACGCATAAATGCGTGCCGTTTCAGCCAATAGCATTTTGGATTTAATTATTCTACTACCAACCTTTAAGCTACAAAATGAAAGAAGCTTTCATTTTCGTTTACCTTATTAACAATATGATATTCATGGCCATGGGAGAGGCCGTTAGCTAGTCGCACTTAATGATGTGGCCCTTTAATTTGTCAATTCCTATTTCTTTATCAAAATTAACTTGATGACGATCTTGATAGGTGGGTTTGTTGAAGAATATCATAATATTGTTTTAATTGACATGCTAGTAATAATGCTATCATAAAGGTACCATGTGTGTGATATAATAAGTTTTTCTCTTCAATATCACCACCCTTCCATTAATGCTTTCAACATCTACAATTTACAGTTATTAAAAGGATATCTACATGTAGTTTCTATTTCTTTTTCTTTTCTTTTTTTATGATAAAATTAAAACTAGAAACGTGCATGCAATAAAAACTGCAGCTAGCTAACCTCAATAACGTACTATTCGGTCGAGATGATATTTTAAAAGTCCTTAGTTTGAACCCAAATTACGGTTTAGAATTATGAAGAATAATTTCCTTAGCGGACTCAAATTTATAATCTTACATATGCTAATTGCCTTCGGAAATTATTATCATACGTAGAGTCTGCTAAATTGCAAACTAATTAATGGGTGGACGTTTAATGGATCAGTTCACTTTTCAATAGAAGATAAAAACCGATAAATTTCGGTTTCTAAAAATATGAATCGATCCAATAAAATTTATAAATGTCTACCGATCAAAAAACAACTGAATTAGACCGATTCGGTTTTTTCAGTTTTGGTTCTACTAGGCCAAATTCATGGGCTTTAATTATTACATATATTTTCATATTTTAGTCATTTTGGACCTTCGACCAAATTAAAAATGGGCTTGAATAATTTAAAATACTAGTTTAAAATAATATTCAACTAAAAAAAAATCGTATGACTTTAATAGTTTTATGGACCGTTAAACATTAAACTAGGTTTTTTTTATATATAAGTTGGATCTCGGTTCGTTTTTCCGGTTTGGGATAACGAACCGGGAAAAAAACCGATCCAATCGATTCTCAAAAAAATGAACCGAACTGAACTGACCAATATAAGAAAATAAGAAAAAAACCGATTGGATCGGTTCTATTCGGTTTTTTGATTTTTTGATCACCCCAGTAATTATTGTTAGTCAACGTAGAGTACTTATATATCATTGAAATATATATAAGCTTAATAAGGATGTGATGCAATGTAGAGTTGCTTGTGAAATATAAAATTATAATTCTACTTTGAGTTGATATTAGTTTGTTTGTATTTTAGAATATACAGACATCAAAAACTTAATACATTTTTTAATTTATTTATGTGACGAGTGAGTCCCTTATGATAAAAACACATAGATTTTAATTAATTTTAAGTCTGATTTTTTTTGTGGACAATGAGTTCATTGAAATCTACCTATGAACAAAATTTGAGAATTTTTCGAATACTATAACTATTTTTCCTTAATTTTCTTATATTTCATCTATTTTTCGATGTCTTCATATTTAACAAAATATGGATAAATAGTTCTAGTGTTCAGAAATTCTCAATTGTTTTTATATATAAATTTCATTGAACTCATCATCCAAAAAAAAATTCAGATTAAAATTCATTAAATCGATGTGTTTTCATCATGATCCTTACCGAAATTAAAATAAGAGATCTCTCATGAGATACTCGTTCTTTTTGAGATATTTGAAATTATGACAAAAGCAGTGTTTAATTACCATTTATTTTAAACAAATTAGACTATCTCGCACACCCACATTATTAACTTTTAAACTGAAAAGAAAATCGTTGAAAATAATGTAAAAATATAATAAAGAAGAAGAAGTTAGTGGTGACTTTCTACACTATTCTATGGAGTATGGATTGAGTGGAGTGTGATTCTCTCATTGCACACTTTATTAGATTATCTGTAATGGCTGATTTGCATTAATAAATTAATTTTCTGGTTTTCTTTCCATTTTTCAAAAACAAGAAAAGAAAAGAAAAGATCAAGAGAAGTATGAAGCTATTTTATATATAAGAATCCAATGAGCATGTTAATTGCTATGGCAATTGGCAAAGCTAAGTCCCTTGTTAATTGTACACGTTTACTAACCACGCTCAAGGATATTTAAATGACACGTCCTTATAATATTGTTGTGTACCTCTTGACATGAACTTGTTCCTAATTAACTAGCTAGACAATCTCTGTTCTCTTTTGATTAATGTCCCATTAGTTGTGTTATATACACATTAATTGTTTCGAGTACTGTTTGCAACATTCCAACAAGGTATAACGACCTAATTAAACTCGTTGTACTGGTACCAATTAAGAGTTGAACATATATAGATGGAATTCACAGGTGGAGGTTTGGATTGAATTGGCATATCTGTTGGTATTACATAAATTCTTTGATTTACAAAAAAAATAAAAAAAATCAGAATCATAATATTGCTTATCAAATTTATATTTGTTTGCTAACCCTAAGTCTATAACTCAAATATTGTTGTATTACCAAAAGCGATGCAAAGTTATACGTCCCCAATATTATGTCCCCCATTATTCCCAGTTCTGGATAAGTAGAGCTCCTGTTTGATGACCCCCAACTCAGCCGCGATACCACTCCTTTTCCTCTTCCTACTATATATATAGATCACAATTATCACCCACTTGTTTGATTGCTGCTACGGTTTCTTCTGGATTATTCACCATTTTCTCTATGTAAGTTATGGACTTGTCGTTCACTGTCTTGAACTTGAATTCATATATATCGTCATCATCCATCTTCTTTTCCCTCTCATAATCCCATATGCAATCTCCATGGTCCTCGTGATGATGGATTTTAGCTAAATCTTTACCAGGAAGAAATCGAACTAGTGTTAGTTTGACATGAGCATGTCCAGCCATTCTCCACGCATATGCTAATGCCTCACGATCATCAGCCCCGCCTGTGAAGAGCATTACCAATTTCTCTATTCTACCATCCTCCTGCTTTGAACCATCCACAAATATACCTACTGAACATGGCGTCTTTGCTAACACGTTTTGGTTCACACCTGCCATCGGATGACTTCCATCTCCTGTTATTTGTTTGTGAAACGGTATGATGATGAGGCTAACACGCTTGTCTTCTGCGATCCCACAAATGTCTTCATGCATGTAAGTTTTTGAACAGTCGTCACACACCCACAACCAATTCGCTTCTCATGATAATTTTCAAAGGCTTTCATGAATTTCTTGTCTGACTCGGGTTCGTCATGCACGATCAACATAGAGGTACTATGTTCCACAAGGTGGACAGCGTAGACTTTGGTGGCATTTGAAACTTGGAGGAGATTAATCATGTTTTTCGAATGGAAGCATGCAAGGATTCCAAATTCCGCCTCTTCTTTTGTTATCTCTATGGTCCTGTACTTGTTTTGTACGGATTGCATTTTGGGCTTGTACATGCAGGCAAGGATGGGCTGTATCAAACACGTCATTACCCAGAGCAAACATATCCTTAAAGGAAATGTATGGTTGTTCAAACCTGCATGTTGCGGCCGGTGTTGAGGACAACCAGTGCCAAAACGCCTTTGGTGTTCATAAGTAATCCAAGGGCAAGACCATCCTTAGGTGGGCCTCTGTAGAGCAAAGAGACAAGGAAAGTGGTTGCAATTTTGGTCACGCAAGACGAGACTAGAACAACACTATTTCCAAGATGTGTTGGAGAAGATGATGCCAATATTGGTTCGGAAGCCAATGGTTAAGAAGAAACAGGCATCCAAATTTCCGTAACCATATCATTGAGCCTCTCCCTAAGAGTTCTTGTAATCATTTTCTCTCGTGGCATTACTATTCCTAACATAAAAGCACCGACAAGGGAATGTGCTCCGTATCCGTCGCTGACCAATCCACACAACAAAATTCCAGCCAGAACAAACCAAATATGGTGATCAGAGAGATTCTCTCCTTTTAATGTGTGACGAAATATCCATGATAGAGCTGGACGGAGAGCAAACACGCATAATAATACCAATACAATGGTTGAAAGCACTGCATAGTGTTTGCCGGCATTAATTGTTGAGATTACAACAAGAAGCATCCAGGTGCAAAAATCGGTGATTAGAGATGAAGACAATGACGTTCTTCCCACATCGGTGCCAAGGAGGTTGAGGTCTATGAGAATTCGGGTGAGTTCTGGGAAGTTTGTGGCGGAGAGGGTGATAGCCCAGAACATGGAACCTCCAATATCAAAGTGTTGTGATTGAGGTGGAAAAGCCAGGAAATACAAGCTGAAGCCAACAAGCATTGGGATCAAAATTCCAGCAAAGGCAATGCTGAACACCTTGCTTCCCGACCGCCATATTAGGTTTAGGTCCTTCTCTAATCCAACCATGAACATGTGAAACACCAGACCCATGTTTGCAAATGTCTCTAACACCATCATCGTCCTTAAAGGAAACGTGTACTTTTTTAAAATATGTGTCTGCGTTACTGTGCTTGGACCCAGCAGCACTCTTGCCTTAATATATAACCATCCCCATATATGCATGCGTTCAAATAATTAATAACGGGATTATTAGATTAATTAGATGATTATATTGCATATAATTAAAATGATATGGAAAACGTAGGTACTTACAAGTTACAATGACCTGACCAACAATGGGAGGTTGACGCAAAGGTTTGAGGATGGCTATAACAAGTTGATTCATAAAAAGAACCAATGTTAGCAGCATGAAAAATATAGGGAGAGATGTACCCAACACGATTTTATTATGCCATGACCCGTTTCTTTCGCTTGAATCTCCATAATAACATGCTTCGACACCATTATCATCCATTTTTTCTGTTATTTCATACCCAGCAGATTCAAAGGCATTCATCTTTCCGATCAATTCAAAGACATAAACAAACAAGAACAGAAGGAGGTCATAGAAGATGCTGTTTGTTTACAATTACAATCATCCTAGTTAGCAAAACAACTTTTTAATTACGACCGGAGGTCCCTGCTTTGCTAGCTGTTGGTCAAGGTAGTAAATATGGTTCATATAAATCTCCAATTGGTGATTGCCACGTCAACACCTCCTTTCTATAGGCTATAGCACAAGCAAATAAATCCCACCGACCTATATATGATATCAGCTATTAGTCAATCAAATGTACATGTATGTTGTATCATATCAATAAATAATTTTGGGGATTTAAAATTAATTTCAATCAGTTTAGCTTTTGAGAATTTGAAAGGCCAACCACTAGAAAGGTTCTCTTAGTCTTGAGTGCATTAATTTATTAATTAGGATGCACACAAGTTTCTATTAATTTATTCCCCCATGTGTTTGTTTAGGAATCACATACAAAGTCATACATCATAAGAATATATATATATATATATATATATATATATATAGTATTTGGTATTCCAAACTCGATCGGTAATTAATGTTATGATCACAGTAATATAATGTAGATTGATGATGACATTTCAATCAGGGATAATAGATTTTGATACATGAACATTCCAGGTAGCTTCAAATTTCATCTCCACTCCAGTTCCTTTTGTCCTTGGGGCCTGTAGGACCTTCCTGTCCCAATACTTCATTAGGTAGACCCTTGACAAATTTATCAAAAGCAGACTTGAGTTTTCCGGGCAATAGTTTCTCCACTTTTTTGATCTCGTCGGCAATGTCATAACTAATTTTGGGACCCCATTCTCTAGAATAGTTAAGCCATGGTGGCTCATTAATAGCAGAGCCCAAATACTCTGCAGCAATTAATGAAAATGACAGTCCAGTATCCAGGAACATTTTACTCTTGGCTGTATCATTCCTAATTCCAATGGCTCCATTTCCTTGTAAAACCAGTCCAGGCTTTGCATACATGGCATGACCATGAAGGGATGCATAGGTGACAACTTTATTACCAGCTTGAAACTCAAGATCCGAAGCATTCACCCAATTGCCACCACTATGTTGAGACAAGTAGACACTCCATAACTCCCCATTGAAGTTGCTTACCCTCAAGGTGACATGCTCCCAATCACCAACATGTTCTCCAATCCTGCCTAGTGGAATATTGATAAACTCAGCTTTTGCCCTGGCAGGCCCATTAAAAGGGTAGTAGATCCATATTGCAATGTCAGTGAAAGTCGCTCCCAGCATGGGTTTGATGTGTACATTAACCTGAGAGTTTTGTAAATCCCCTTTCTTTACTCTGTCTTTGGCCTTGTTATCTGCAGGAAGGTCCAACCAGTAGGCGCCATCATTGGAACCTCCTTGGGGCAGGTTGGTGCCCATAGACTCAATTGCCACTGGTTGAGACTCCTCTCCTCTCTTGTATAGCAATGCCCCGTTGTTGAAAAACCAGCTCACAGAAGATGGGAGGTATGCTTCATCAGGATGGAAGTAAACAAAGGGAGAGTAAGTTTGAAGTAATGCCTCAATTTGGCGTGGATTAGGCATACATGAATATTTACTCAAGTTGATATTCTTCAAACAAGCGACAGGCACCGGGTTGTTCTCATTCTGGGTCTGGCCTACAAACGTTCCAACAGACACACCCATGGCTTGGGTGCCTCTGTTGCTGGGCCTTAAACCAAAAATATTGAATCCATCTGTACTGCTGTCTTTACCAGGACCCCAAATCCAGGTGTCAGTCTGGCATTGGTCAGTGAGATCAGATCGAACACAGCGGAAGTTGTCCAAGGAAGGCTTCTGTGGAGAGTTAGTGATGAGATGGCCAAGGGCCTTGTAACCATCAGGGGGTGTGGGTAGCCAAACATAGCCGATGCCATCTTGCTTGATATTCAGAGACTCGCTGCTCCAAACAAGAGTGTAATCAATAGGCTTGTTTGTGGAACCGGTGTCATCTTTCGCAACAAGAACCCACCCGAAAAGCGGCCTGTTGTTGGGCTGGGCATAGCAACCAAGCATATAGAATCCTTGTGGAATGGATGAGGGTTCATAAAATGTAGCGCCAAGGTTATCTGGTCCCCCTTCATGGGTGCCCCAAACTTTGGTAAAGGATGATATCTGGCACACTTGTAATCCACCAACATCAATTGTTCCAGTGCCAAACCCTTCACCTATATTGTAAAATTAAATTCATCATCATTCATCAACATCAAAATTAAGTAGTGGAAAAAGCTAGCTAAGAGATGGTAATAAAAGTACCTGGTGGCCAAGTTGGTAAAGGAGAAGGAAGCTTGAAAGTTGTTTCGATGGGCAGAGCTTTGCTTTTCTTGGAGACATCGGTCGGAGAATTGAAGATAAGGCAATTCCCCATTGTGCTACAATGAAATTAGCTACAAACACAATTAAACTAACAGGAAACAAAGCATATTCTCTTGTATTGAAAAGCCTGAAAGAATATGTCAAGTGTATGCAATTATAAATAAAAAGAAAAGAATATGACGTGCAAGAAAGCCAACCGTATATTTATATTTTATACGTGCGCAAGCAAGCAACTTCTCTTCTAAACCAAGCTTAATTTTTAATTTCCTTTGCTTGCAGGCTGATAGGCAAACATTAAAGAAGACATATATATATGTCTTCGGCGTGTTATGTATGATAACATTAATTAATAATAGGACAAATGATATTTTAATTCTCATATTCATCATCGATCCTTTTATGGCTCACAAATCACAATTGCTTTTACCTTGAAATAATCAAATTGACAAAAGCAAGAGATTAGGTATCATCCCTATTCATAAAAATCATTTAACATGTGTTTATCATTTGTCGAAATTGAAAATATTGTTTCTAAGGCATGATTGTAGATTTCTAATTAGAATTTATTTTTTCTCCGAGTAAAGAGTAAAGAGAACCCTCCTTCAAATCAAGCAATAGGCTTGGTCACATCGAGAGTGCTGCCTTATTTTGCAAATCTCATAACCCTTCCACAATAATCTACTTTCCACTAATCCACTGCATTCCCATTTAGTTAGAAATTAGAAGGCTGTTGATTAATAAATCAGTCCGGCCACTACCTCCAAAGAATCGTGCCATTGGAATGATTTTTATAAACAGAGTCTACTCCTTGATAAATAAAGGTTCTAAACTGAAAAGCAATCATAAGCTAATAGCTGTGCATGTGGCGCCATTTTACTTGAGATTCTGAATCTCCATTCACTAATATACTATGCAGGAAAGGTTGCTCTACAAGTCAAAAGTCATCTCTAAGTAATGCATATATATATATATATATATATAATAATTTTCATATAAGTGTACACCGATAGAATTATATAAGGACATTGAATGTGAGCCACTCATTTTACATATTTTGATTTGGTATGAATGCACTTCTCAAAACTCAATTATGTAAATGAGTGGCTCACATTCAATGTCCTTATATAATTCTATCGGTGCGCACTTATATGATTCTATCAGTGCGCACCGACAGAAAAATGACTATATATATATATATATATATATATATAATATAATATATAAATATATAAATATGTCTTAAAGTCTACATGAGATGGTAACAGATTAACTGGCCTTACTTGGAGACAACTGACATAGCCGGCCATCTCACGAAAAAAAAAAAAACAGAGAGAGAGAAGATGTGGAACTGATTAAAATATTATAACAAACAGTTTCCTCACGCTTATCTGCTGTTATTTGATGATTTCATATCATTAACCAAAGCCTTCCATTTGTTCCTTTCTAATGTCTGCAATTCTTTGACACAAAAACTTGGCCTGAAACTAGTCAATAGAATAGATACTAGTAAAATGGCAAATCGCTAGAGTATTATTCAGTTTTAATAAATTTTATTTATTTAAATTATGACTCAGGAAAAATTAAAATTATTAATATGTGAAAATAGGAATCTATTTAATTTTACTATTCAGTGACATTTTTGTAAATAAATAAAAATCCATTCAAAATTGGGTAAAGATTTTGTATTT
Organism: Dipteronia sinensis; assembly: GCA_033220585.1. Classification (NCBI taxonomy): domain Eukaryota; kingdom Viridiplantae; phylum Streptophyta; class Magnoliopsida; order Sapindales; family Sapindaceae; genus Dipteronia; species Dipteronia sinensis. The sequence continues at coordinate 112,936 of JANJYJ010000973.1, forward strand.
CCCTATAATCTCTTCCACAAATAAAATTGGGTAGAGATTTTGTATTTCTCAATTTTGTTTGTGGAAGAAATGAGTTTTGATATTATGTGTTTCTATAGATTTTTGATGTTATAAGTTGGAACTTGGAGGTTTTAAATTTTGATTTGAAATGAGTTTTGGTTTTGTGAATTTCAATTTGAATTGGTTTTGGATCGTGAAAATAATTTAAGTTTTAGGGTTTGAATTTTTTTAACTTCAGAGGGTGTCTTTGTGTAATAAACATCTTTATTTATTTGGTTGCAATTAACCCAAACCTCAGGGGATGTCAATGCAATTTGCCCTTTAGTATATTATATTATATATGCAATGACATTTTTTATAAATAAATCAAAATTAACTTCAATTTCTAATTAACTTCAATTTCACTGTTTGAAATTGAAGTTGAGTTTTAGTATATACTAGTAAAATGGCTCGTGCTTTGCTGTGGGAGTATTATTCAATTTTAATAAATTTTATATATCAAAATTATGACACCGAAAAAATTAAAATTATTGAATATTAATATGTGAAAATATGAATCTATTTAATTTTACTATTCAATGATTTTTTTGTAAATAAATAAAAATTCATTCAAAATTGGGTAAAGATTTTGTATTTCCCTATATAATCTCTTCCACAAACAAAATTGGGTAGAGATTTTGTATTTCTCAATTTTGTTTGCGGAAGAAATTTTTTTGAGTTTTGATATTATGGGTTTCTATGGGTTTTTGATGTTATGAGTTGGAACTTGGAAGTTTTAAATTTTGATTTGAAATGAGTTTTGGTTTTGTGAATTTCAATTTGAATTGGTTTTGGATCGTGAAAATAATTTAAGTTTTAGGGTTTGAATTTTTTTAATTTCAGGGGGTGTCTTTGTGTAATACGCATCTTTGTCTATTTGGGTGCAATTAACCCAAACCTCAGGGGTGTCAATGCAATTTATCCTTTAATATATTATATTATATATGCAATGGCATTTTTATAAATAAATCAAAATTAACTTCAATTTCACTGTTTGAAATTGAAGTTGAGTTTTAGTATATACTAGTAAAATGACCCGCAATTTGCTGCGGGAGTATTATTTAATTTTAACACATTTTATTTATCTAAATTATAACACAGAAAAAATTAAAATGATTAAATATTAATATATGAAAATAGGAATCTATTTAATTTTACTATTCAATGGCATTTTTGTGGATAAATAGAAATCCATTCAATTTCACTGTTCACATAAACAGTGAAATTGCTAAACAGAAATCTATTTAATGTACTGTTTAATGGTATTTTTGTAAATAAATATAAATATATTTAATTTTACTATTCAATGATATTTTTGTAGATAAGTAGAAATCCATTCAATTTCACTGTTCAAGTGAACAGTTTAATTTTAAGAGATGTTTCGGTATATATAATAATATACAATGTTCTAGTAAACGCTAGATGATAATCGGGCGGTAGACCATCGCCTTGCGCCTAGACTGTCTAGGCGACTGATTTTTTTATTATTATTTTATTTTGTCTACCTATAAAACCAATAATAAAACTCATATTGTAACGAAATTCAAACAAAATCATCAACATAATTCCTTTTTTGTATCTATGTCTTGTACCTATTTAATATAATTTTACTTATTGTTGTATATTTTATATTTTTATATTGAGAGAGGGTTTGTGTTGTTATTTTACAAATGTACTTTTTAAAAGTCAAAAAAAAATTTCTTCTTCTCTCTTTCAAGCCTTCTTCTCTCTCTTTCTCTCCACCATTTTCTCTTACTTCAAGCTTTCTCACTCCTCCATTAAAGCTTGTTTTTGAGTTATTTTTCATTAAATCTTGATGGGTTTTGTTTGTTAACAGCACTCGAATCTAATTTGTGAGTTGATTTTGCTCATATTTTCTCCATTGATTCAATTTGTAAGAAAACATCATTTTTATTTTGGGTTTTGGTTGATACTTGTGATTTTCATGATTTGGGAAGTAGATTTTGGATTTGATTTTAACTGTTTTGGTGGGTCTTTCTTAAAAACTCCGCCCTTTTTTCGTTGATCCGCCGTTGACTGATTTTTAAGGCCGAGTGGAACACCGCACAATTGGGGTGATAATATATAATAATATTCAATAACATTTTTATAAATAAACTAAAATCTATTCAATGGTATATTTGTAAATAAACTGAAATCTATTCAATGGTATTTTTGTAAATAAACTGAAATCTATTCAATTTCTGATAATATATAATAATATTCAATGGTATTTTTGTAAATAAACTGAAATTTATTCAATGGCATTTTTTGTAAATAAATTGAAATGTTAAATTATAGAGATAATTATCCTGGTGGCTATCCATTTAGTTATGTCGCTATCAAAATGGCCATTAAATGAGAATTTCGATTCAAAATGGCTATTTTAGTAAATAATGTGACATAAATGACTATTCAAAAAGAAAATTACCCTAATGACCACCCATTTGGTTAGACATTACCCTAGTGACCACCAATTTTAATTTTTCACATAGATTTAATAAATAGAAAATTAAAAAAAATGAACATTATTTTTTTCAAAAAATAATTATATATTAATTAAAAACATTTAATTAAAATTAATAGGAAATAAATATTAATTAATAAAAATAAAAATATAAGTAAGTAAAAAAAAAACTTAATAGTAAACAAATGAATATTAATTACTTACTTATATTATTTATTTATTTAATTAATATTCATTTTTAGAATTAATTTTATTTAAAAAATTTAATCAATATTTATTTATTTATTTTTATTTTTATTTTTTATTGATTAATTAAAATTGGAGTGATAATATATAATAATATTCAATGGTATTTTTGTAAATAAACTGAAATCTATTCAATAGCATTTTTGTAAATAAACCAAAATCAATTCAATTTCAGTCTTCTATGAACAATGAAATTGAAAAAGATGGGTTTTAGTATATGCTAGTAAAACTACCCGTGCTTCGCTGCGGGAGTATTATTCAATTTTAATAAATTTTTATTTATCTAAATTATGACACAGAAAAAATTAAAATGATTGAATATAAATATGTGAAAATAGGAATATATTTAATTTTACTGTTCAATGGTATTTTTGTAGATAAATAGAAATCCATTCAATTTCACTGTTCATATGAACAGTTCAATAGCTAAACAGAAATCTATTCAATTTACTGTTTAATGGTATTTTTATAGATATATAGAAATCTATTTAATTTTACTGTTCAATGACATTTTTGTAGATAAGTAGAAATTCATTCAATTTCACTGTTCATGATGAACAGTTCAATTTATAATATTCAATGTCATTTTTGTAAATAAACCGAAATCTATTCAATTTCACTGTTCATATGAATATTAAAATTGAAAGTTGTGTTTTAGTTTAATGAACAGTTCAATAGCTAAACATAAATCTATTCAATTTTCTGTTTAATAGCATTTTTATAGATAAATAGAAACCCATTCAATTTTACTGTTCAATGACATTTTTATGGGTAAGTAGAAATCCATTCAATTTCATGTTCATGTAAACAGTTCAATTTATAATAGACATGACGTTGGTTCGGTTCGAACCGGCGAACCGAACCGGATCCGCTGGAGGAAAACCCAAACCGGAATCGATTTTTCCTGTTCCGGTTTCGGAACCAGACCCGGACCCGAACCGGTACCCGGACGGTTCCGGTTTCGGTTCCGGTTCCGGTTCAGGTTCCGGTTCTCTTTTTGGAAGAGCAACCCAGTTTGAACTAGACCGGAACCGGCGGTTCGGTTTCTGTTTGAACCAGGCGGTTTCAACTTTAATTTTATTTTTTAAAAAAATTGATTGAACCAATAAAATAATTTATTTACTTTATTTTATTTTGTGGGTGACCCAATAAGATGCATTTACAAATTACAATTTTACATATCTAATTTTTTTATGAAATAAGATTAAATAAAAATTAAAAAGTAAAAAAAAAAAGGAACATGAACCACCAGAACTGGACCGGAACCGGATCCGGAACCGGCGTCGTGCCTAATTTATAATATTCAATGGTATTTTTGTAAATATTAATATTAATTATTTAATTATTTAGTATATAAATTAATTAATAATAATAATAATAATAATATTAATATAATAATAATAATAGTAATAATAATATATTCAATGGTATTTTTATAAATAAACCGTAATGTCATTTTTGTAAATAAATCAAAATTCAATTCAATTTCACTGTTTGAAATTGAAAGTTTTGTTTTAGATAAATAGAAATCTATTTAATTTTACTGTTTCATGGTATTTTTGTAGATAAGTAGAAATCCATTCAATTTCACTGTTCATGTGAACAGTTCAATTTATAATAGATATGACGCCGGTTCGGTTCGAACCGACAAACCAAACCGGAACTGCTGGAGGAAAATCGGAACCAGAACCAATTTTTCCTATTCCGGTTTCGGAACCGGATCAGAACCGATATCGGGGCGGTTCCAACTTTAATTTGTTTTTTTTAAAAAAAAAAATTTATTGAACCAATAAAATACATTTATTTACTTTATTTTATTTTGTGGGTAAAAAAGAGGAACATGAACCGCTGGAACCGGACCGGAACTGGTGGAACAGGAATCGGAACCGATTCGGAACCAGAACCGACATCATGCTTAATTTATAATATTCAATCGTATTTTTGTAAATATTAATATGAATTATTTAATTATTTAGTATATATATTAATTAACAATAATATTAATATTAATATATATTAGTATATATATTTATTATTATATAATCAATGATATTTTTATAAATGAACCGCAATGACATTTTTATAAATAAATCAAAATTAATTTCAATTTCGCTGTTTGAAATTGAAGTTGAGTTTTAGTATATATAATATTAATTTTCTAAAATATTGGGCATTCATTCTCACCGGATGTTACTACATCAAATACGAAAATCGGATAGTTAAAGCATCCACAATGATAAGACCTAAAATCTTCAAGGATACCTTTAATAATATTTCTTGGATTAAGATTAACTTAACAACATAACAAAGTTGTTCAGTTGACCGTGAGTTTAACCCCATTAGAGCCGTTACAATAGATTAGTCGTAGTGAAGGAGAAGGGGACATCACATTAGTAGCACCACAGAAGAAATGACAAAAGAAAAACTCCAAACCATTAGAAACAGAGCTAGTGGCAAGCCATGAATAAGACCAGTGTTTTGGAGAAGCAGAAGGACATTCAAATATCACCTACCAGTCTAACACACACTTATATATAAATATAGAGTCAATAGTCAATACAAACCACACACATTGATATTGATATTGGCATTGTGAACTGAATTCCAATATGGGTACTAAAAAAACCAGTGATAGATTGAATTCCGCAATCATCTTTGTTACAATAATTTGCCAAGTATGGGTGTCTTTGGCAAAATTGAGTGGAATAAATGTGTGGCCCCAGCCAAGATTAATGTCGTGGCCCCAACGGCAGGCCACCCTTATCTCACCCAACTTTATCATCACATCTCCCGAACATCCCTACCTCTCCTCCGCCGTCAACCGTTACCTGAATCTGATCAAGAATGAGCAATACCAGCCCCAGGTCACCCCTTCAGTTAATATCACCACCCCACCACTGCTCACCCTCTCAATCTCAGTGGAAAATCTCTTTACCCCGCTCCACCACGGCGTTGACGAGTCATACACCCTCACCATCCCTGCCAATCTATCCATGGCTAATCTGACTGCGCAGACGGTATGGGGAGCCATGAGGGGTCTCGAGACATTCTCACAACTGGTGTGGGGCAAACCCTCCCTTGTGGCCGTGGGATTGTACGTGTGGGACTCTCCACTTTTTCCGCACAGAGGCCTGATGCTTGATACCTCTAGGAATTACTATGGAGTGGATGACATACTCAGAACCATTGCGGCTATGAGTAGTAATAAGATGAACGTGTTCCATTGGCACATTACAGACTCACATTCCTTTCCATTGGTTATACCATCAGAGCCTGATCTTGCTGCCAAGGGTTCTTATGGCCCTCAAATGCAGTATTCTCCTGATGACGTCAAAAACATTGTTCAATTTGGTTTGGCTCATGGTGTCAGGGTTCTCCCGGAAATTGATTCTCCGGGTGAGTTGCTTTTTCTATCAAATGCTTTATTCATGCTTTTTCTATCAAATGCATAATCATATACATTTCAGGGCACACGGGATCATGGGCAGAAGCATACCCAGAGATTGTGACATGTGCAAACATGTTTTGGTGGCCTGCCCAAACTGAATGGGCTGACCGGCTTGCATCCGAACCAGGAGGAACTGGGCATTTAAACCCCCTGAATCCAAAGACGTACCAAGTCCTCAAGAATGTCATCACTGATGTGGTCAACCTATTCCCTGAACCATTCTACCACGCAGGAGCTGATGAGATCATCCCTGGTTGTTGGAAAGCCGATCCAACCATTCAATCCTTCTTATCCAAAGGCGGATCGCTTAGTCAGGTCCTTGAAAAGTTTGTCAACATCACCTTGCCTTTTATTGTGTCTCTTAATCGCACTGTGGTCTACTGGGAGGATGTTTTATTGGATGATCTTGTCAAGGTGGACTCCTCATTTCTTCCACCCCAGCATACCATCTTACAAACATGGAATAATGGCCCCAATAACACGAAAAGGATTGTTAAAGCTGGGTACAGAGCCATAGTGTCATCCTCAGAGTTCTATTATTTGGATTGTGGCCATGGCGACTTTCTCGGAAATGACAGCCAATATGATCAACCAGCTGGTAGTAGCCCAGGAAATGGCGGATCGTGGTGTGGACCCTTTAAAACATGGCAAACTATATATAATTATGACATTACATACGGATTGAGTGGGGAGGAAGCCAAATTGGTAGTGGGCGGAGAGGTGGCATTATGGTCAGAGCAAGCAGACCCAACAGTTGTAGACGCAAGGCTTTGGCCGAGAACTTCAGCAATGGCAGAGGCACTGTGGTCAGGTAATAGAGATGAGACAGGCAAGAAGAGGTACTCAGAAGCAACAGATCGGTTGAACGAATGGAGGTACAGAATGGTAAGCAGAGGAATTGGGGCTGAGCCTATTCAGCCAATTTGGTGCATAAGAAACCCAGGCATGTGCAACACACTTCATCCTTTTGTGTAACCTCTCCCCTGAAGTCAAACAGAGGTAAGATGAATGTAGTGAAATTGTGAGTGATTGATTCAATTGTGAGTTTATCTTTAAATGTGCTCTACTGTTGTTAGATTGATTATTTGCTGCTCCTGCTAGTTACAGGGAAGACCAATGTAGCAACTTATAGCAGTTTGCTGTAATAGAATGTGCTTGCTGTTGTTCATTGATTAACTATATTGATTGTGATTGGTATGGTCCACAAGTTTGCAATTGGGGCACAGATTAAAAAAAATCCACTTATAAACAAGCAACAACATGCAGGAAAAGATTCAGAATTGTTTATTAAAATAGATATTGCCAACGAATTAAACAAACCATAAACCAACAAGATGATATATCACGTGTAAAAAAATAGATTGTTTTTTAGTTGTTTTTTGTTGGATTGCATCTAATTCCCTTTTATTATGCTCTGTAAAATAAAACAACAGCAATGCAAATTGGTCAAGAGCCCTGTGATGGAGTTTTAAGTCACTTCTGGTGTGACAGTTTCATAATAAGCTACTCTTCTACTTGTATGGTAGATGATATTTATCAGTGTGGTGTACACATTCTTCCATGAACAGGACATATACCATAATCAACACCAATATATCGAATGACAATAAACATTAATTCCATTATAATTAATCTCAAAAAAGAAAGAAATCTACTCATACAACAAACAATTATCCTGTTGGAAGACCGAAGAGCAATATATATGCATATTGCTCATGCTTGATAAAGATCTTTCTTCAAACCTTGCTATACAGTTAGATGCAAATTAATACTGCTGTTGTAAAATAAAACAATAGCAGTATTAATAAAATACATGCAAATTCGTCAAGAGCCCTGTGATGGAGTTTTTGAAACTGAATTCTCTGGAGAATGAACTCCGGGAAGGTAGAGTAGAAATTAGTATGATAAAATCTGATAATATGATAAAGTCGTCAAAATGAGCGAACACGCCCGATAAAAAAATTTATTCCTCTTCCCCGATTCTTTTTTTTCTTACGACACGAATGATTCTCGGATTTTTTGAACATCTTTTTGAGTTCGAATTAGAATTTTGATTCAATTGAAAAGTAAGCCTATTTTTTTCTGTTCCTAAAACCAGGAGTTCTGGTGGTTGTGACGCAGCGAGAAACACAAAAGAATAAGACCAACGTCTATATTCTAAAATGAAATTGATTGAAATCACATTTGACAATGAAATACACGATTTTTTTTAGTTTTCGTTCAAATTACCTTTACTAATAACTTTTTTAAAAAAAAATCATATTTAGCCTCAAAATTTCTACATAGGCATAAGAAAATTATTATAAGAAGTTCGTTGAAAAAGAAATTGGTTGAAATTACATTTTACAAGGAAATATACGATTTTTTTAGTTTTCACTCAAATTTCTCTTACTAACCACCATAAAAAATCATATTTGGCAAGAAAATTGTAGTTGCCCCAAAATTTAAACATAGGTATAAAAAAATATTTTAAGAAGTTCTATGAAAATGAAATTGGTAGAAATCATATTTTACAATAAAATACACGATTTTTTAGTTTTCCTTCAAATTCCTCTTACTAACCACTATAAAAAAAATTATATTTGGCAACAAACTTGTATTTGCCTCAAAATTTATACATATGTTTTAAAAAAGTATTTTAAAAAGTTCTATGAAAATGAAATTGGTTGAAATCGCATTTTACAATTGAATACACAATTTTTTTTAGTTTTCACTCACCATAAAAAATCATATTTGACAAGAAAATTGTAATCATCCCAAAATTTATACATAGGTATAAAAAAGTATTTGAAAAAGTTCTATAAAAATGAAATTGATTGAAATCGCATTTTACAATGAAATAGACAATTTTTTAGTTTTCGTTCAAATTTCTTTTACTAACAACTATAAAATTCATATTCTACAAGAACATTGTAATTGCTTCAAAATTTGACATATGTGTAAAAAAGTATTTTTAAGAAGTTCTATGAAAATGAAATTGAATGAAATCGAATTTTCCAATGAAATACACAATTTTTTATAGTTTTCGCTCAAATTTTAAGTTCTATAAAAATTAAATTGAATGAAATCGAGTTTTACAGTGAAATATCCAATTTTTTTTTGTTTTTGCTCCAATTTCCTTTTCTAACCACCATAAAATCGTATTTTGTAAGAAAATTGTAATTGCCCCAAAATTTGAACATAGGTATAAAATAGTATTTTAAGAAGTTCTACGAAAATGAAAATGTTGAAATCACATTTTACATTGAAGTACACGATTTTTAAGTTTTTATCCAAATTTCTCTTACCGACCACTATAAAAAATCATATTTGGCAAGAAAATTGTAATTGCCCCAAAATTTATACATGGGTATAAAAAAGTATTTTAAAAAGTTCAATAAAAACGAAATTAGGTTGAAATCGCATTTTAGAATAAAATACACGATTTTTTTTAGTTTTCGCTCAAATTCCCCTTATTAACCACTATAAAAAAAATCATATTTGATAACAAACTTGTATTTGCCTTAAGATTTATACATAGGTTAAAAAAAGTATTTTAAGAAATTCTATGAAAATGAAATGGGTTGAAATCGCATTTTACAATGAAATACACGATTTATTAGTTTTCGCTCAAATTCCCCTTACTAACCACTATAAAAAAAAATCATATTTTGCAACAAACTTATATTTGCCTCAAAATTTATACATAGGTTTAAAAATAAAGTATTTTAAGAAGTTCTACCAAAATGAAATTGACTGAAATCCCATGTTATAATGAAATACACGATTTTTTAGTTTTCGCTCAACTTTCCCTTACTAACCACTATACAAAAATCATATTTGGTAAGAAAATTGTAATGGCCCCAAAATTTATACATATGTATAAAAAAGTGTTTTAAGAAATTCTTTGGAAATGAAATTGGTTAAAATCACATTTTACAATAAAATACACGATTTTTTAGTTCTCGCTTAAATTTCCCTTACTAACTGTAAAAAAATTATATTTAACAAGAAAATTGTAATTGCCAAAAAATTTATACATAAGTATAATAAAGTATTTTAAGTAGTTCTATAAAAAAGAAATTGGTTGAATTCACATTTTAAAATGAAATACACCATTTTTTATGTTTTCGCTCAAATTTCCATTACTAATCATTATAAAGATTTATATACCGCAAAATAAAAATTTAAATGTCCAAAAGTTTGAACATATGTTTAAAAAAATAGTATTTAAAGATGCTCTACGACAATGAAATTTATTGAAATCGCATTTTATAAAGAAATACACGATGTTTTTTTTTCACTCAAATTTCCCTTAATCACTATAAAAATTCATATTCTACAAGAAAATTGTTTTTGCCTCAAAATTTATACACATAAATAAAAATAGTAGAAATCACATTTTAGAGTAAAATACACGATGTTTTTAGTTTTCGTTCAAATTTCCCTTACTAACCATTATAAAAAATCATATTTGATAAGAAACTTGTAATTGCCTTAGAATTTATATATAAGTATAAAAAAAGTATTTTAGGAAGTTCTATGAAAATGAAATTGGTTAAAATTGTATTTTACACCAAAATACACAATTTTTGTTGTTTTCACTCTAATTTCCCGTACTAACTATTGTAAAAAAAATCTTATTTGGCTTGAAAGTTGCAATTGCCTAAAACTTTATACAAAAGTAAAAAAAAAAAACATTTTAAGTTCTATAAAAATGAAATTAGTTGAAATCACATTTTACAATTAGATACACGATTTTTTAGTTTTCATTTAAATTTCCCTTTTTAACCACTATAAAAAAAATCACATTTGGTGAGAAAATTATAATTGCCTCAAAAATTTTACATGGTCATAAAAAAGTATTTTAAGTTCTATGAAATGAAATTGTTTAAATCGAATTTTGTAATAAAATATACGATTTGTTTTTATTTTTCATTCAAATATCCCTACTAACCAATATAAAAATTCATTTTCTACATATTAATAATTTAAATGCCTAAAAATTAAAACATTTTTAAAAAAGTATTTAAAGAAGTTCTATAAAAATGAAATTTATGAATTTGCATTTTTCAATGAAATATATGATTTATATTCACTCAAATTTCCCTTACCATTATAAAAATTCATATTCTGCAAGACAATTGTAATCGTCCTCAAAAATGTATTAATAGGTATAAAAATGTATTTTAAAAAGTTCTATGAAAATGAAATTAGTTAAAATCATATTTTACAATGAAATACACATTTTTTTTTATTTTAACTTAAATTTCCCTTACTATTATAAAAATTCTTATTTGGCAAAAAAAATTAATTGAATCAAAATTTATACATAAGTATAATAAAGCATCTTAAATAGTTATATGAAAAAATAGATTAAATCGCATTTTAGGACAAAATATATAAAATTTTAAGTTCACTTAAATTTCCATTAAATCACTATAAAAACTCTTATTTGGCAAAAGAACTTAATTGCTCAAAATTTATATATAGGCATAGTAAAGTATTTTAAGTTTTATGGTAAAAATAGTTATTTTAAATTGCATTTAATATTGAAATATGCAAATTTTAAGTTTTCGTTCAAATTTCTCTTACGTTAGCTATAAAAATTCATATTTTTTAAACATTTTTTAATTGATTCAAAATTTATACATAGGTATATCAATGTATTTTAAGACATTCAATGAAAAAGAAAATTGATTAATTCTAAAATAAACGAATTTTATATTTTTACTCAAATTTCTCTTACTAACCACTATAAAAATTCTTATTTGGTAAAATTATTTTAATAGCATTAATATTTATACATAGGTGTATTAAAGCAATAATTTTATTTAATTTTTTCCATACAACTGCTTAAAATACTCTATACTATCTATGTACAAAATTTAAAATAATTCAAAGATAGTCCCGATATATTGATTTTTTAAGAGATTAGTAAGGGAATTTTTAATGAAAATTTGCAAGGCAAATATTTTATACCAGAATGCAACTTTATATCTACTTTTTTTATATATATAGAACCACTTAAAATATTCTAGAACAAATTGCACCGAACTCCCCAAAAGTTTGCCCTTTTATCCCTAGAAAGAATTTTACTTAAAATTGATGTGTATCTTCTCAACCTATAAGGTTTGACCGTTAAATGTTAAGGTTAACAGTTATAAAATGATTAAGGACGATAATACCTCTAATAAATCAAAAATTTTATATAAAACAAGGTCTATTTTTCAAAGAAATGGATTAAAGTAACAATTAAACTGTAGAATTTTTCAAAAATTTAAATAAAAATTCTTAAGAATTTAATGGAGATCCAATCAATTACCACAAAAAAAAAATCACAATTCAATCCCAAAAATAAAATCCAAAAATTTTCAATATATTAAAAACAAAAAATAAATCGATTCAAACAAGATCAAATAGTAAACATCTAGAACAATTCAAGGAGATGAAAAAGAACAAGTTTCGAATTCCTAATCTCCCAAAAGCTGTTCAAGAATGATACTCTCTTTCCTTCGAAATTCCAGAAATTTTCATATTCATGTAATATTGTCAAACCTCAAGGGAGTTTGTGCAATTAGCCCTAAATCATACTTAAATTGCCATTAGAGTTTCCTTATCCTATTAAACAACATTAATCCTTATTTAAAGAAGATTTAAACTACAAAATTAGTTTGACAGGGAATTCTACTGGAAACATGTAAATGATGATTACATGTAAATACGAACCATAACCAAAAACAAAACAATTAAAATAAATTATGCCCTTTCCCCATGGCCTTGGCATGATGCATGGAATAAAAACTCCATGCAAAGTGTTCTACTTTGTTAAATTCTGGAACTTTGGCCATTTGGTGTTTGCCACCTGCTAGTGTAACACTGCCACATCTACAATTGCACGATCTGTCCACCGTGCACTACAATGTATCTTGCTGTTTTATACCATATTTCTAATGTGTTTCATCAACCGAAACATGTCCAAAAATTAATCCAAAACCAGCAGATTCAACTAAAATTCAAACCTGAAACTTGAATCTTCCTAGACAAAACTGATTGTCCAAGAAATATTCAAACACTTGATGGAATTATTAATTTAAGATTAGGAAAAATTAAAACCAGCAAGAACATGAGTGCAGTTAACTAATATAATTCTGGGGCAACCGAACAATACCAGCCTTTTCTTTTCTTCTTCTTTGATTGAGATGGCACATGATAAAATTAAATTTAAAACAGTAATATACTCCTTACGGAGTGTACATTGAATCTAAGAACTTGAAAACGATAAAGAAAATAATAAATTGGGGATATCCCCTTACAAACCCAAAAATTAATAAAACAAATCACATCCATGTAAATAAATATAAACATTCTATTCCTTCATTCATGGCCATGGGAAAGTTTATATATACTGCAAAACAAATGTTAGGGCACGCAAATAATAATTTCAACATCCATATATCTCATGAAAAAAGTGACGATACGGAGTGTACATTGAATCTAAGAACTTGAAAAACGATAAAGAAAATAATAAATTGGGGCTATCCCCTTACAAACCCAAAAATTAATAAAACAAATCACATCCATGTTTCTTCTATTGCATTATAAACATGCAAGTTGCCTATGGCGATTATTAAAAAAAAAAAATCAAAGAATTGTACTTGCAAGTAGAATGTGCTCTACTCTTTTTCCCCTGTATCTTGAGAAGCACGTATCATGATTTGAAAAAGCTTCAAACACCCTTTCATCGTCCAAACTAATCTCCGGTTACAAAGCAATAGTGTGTGGGCACGTGAGAATTTATCAAAAATCTAGAGCTCTTAAGTTTAGTCACACACTTTTATATCTCACTTGAAGATTTATGGTGATAGGAATATTTAAGATGTAATTGCACCAACAAACACCACCCCAACGTGGGTAACAATAGAATATATTATAATAGAATCAAATAAAGGCAACAAGGTGCTTCTTTCTTTACATTCATTTCATTTCACACCATGCCCACCATATTGAAAAAACACAAACCCAAAAATGAAGTCGGATAACACATAATTAAAATGAAAATTTGTTAAAGTTTTGCTTAAAATAATATGAATTTATAAATTGTATAAATCAGACAAACGAAGCATACCTAAAACGGGGAGAGAAGGCACTCCCGATGCTTTAAGTAAGGTTAACCCTCGAAAAATCTTCAACAGTAATTCTCTAGAACGTGACAAATTCAAAATCATATCATATATCACTCTAAACATATTAATCTCAAACACTTAAATTGGTATGAACCCAACACAGACTATCTTTCTAAAAGGATATAAAACTAAACCTTGAGAACATTCATAAAGAGGAATCATATGACCACATAGCGAAATTATTCTAACATATTACATACTTCCATGAAATTATCAGTACTAGAGTCTAAAATAAATTAGAAACAAATCAACAAATATAAATGGACATTACAAAGTTTTGCCACGTTTTCCTTTTTTAAGTTATCATGTCAACCTTTTTTTTTTCTTTCAATTATAAAAAAATAAAAAGAAACATGAATATCTTTGCAATCACTTGGCAAATATACTTTTCATGGGCACTAGGCAGATAAATAAAAAACAAAGCCAATAGAATGTGAAACAGTTTTCATTATACATTACGAATATTCTTACGACTAATACATATAACATAACTTAACAAAGCTTAAATCATCAGGTAAAGGTAGCGACCTTAATGCAATCACCAGCTTGCAACATGGAATTGGCATCCCTTGTAACCAACAGGCAATCCAACTTTTCTGTTGGTTTAACCCAACAGATGAGGAATATCATTGATAAAGCATTCACCAAGTATAGCACACAATACCAAACACGGAAATTTATTCAGCAGGGCATACCACCTTTCATGATGAAGGACAATCACCAAGCTAATCAGCATTTGTACCATTTGATCTACTGCATAAAAAATTTCACAAACCCACTTAAGATAAACCCGATCAGAATGTGTCTACTTCTAAAGCTCATTATCACATCGAAAATTCTAATGACACCAAAACTCAATCAGAGCTCAAAAGGAGATGACACCAAATTTGTCTAACTTCTGTTAGGGGAATCAAGAAATAAGAGTGACATACCTATATTCGCCTGTGTAACTGTTTATCAAACAAGGAGAAAATTTTGATTAAATTCCAAAACCCAGTAAAAACACCGAGGAATCAATGAAAATTTCACTATAAAAAACTACAAATATCAACCAAACAGTTTTTAATTACAAATAATTTGAAACATTGCCGTCAACTTCAAAGCCGATACGAAAAACAAGTAATGAAAATATGTATGAAACTGAAAACCTAAAATTGATTTGAAACAGATGGATCAGTTATTATCTATCCATTTCAGTGTGTACAAACCTAAAAATGAATCGAAACTGATTGTCTTCACAAATTAAAACGAAAATTAACAACTTTAATTTGGAGTAGTTACCGGAGAACATAACAGGAGCAGTCACCGGTGCTGGACTCTAAAGATGAGGAAATAGTCAACACTCAACATCGATGGATGCAAGAGCCGAGGAGGCAGTCATGGACTCACAGTCACCGGACGTGATAGCAATCACCATCAATTTTCACACGAGAACAGTCGATCGTAATTTTTTTTTTACTAAACTAAACCCTAAGAAATTCGGGCCTCATTAACATTTTATTATAGGCGTAGCAATAATGTGTAGCAAAAGGATTGACTTCAATATGAGTGTATAATTGAAAAAATACTAGGTGACCGTAGTCCTTGCTTGTCTCAAATGTAATGCTAATGTACTAATACTGATATACTAAGAGACAATAGTAAAATACTAAAATAAAAATACACTAAAACTAATACTAATATTAAAATACTAAAATACTAAAATTGTTTTGCCTAATAATAAAATGATAAAATGCTTAATGCTAAACTTAAGACTAAAATACTAAGCTACTATCTTCATACTAAAATGCTAATGCTAATGTACTAATACTAAGTACTAACTAAAAGACTAAAGTATTA
The DNA here is from genome assembly GCA_033220585.1 of Dipteronia sinensis. Taxonomy (NCBI): domain Eukaryota; kingdom Viridiplantae; phylum Streptophyta; class Magnoliopsida; order Sapindales; family Sapindaceae; genus Dipteronia; species Dipteronia sinensis. Next base: position 129,140 of record JANJYJ010000973.1, read on the forward strand.
AAATACTAAAAATAATAATACTAAAATGCTAATATTGATACTAATACTAAATTAATAAAATTCTAATATTCTAATGATAACGCTTATACTAATACTAATAAACTAAAAGACTAAAAAAACTAAAATAATAACACTAATACTTAAATACTAGAATCTTAATGCTAAAACGCCTAATAATAAAATGCCTAATGCTAATGACTAATGCTAAAACGCCAATGCTAATGCTAATATGCTTAATGTGTATGCTAATGCCACACTTATAGGCTAAAATACTGAACTACTAAATTGATAATGCTAATGTACTAATACACTAAAATAGTAGAATACTAATACTTACAAGCTAAAATATTAAAATACTAATACAAAAATGCTAATCCTAATGCTAGTGCTAATATTAATACGTTAAAAGACAAACACTAACACTATTACAAAGACTAATTTTAATACTAATACTAAAATACTTGAACTACTACTAAACTACTAAAACAAAATTAATAATACTACAAATACTAAACTACTTTTCCCTAATGCTAATGGTAATGTACTAATACTAACAAACTAAAAGACTGAAATACTAATACTAATATAAAGACCAAGTGCCCGTTTGGTTGAGCTTTCTACTCGCTCAAAAGGTCTACAAACGTCTATTTGAGTTTTTTAGAGATGTTTGGTTGGCTTTTGAGATTGTCTATTTTAAATTGAGTAGAGATTAGTAAAGTTTAAACCACTACTAGACAAAAACTCATGGGGAGGTACTTCTTCAAATAGACATTTTTTTTTTAAAAGTTTACCAACCAAACAATTATAATTTTTTTTTTCAAAAACTCTATTTCTAATAGATCTACTTGTAATAGATCTTTAACAATCAAGGTTTTTCAAAAGCCCAACCAAACAAGCTCTAAAACTAATACTAGTACTAAAATACCAATCTAAAACTAAAATACTAAAATAGATTTGCCACAGAGACTACTACCGATACAAAAATACTAATACTAAAATGCCTGATGCAAATGCTTAAATGCCCAATGCTAATGTTACACTTAAAACTAAAATACTAAACTTTTAAGCCTAGTGCTGATGCTGATGCAAAAAATACCTAATGCTAAGATGCCCAATGCCAATGCTACACTTAAAGACTAAAATGCGAAACTAAGAAACTACTTATCCTAATAATAAAATGCTAATGCTAATGCATATGTATTAATATTAATACACTAAAAGACTAAAATAATAAAATACTGAAATGGTTATCCTAATGTTAATGTACTAATACTAATACACCAATATACAAAAATACTAAAACTAATGCTAATTCTTCAATACTAAAATAGTTTTGCCTAAAGTTAATGCCGAATGCTAAAATGCTTAATGCTAATGTGAAAATGCCTAATTTGTATGCTAATGCTACACTTAAAGACCAAAATGGTAAACTACTAAAATACAAATTTGAATGCTAATAGTCTACTAAAACTAATACTAAAAAAGTTTTTCCTAATGCTAAAATGCTGAATTCGTATGCTAATGTTTCACTTAAAGACTACAATACTAAACTACTAAAATACTAATCCTAATACTAAAATGCTAATGTAATAATACAGTATAAGTCTAAAAGACAAATACTAATGCTATTGTACTAAAACACTAAAGACTAGAATCTAACATACTTATATTCATTAATACACTAAAAGACTATAATACTAAAATACTAATACTAAAATACTAAAAATAATGTTAATACAAAAGTACTACAACACAAAAACTAATACTAATACTCATTAAAATACTCATACTGAGATGCTAATCCTAATGCTAGTGCAAATGTATTAACTCTAATAAACGAAAAGACTAAATTACTAACACTAATACTAATACTTAAATACTAGAACTACTACTAAAATACTAAAACAATATTAAAACTAATACTAAACTACTTTTCCTTGATGCTTAAATGTCTAACGCTAATGCTAATGCAACACTTAAAGACTAAACTACTAAAATACTAAAAATTCTAAAATGCTACACTTGAAGACTAAACTTCTAAAATAATAAAATGTTGATGCTAATATACTAATACTAAAAATAGTAATAATAAAATAAAGCTAATGTACTAATACACTAGAGACTAAAAGACTAAGACTAAAAATACTAATACTAATACTAAAATGCTAATCCTAATGCTAATGGTAATGTACTAATACTAATAAAATAAAAGACTGAAATACAAATATTAATACTAAAATGCTAATCCTAATGCTAATCCTAATGTACTAATACTAATTAAATAAAAGACTGAAATTCTAATACAAAGACTAAAACTAATACTAGTACTAAAATGCTAAAACAGATTTGCTACTACTAATACAAAAATACTAATACTAAACTACTAAAATAGATTTGCTTATGAAAAATGCCTAATGACTAAGGCCCAATGCTAATACTAAAATGCCTAATGCAAATGCTAAAGTTCCCAATGCTAATGTTACAATAAATTACTAAACTTTAAGTCTAGTGCTGATGCTAATGCAAAAATGCCTAATGCTAAGATGCCCAATGCTGTACTAAAGGACTAAAATGCGAAACTATTAATCCTAATAATAAAATAAGATGCCAAATGCTATACTAAAATACTAAAATATGAAAATACTAATCTTAATAACAAAATGCTAACGCTAATGCAAATGTACTAATACTAATACACAAAGACTAAAATAATAAAATGGCAACACGAATACCAAAATGCTTATCCTAATGCTAATGCTAATGTACTAATACTAATACACTAAAGACTAAAATAATAAAATGCTAACACGAATACCGAAATGCTTATCCTAATGCTAATGTTAATGTACTAATACTAATACACTAAAATACTAATATACTAATACTAAAATACTAAAACTAATACTAATACTTCAATGCTAAAATAGATTTGCCTAATGATAAAATGCCTAATGCTAATGCCTATTTGTTAATGCTAATGCTTAATGCTAAAATGCCTAATGCTAATGCCTATTTGTTAATGCTAATGCTTAATGCTAAAATGCCTAATGCTAAAATGCCTAATGCTAATATGTATGCCAAATTGCCAATGCTACACTTAGAGACTAAGATACTAAACTACTAAAATACAAATCCAAATACTAAAACTAATAGTCTAATACTAATACTAAAAATACTAAAAATGTTTTGCTTAATTCTAAAATGCCTATTACTAATACCTAATGCGGTAATGACTAATGCTAATGCTATTGCTAAAATGCCTAATGTGTATGCTAATGCTACACTTAAGAGGCTAAAATACTAATCTTAATGCTAAAAATGCTAATGGTAAAGTACTAACAATGTACTAGTACACACTAAAAGACTAAAATACTAATGCTAATGTACTTATACACAAATGACTAAAAATACTAAAATATTAATACAAAAATTTATACACTAAAAGACTAATACAAATAATAAAATGATAATCTTAGTGCTAGTGCTAATGTAACTAAAAGACTAAAATAGTTTTTTCTAATGCTAAAATTCCTAATGCTAATGCTAAAATGCCTAATACTAAAGCTAAAATGCTGAATGCTACGCTAATACTTCATTTAAAGACTGCAATACTAAACTACTAAAATATTAATCCTAATACTAAAATGCTAATGTAATAATACATTAAAAGTCTAAAAGACAAATACTAATGCTAATGTAATAATACACTAAAAACTATAATATTAAATTACTAAAATACTAAACCTAATACTAAAATGCTAATCCTAATGCTAACGTACTAATAATAATACTAATACACTAAAAGACAGCAAAAGACTAAAATATAAGTATAAATACGAATACTAATACCAATACAAATACTAATACTAATACTAAAATACTAAAAATAATGCTAATACAAAAGTACTACGACACTAATACTCATATTAAAATACTAATACTAAAATGCTAATCCTAATGCTAATGTATTAATACTAATACACTAAAAGACTAAATTACTAACAATAATACTAATACAAAGACTAATTTTAATACTAATACAAAAATACTAGTACTACTAAAATACTAAAACAATATTAATACTAATACTAAACTACTTTTTCCTAATACTTAAATGTCTAATGCTAATGCTAAAATTCTAAAATGCTACACTTGAAGACTAAACTTCTAAAATACTAAAATGCTGATGCTAATATCAATGCTAAATTGCTAATGTACTAATACTAATAGAAAAAAAAAATACTAAAATACTAAAGCTAATGTACTAATACATTAGAGACTAAAAGACCAAAAATACTAAAATACTGTTACTAATACACTAAAAGACCAGATTATTTAAATACAAAAAATACTAATACTAATGCTAATGATAATGTACTTATACTAATAAACTAAAAGACTGAAATACTAATACTAATATTAATACTAGTACTAAAATACTAATCTAAAACTAAAATACTAAAACAGATTTACCAGAGACACTAATACTAATGCTTAAAATAGATTAACCACAAAGGCTAATACTAAAATAGATTTGCCTAATGCTAAAATGAAAAATACCTAATGACTAAGGCCCAATGCTAATACGAAATGACTAATACAAATGCTAGAGTGCCCAATGCTAATGCTAATGTAACACTTAAATATAAAATACTAAACTTTAACCACAATGCTGATGCTGATGCTAATGCAAAAATGCCTAATGCCAATGCTACACTAAAACGACTAAAATACGAAACTATGAAACCTAATAATAAAATGATGAATGCTTATGCTAATGCTTCACTTAAAGACTACAATCCTAAGCTACTAAAATACTAATCCTAATACTAAAATACTATTGTAGAAATACTAAGACAGTAAAAGTCTAAAAGACAAATACTAATGCTAATGTAGTAATACACTAAAGAATAAAATACTAAAACACTTATTTTAATTAATACATTAAAAGACTAAAATATTAAAATACTAAAATAAAAATACTAATACTAATACTTAAATGCTAATCTTAATGCTAATGTAATAGTAGTAATACTAATACTAATACACTAAAAGACAGTAAAACACTAAAATACGAATACTAATACTAATACTAATACGAATACTAATACAAATACAAATACAAATACAAATACTAAAATACTAAAATAATGCTAATACAAAAGTACTACAACACTAAAACTAAAAATAATACTCATTAAAATATTAAAATGCCAGTCCTAATGTACTAATACCAATACACTAAGAGACTAAATTACTAACACTAATACGAATACATAGACCAATTTTGACACTAATAATGCTAATACAAAAATACTACAACACTAAAACTAACACTAATACTCATTAAAATATTAAAATGCATTAAAATCCTAATGCTAGTGCTAATATACTAATACTAATACACTAACAGACTAAATTACTAATACTAATGCGAATACATAGACCAATTTTAACACTAATACTAAAATAATAAAAGAATACTAATACTAATACTAATACTAAAATACTAAACTAATTTTCCCTAATTGCTAAAATGTCTAATGATATACTTAAAGACTAAATTATTAAATACTAAAAATTCTAAAATGCTACACTTGAAGACTAAACTACTAAAATGCTTATGCTTATAGCAATGCTAAAGTACTAATACTAGTACACAAGACTAAATTACTAAAGCTAATGTACTAATACACTAGACTAAAAGACTAAAAATACTAATACTAATACTAATACTAAAATGCTAATCTTAATGCTAATAGTAATTTAATTATACTAATAAACTAAAAGACTGAAATACGCTAATACTAATACTACTATACTAGTACTAAATACTAATCTAAAACTAAAATACTAAAACAGATTTGCCACATAGACTACTACAATACAAAAATACTAAAATACTAAAATAGATTACCCACAAAAGCTAATACTAAAATACTAAATAGTTTTGCCTAATGCTAAAATGAATAATGCCTAATGACTAAGGCCCAATTCTAATACTAAAATGCCTAATGCAAATGTTAAAGTGCCTAATACTAATGCTTAAATGCATAATGCTACACTTATGCTAAAATACTAAACTTTAAGCCTAGTGCTGATGCTAATGCAAAAATGCCAAATGCTAAGATGCCCAATGCCGATGCAACATTTAAAGACTAAACGACGAAACTACTAATCCTAATAATGAAATGCTAATGCAAATGTACTAATACTAATACACTTAAAGACTAAAATACTAAAGTACTAAACTACTAAAATACAAATCCGAAGCTAAAACTAATAGTCTAATACTAATACTAAAAATATTAAAATTGTTTTGCCTAATGCTAAAATGCCTATTACTAATGCCTAATGCTAATGATCAATTCTAAAATGCCCAATGCTAATGCTATTGCTAAAATGCCTAATGCGAATGCGGAATGCCCAATGCTAAGGCTATTGCTAAAATTCCTAATGTGTATGCTAATAAGAGGTAAAAATACTAATCTTAATACTAAAATGCTAATGCTAATGCTAATGTAATTAAAAGACTAAAATACTAAAACTAGTACTAATATTAAAATACGAAAATAGTTTTTCCTAATGCTAAAATTCCTAATTCCTAATGCTAAAACTAAAATGCTGGATGGGTATACTAATGCTTCACTTAGACTACAATACTAAACTACTAAAATACTAATCCTTATACTAAATTGACAATGCTAATGTACTACTACTAATGCTAGATTCATCTTATTTATAGGCTCTATTATCTAATCAGAAATTGAAATTAGACGGATTTTATAAATGACAATACTAATACTACTACTGCTGATACTAATTCATCCTATTTTTAGTATAATATTTAATTAGAATTATTTGTAATACTAATACTAAATTCATCTTATTTTTAGTCTCTAATATTTAATTAGAATATAAATTAATATTTAATTAGAATATAAATTAGACAGATCTGATAAATGACTAATACTTGCTACTACTAATGCTAGATTCATCTCGTTCTAGTCTCTAATATTGAAATTAGACAGATCTAATAAAAGACAATACTAATACTACTACAACTAACTAATACATAAATGCATCTTATTCTTATTCTTTAATATTTAATCAGAATTGAAACTAGACAGATCTGATACATCATGATACTAATACAATACAAATAGTTCTACTACTACTTCTACTAAATACTAAATTCATCTTATTTTTAGTCTCTAATACTTAATCAGAATAGAAATTAGACAGATCGGATAAATGAGAATAATAATACTAATATTGATCCTGATCCTACTACTAATACTAAATTCATCTTATTTTTAGTCTATATTATTCAATCAGAATAAAAATTAGACACATGATAAATGGCAATACTAATACTGCTAATGCTAATAAAAAACCACGCAAGCACAATTTGCGAATGATTAAAGAACAAAGTAATTCAATCCATGTACACCAATAAAGCAGAGGAAATAGTCACTTACCGGTCTCATGGGAAGTCCTTTAGAGTTATGTAACATCGCCGGGGCGAATGATACAAGAGGATTATACGGATTCATATCTCCAGTTGTGCCACCAGTCTTAAATACTAATTCATTTTGCTTGCCATTAGTAGATTCTTGTCCAGCTGATACTATTTGGATATCTTTTGGATGATGAAATTTGCAAGTTGCACCAAATTTACAAGCTCCTGTCTTCAAATAGAACTGTTCAAGAATTACAAGACATAGGAAGACCAAATCATTGAACTAAATATTATTGCTCGCCCAAGGAACCAAACGTAGAAAAGCTTACAGCACATATGGGCTCTCTAGTAAGGCAAAAACATCAGCATTTCCTGAAGCACTCTGGAACGAGTAAAACAGCATATTGTTATGACTAGAAAATAACTCAGCGTAAAATTGAACTAATTAGGCAAACCATATGCAAATTGCACCTACCGAAATAAACGATTTATCCTTTGGATGATTGAACTTGCACTTCAAACCAAACTTACATCTTTGAGTCTTTAAAAAGTACTGTAACACATTACGCAGAAGATGAAATGGTTATGACTTTAACAGCATTTACACAGCTGTATTGCTATGCTCAGAAGGCGTTTACGTTCTCCACCTGCATTCACAACTTCAAGATCTTTCTGCAACAACACTTTATAGTACTGTTTTTGCATTTGAGACATGCCCACTTTCAGTACTGTTTCCTTTTTTTTGGAGGTAAGCCTTTCTCAACATCAGACTTCAATCTTCGAAATGGCCGGAGGACCTTAAAATTAATAAAACATAATTATTTAATGGATTAAACAGTGTAGATATACACTTAATGACAATAAGGTGGCACACCTACCTTATGAAGTTGTTGGACAACTTCCTGCTGGTCATATTATCACCAGCAATTTGGAACCATTCATCAAAAGTTTCGGCTGAACTAAATATCTCAGGAAGCAGAAAGTTAAGGGACCAGAGTTCATGAAGATTGTTATGCACATTAGCAAAAAATAAATTAATTAATAAAACATAGTAACAAGGTCACATTTATATGAAAATGAAATGCTATACATGACAGAAGCATCTAAATAACTCCAACAACTAAGCCAAATATAATGAAGCAATGAGTTATATCAATTCAAAAAACGAACAAGACAATAAGTATCTGACGTGGAGTACCCGTGATAAGATGGAAATTAGTATTATAAAGTCGCATTGTTTTTGAAAGGAGAATTTTCATTTTTTATTCGATGGGCTTCATCAATGATATTATGATAATATAGCACCAGCTAGAGCGGCACGGGGAAGTCTTCTCCTTGATGGCCATTTCAAAACTTGTGACACAGACATCAAACTTCCCAGTAACCAATAAGTCCTCACATATATGTCTCTGCAAAAAATAAGCATATCAAGCAACGTTATATTCATAAAACTGCAAAAGGCACAAAAGCATTTATTGAAAATACTAGTAAATTACCCTCTCTTCAGGATTTCCAAGAAATTTTACAGCACGCAAAGTTGGGCAGAAGCAACGGATTTCATTCATCCAGTTACCAAGGGTAGATTTTGGAGCAACTACCATATGAGGGCCAGTACTTCCTCTGAACTCGTGAAGGTAGCCCAACAAGGATATGGTCTGCTAGGTTTTACCAAGACCCTGCATTACAACAGAAAATGTCAATAATAACACATCATAAGCATAAAGCATGAGATGGAAATCATTTGTGTCACAACAAAATAACTTTTAAACACCAAGCTCAAAATACTGACTTCAATGTAATCATACAGTCAAGTTAACAATGATCAACTTCAGAAGCCATAATTCTCAAGCTTACCATTTCATCTGCAAGGATTCCATTTATGCCATTCTCATATAATCTTATGAGCCAGTTTAACCCCGCAAGTTGGTAATCCCTCATTTTCCTTGAATGCCTGCAAAAATGAACAAATGCGTCTTAAAAAAGAGTTGCACCTCAACTCCAAAATATCACGTGGACGAGATGTTCAATAAACAGAAGAAACATCTGCATAATAACATATGAAGTAAGAACGCTGAACTAGCCGGGTTATTATTAACATCAATAAACAGCTGGAGAAACACTAACAGACATTACCTAGAGGAGGTCGTCCAGATAACTAAATAAAATGCAACTAAAACAGTTGAGAAGAAATTTTTGACCTTAAATAGACAAACTTCTGTATAATCATAATATTCAGTTATATTAATGATAAAAAAAATGTTTGTATGGATCAAGAATTCCAGCAAAAGCCAAGACAGAAATACACAATGATCTTCTGATATAACAAGTAGATTGTAATAGACACGATGGAAAACACAACTGAAAAGTACTCAAAGCTCATAAATAAGTAAATAAATTTCAGTGACCAACATCCTTACGACATCGGCAGCAGGAAAGCACACGTGCACATACACATACATACAAGAGAGAGCAAGGGCACTTACAAGAGGCTTGTGTTAGCAGACGTGTGTCAGATAAACCATCTTCTTCCTCTTTAAGGTATTCTTCATCTTCTTCCTCTTTAGATACCTTTGATGCATGGCGACCCCTAAATTCATTAACACAAGCAACTTTGATGAATATTGATTGGCATTTAAATGCATAAACAACAAACACATATTGCTGAACAAACACAAACGGTCTACTACTGTTTGAGACATCCAAACATTTATAACCCTTCTCCACAAATTAATGATCCCTTAGAGGACTTGTATACCAGAGCCCCAGCTAAGGTTTGACTTAAACAGCTAGTTCAACAACCGAAAAAGATCTACTCTTTCAGGGAATCCAAACATTTATAACCCTACTACACAATCAAATGCCCAAACTCATGTAAAATAATTTATTCAAAACTAAGATACCAAGTACTGCATGACAGCAGTAGCAAGCTAAGGAGGTTGAAACAAATCAACCAAAGCTTTGCTCGCATAATACTTTTGAAAATACCCAGATCAGTTTTGCTTTGATTTTGACTTAATTTTTGTGTTCATTGTGTAATATTGTAGCAATAGTGAAATCTTTTAAGTGATTTCTTCAAAATTTGGTGAGCAGGAATTCTTATTTGGAAGATACCAGATGGTTCACAGTACAAAGAGATGGTTCACATGAATTCTTGTTCTCTTTTTTATTTATTGATCATGTTCATACTTGATTGTGTGATTGAAGGTTTTGATTTGGTGATTGTGGTTTCGAATTTTTGTTTTTTGAAAAGGAAATGCTTTCTGCTCAACAAAAACCAGATGAAAAAGTAGTCGATCCGGTGAAGGTTTTGCTTTTGTGATTGTGTGATTGGAGGTTTTGACTTTCGATTTTGTGATTGTGATTTTTTTTATTGTATGTTTTTTTTTAATTTGAAGAAGTAGCCGATTAGTTGAAGAAGGAGTTGATACGAAGAAGAGGAAGCAGAAGAAGCAGGTCAGAAGAAAATGATTCGAAGAAGATGATCTGAAGAAGAAGGGGTGTTTGTGTAATTAAGACATGGGAAATAAACGAATCCCATGTCAATCGACTGCATTATTTTATCCCATTGCAATGGGATAAAATAAGTTGGTAGGATTAAATTATCCTATCCTATTGTCGAGCCAAACATGGGAAAGGGACTAAAAATAATCCTTTTCCCATCCTATCCCAGCTGCCAAACGTGGCCTTATGGACTAAATTCCAAATCAATTTTTTCAATGACTCCTCTGCATTCAAATGGTGATTGAAGTCAAGCAGACTCGAGTTCTCTATGAAGGCACAAATCAAATTTAATCCACTCACTCCTTTACATCTTTTTATATCTTGTGTCACCCAAAGCCAAAGTTGCACTTGCTTGACATAGACTACTAAAAGATAAAACAAAAAAAAATAATAATAATAATAAAAAGTTGATGAGGTACTATAATTCAATGGAGATGATTTTCATCATTGAGAACCACATAAAACAAAATAACACAATTTTAAATCATATATTAAAATCGTAAAACTCTTTGATATGAATGGTGAACTTTTCACTAATCACCCGTTTCAGTTGCTAGATAAAATGCGTGAGATTGCACCAAACCGAACAACAACCACACTATATTTTCATCAACTGCTTAGTTCCAAGTCAAAATCCCCAAATTGAACTCTTGTGTTAGACAACAACTTTCACAGAGAAACCCTAACGAGAACACTAACAAATAACTCAAATCCCGTATAAAACCATTTAACGCTGATATATGAAATAAAAAAAAAACACTAAAAACAAATTTATTACCTCTTCGACGTCGACACCTTCTCCGGCGACGGCGACGGCGTCTTCGTCGTCGGAGGCAGCCGAGCGAGCCACGGCTTCGAGCTCCTCCTCGTCGTTCTCGTTGATCTGATCGTTAACCTGCTCTTCCTCCGAGGAATTGGAGCCGTCCGATAGGGAGTCGGAGGAAGACTCTCGCTGCTTCGAGGGTTTCGCCATAGTCGTGTCTCTCTTTCGTGTTTCGATTCCTTTTAGATCGAGGGTTTTTTCTTTTCGTTTGTATTCGAGAGAGAAGAGATGACCGTCCTTCTATAATTAGAAGAGAACAAAAAGTAAATAATGGTTTCGATTAAAATGTCGGAGCCCAAATTTTGAAATATATCGTTAACATCCTATGCTCACTAATATTTTCATATCGGATTAAAATAAAATTAAAAGAGTGGAGATGTGGGAATTGGATTGTACATTTATACCGGAAGCAATTATAGCCGTGCGATTTGGGAAAGTGAATTGTACGGTTTAGAGTGGGCTTTGGGGATTTCCCGCCACTCGTTAAAGAAATTTCTATTTCCCGCCTAGGAGTCTTGAGTGGGTCTGTGGGTGTGGACCGTGTGATCCGGCTTGGGTTTGGTTGCGTGCAAGGGCTCGGATCATGAGGTTAGCCAATTGACAACGAAGAGTTAACTATGATCCATGGTTGACCGGTTGTTTACTTGCTTGGGTGGCTTGGTTTGTAAATTTCTTTTGTTTGATTATATGGTCTGATGTCGTGGGTTCATCTGCTATTCAGTTTCAGTACAGTAACTGAATTGTTATTAGTTATTGGATTTTAATTCAATAATCTATAAAAATCAAAGATTTAAAATTTTTAAAGATAATTATCATGTCGATCCCTGTGTTTTTTTTATGACTTTTTTAACGATCTTTCCCTTTTTAGTTCTCACGGTCCCTCTGATCAGATTTTTTACGGTCAATACTCACATTAAATGTTGAATGACTATTTCACCCATGGCCATTTATTTTCTTTTAAACAATAAAATAAAACCAAAATTATATATATATATATATATATGTGTGTGTGTGTGTGGGGATCAATATTGGATCTCATGGAGATCCATCATTGATGGTGATTCCGTCGTTGGGATCTCCATCAACGATAGAGATCGTCAAGATCAATCGTCTCCATCGCATGATCGAGACGATCGCTATCGATCGACGCGTTGGAGACGCACTCCATCGATCGATGGAATGCACAGGGTCTCCATCGGTGATAGAGATCCCACACTGGGATATCCATCCACATAGAACCATATGGAGGTGGAGATCTAATGTGATCTCAACCTTTTTTTCCATTTTTTTTTTGTAATTTGATCACCACCATTCATATATGAGATGAATGGTGTAGACCTATCTAACTATTTTTGAAGAAGAAAATTATTATTTTTATATAAATTAATTTCTTTTTAAATAAATAAATCCCCACCATCCATCTAAGATTCGGATGGTGGAGATTAAAACTTTTATTTTTTATTATATAAATATATTTTAAAAATAATTTTTTGGTGTTAACATGACATATTATTAGTTTAACGACAGAATTATCACTGAAACTGTTGCAGTTGACTAACGGTGAGACCAAATTGATGAATTTTTTAAAACACATGGACCATGGGAACTACAAGCGGGAAGATAGGTAAAAATATCATAATTCAAAAAAATATAGGAACCAAAATGATAATTTTTCAATTTTTTTAAAAATAAAAATTAACAAAATAATATATCTCTCTCACATAGTTGCCCCAACATCCATGCGGTTCCTATATTGTAAGTAAACCATGATGTTGTATATAGGATTATGTTAACATGTTTTAAAAAATTCAAAAGATAAGTAAATATTTTAAAATTTGGTATGATTTTGATTTTTAAAAGGGTAAATTACACAAACTTACCTTGATTATATACATAATTATATAAACTTCAATTTAAAAGGCGCATATTTTATTATAGAATTAAATTTTATCCAAATTTTTTTCTATGGAACTACTTAAAATACTCAATTATTCTTATGAATAAAATCGGGGGCAATTCTAAAATATTCGTAAAATATGGAATTTTGTAAAGTAACATAAGGGAAATTTGAACGAAAAATTATTAGTCACATATTTCATTGTAGAATTCAATTTGATAATCCTTTTTTTTTTTCAAAGAACCACTTGTAATCAATCAAGTTGTTTTTTCTTTCGATTTCGAATTAAACCTAAATTCATAAGGAAACCATCTCAATTTTAACAAAGTAACATTTTTCAATGAAATTGAAACGTTATTGGGAAGTGAGGGTAGATTCGATGGTGTAGGCGTGTGATAGCGTGACAACCAGTTATGTGGTGTTGCGTGACGATGGGATTGTAGCCGACGATCAGATGGCGAGGAAGACGAAGGAAGTAGATGGGTTGTGTCATGGGTTTAGACATCGTTCGTCGAGGATGTTAGCCGTGTGGCGCCACAGTTGAAGCGATGCGGTACAAATGCAATGTTGTGGTGCGACGACCAGAACTCTGCGCATACGATGCAGATTCGGGTTGGCTAGGGCATGGGATTTGGGCATGGGACGGGTGGTATCGGGGTTGACAACTATATGACTGTGTCATTAAGGGCGTTTTAGTCTTTAGGGACAGCTTTTGCCAATATATTTTTTCTGAGGGCAGATTTGTAATTCAGCCCCTCAAAAAGGGTATTTTTGCTAAAATCCCCGTTCAAGTTCATAGGTTGACAAGGGTGGTTACCGCGCTTGCCTTCCATCACAATTCACATCAGCTATTTTGTTTTTTGAACTGCAAATATCATTAAAAAAAAGGAGAAGTATTAGCAACAGCATTCACTAAGCAAAACTCCCGGACCGGAAAGAAATCAACAAAGCTTAGAAAGAATCTCAATTATAATCAAACCAACCTCAGAGGGGGAGAATCCTTGGTATGGTCGTTGCTTTAATTTTTTAAGGCAGATACATGTTCTGTTTGATTTCCTTTGGGTTTGAGGTTAGTGTTTTTAGTCTCAGATTTTTGTATTATTCCTTTACTATTTCCTTTTAGGCATAGTTTATTGGCGATCCTTTTTCTGTTTCAACTTCATTTGTGATATGTCAAATCCAAAATGAATTCAAACAGACATAAACAATTTAATTGATAATGTTTGTAATTGGTACAATAATCAATTCAGCAGCCAATCTTCAACAGTATAATATGAATGAAGAAATCGATTTTTTTTTTTTTTTGTAAATGAATAAATCAAACTCTTAAACACCAGAGCACTCAATTATTCATTCTCCCTTCAAGCAAAATGGGAAACATAATTAATATCAAACTTCTTTTTAGTAGTTGACTGGAAACTTGAATTTATTCTGCTGGTTGAAACAGGAAATGGAAATCCGATCTCTGCCGGAGGAGCGGAGGTGGATCCACATCTGATAGCTTGATGTCACTGAAGGATTGGGACATTTCTTCCATGGTGAAAGGTATGCTGAAATATTTGGAAAGCCGTTAGTATGATGCTTCCCTGTGGAGGCAAGTTTTAGAAACTTTCAAATTAAATTGTCACCTTGAATCAACATCAAGCAAGAAAGAATTATTCTGCATATCAATTGAATCTTCTGCCATCAATATTCTCATCCTGCCAATCACCTGATGCTCCAAAAAGCATGATTAGGGCACTATGATTCTCATATTATAGTTGCCTATAGTTCAGTATGAATTTTATAGAATATGAATGTGTGATGGTGTGGTGCTCTTGAAATTGCTGTAAATTACCCACCTATAATCTCTAATAATAAGAACAACAATTGAATAAAACCATGCTGGAAGGATATTTAAGAAAATCAAGATTTGAGTTGTCGGTTCAATCAGTCCAATGGTTTTTAGTTATATTCATTCGACTTAACTGAGATAAGGATGTTGTTTATGTATAAGAAAATAAAATCTTAGGGTTTTTAGATGCAGACGGTATAGGCTCTACAAATAAAACCCTTTGAAGTGGTCCTGTTAACTTTAGTATTCTCCTTTTCTTAGATAAGGTTTGAAATGCAAATTCATCTTAGAATGTGACAAGATATATATGACAAAGAAACACTTACATCTGCAGATAATCCTTGGGTTCCATATTTGTCATCCCAAAACATAGTTCCAATGCGATATATTTGTGGAGTGCTCATTATCTGCTAACTCAATTTAAAGAAAAAGAAGTAAACAATGAGGTCAAAAATTAACTGCAGCAAAATCCCATGCACCTTACTTTTTCTTCAGCGTGTGGAATCTGATTTTAATATGTACACATATTCTGTTGACTTACATTCTTTTGTTTTTTTGAAGAATTACAAACTCATCTTAGAATATTCTGTTTTTTTTTTTCCATTTATTCTGCTAGCTACTGATTTATTGAAGATTGAAAAATTAAGTTTGGAATTTTTAAATTTCTTTTCCCGTCTTTCGTTTACAACCTTAATTGAGCTAGCACAAAATTTCATGAGTGGGAATTAATAGTTAATTGGGACGATTTCCATATTACTATTAACAAATTTAAGAGTAGTGCTTTACCGGGCATAGTTCATTTGTTATCTCATCCAATGATTTCTGAGCTTTTTGATGCAAAACCTGCATAGATGAATTATATTTAAATAAAGCATTATCAACACAGTGAATGGATATGTAGTGATCTGGATTCAAGAATTTACCAGGAATCCTACAGCTTGCCTTATATGTTGGAGCTCATCCCATGATGTTCCGGCTAACTGTCAAATATAAGGACATCACTTGTTGGCTCATTTTTTCTTTACATTTCAGCATGCATTTATGCTGTGGACATTTTTAGCCTACCTGATTTGTTGCTCGTACACACCATTGTTCCAATTCCTGCAAACCTACCTTAACATATTCACCATTGCTAAATGAGCAGCATTCACGTCGAAGCAATAAGCTGCCAGACCATTAGTTTAGCAATTTAGGGGTAGCTTGTCTGAGATAAATTTGATTTTGTTATTGTTAAGCTTATAGGTAAAAGCCTAAACAATAATATTAAGACTTAATAGTTACAAATACTTCATACAAGAATTTTTGAATAGTTAATGTGCTTACCTATTGAAGAGTTGTACATTTATGTATGAGAAAACCTGACTAAACATCTTGCTTGTGATCATTGAAGGAACCTGTAACTCAGCAAAAATTAGTTGTAGAACACTGGGAAATGGAAATCTCAATGTCGCGGGAAAAATGTGCAGAGAGAGCAGCTATAAAGTAGATTTACACTTACATGATTTGCAGACAATATATTCAAGGTATGATCCAGTTTGTTGACAACGCTTTGCCAGTATATATTTGATGCTTGTTGTTTAGCAACTATATTTGAATGGATGCTTTTAGATGATCCTCTTATTGATCTCACCCTAGCAGATCTTGGTGCCTGTTAATGGTGATACATAAATTAGATATAAATGTCATTTGTTTTTTGTTTTTTGTTTTTTTTTTTGTTGTGATGTGAAATGTATACCTATATAAGATACTTACCTGAATGCACAAATTTAAGAAAGGACCGATCTCTTTCTTTAAAGCATCACGAATCATCCCATATATTTTCTCAACATATGCTGTCAAATGTTGCTTAAAAAGTAAAGCTGGGTACTTAGCATCAACTTTTGATTGCTCATTTGGTTGTCCCAGCATTCCACTGTATCCAGTTGAAATACCCATACCCATTGAAGATGAACGGAATCCCTGGTATTTTGTATCTGAGGTTTGTAGTTTGTTCTCATAAAATTTGATGTACCAAAATAATTCACTTGTTCAAACTTACTTGTGCCATTCTACCAAATACGGTAGCAGGGGAGGTGCGGCTACGATGTGATGCTGCATTTTGTTTATTGCTTGCCTTGAGTGTATTTTGTACATGAAACAAAAGGGTTGAAGTTGCCGAAAGCCAATATGCTAGATCACAAATGTTGTCTTGACTCTTCAAGAAACAAAAATATATAGGAAATTAATATCATAGTAAAATTAAGTTAATCTCTTCACAAGATTATCCATACAACTCTTAAAATGATGGTGCATAATTTAGGTTTATATGGGAATGTTTATCATTTCAAATAGAGTTGGAGGATATTACCTCTGTAGATAATCGAATTGTATGGATAATTCTATCAAATATATTTGTCTTCTCTGCTTCAAAGGATCTCCACTGAAGAAGTGATTTGTACACTACACAGGCAGCAACAGGTCTATTCTTGTCAAATCGCATATCTTCTGTGAGACATTTGATTAGTACATCATGGTTTTCCTGTTTATGGGATAAAACACATAGAATTTACTTATCAAGGAATTTTTATTGGTTATAACTGAACAATTATTTTTCAAGAATGCTCATTAGCTTTGTAAATACTCAAGACTTCTAACTTCATACCTGTTGCCTATCTGTTAGGGATCTTTGTTTAGTTAAGATGGATACAAGGGGACCTGACTCCTGAAAATAAGAATGCCCTCCTTAGTTGAAAGATAACATGTAACTAGTCTATATTGTTATTGTCTGTTCTTGAAGAAATAATATTCAATACAGATAGTTTTACTTTTGTTGTTTGAAGTTCTTCTGTTTGGTGTCCATTGTCATAATTCTGTGCAATCACAGAAGGTCAGTAAAAAAAATTGAAGCTGTCTTTCTAGAAAATAAAAAGAAAACCATTTATTTTAGTATTGTACCTTGACATTTGATGATACCCTATCCTGGGTATCTATCTGTTTTGCAATAGCTGAATTGATACGGAGTAATTCATTCTCTGACTCCAAATCATCAAGCTTACTCTTGAGGCTGGTCCAAAAACAGAGCTTTCAGATATGTGACACGGTAACTAGTTTTTGTTACAGTTTCTGATATAAGTTAAAAGTTCATACTGACCTGAAACAATACTTAACTACAGCCTAGCATTGAATTGTAGATAAAAGTATTGGTGTTGCATGGATTGATCTCTATATGAGCTACTTTTGACATCATAATGAAACCATTTTGTAGTCGTACATTTGTCTTATAAAGGTTAGTTCGACGTCTATTGTGCAATGATGGCAGCCTCCTTTAAGAGTACACAGGTGTAAAAAAGAAAGAACATAAAGCCCAAGCTTTAATTTGGCATGCCTTGGATGACAATGGGCTTATTTGGAATCTTATAAAATTACCCAATATCCAAAAGAAGCATCCAATGTTTGTGAGTCTAGAAATTTGTTGAAGGAATTAGAAAGTCGGTCAAAGAAGTCTTGAATGAGAAGTCCAAAGTATTTCACAAAGTCGTAGGAGTTTTATTAAAGAGTCTTAGTAGTTCAATCAAAATCTTGTTTTAAGAGTCATTGATGTTTTCTTTTCCAAGTCTATTTATTATATTTAGGAGCATGTTATGTTTTGATATGCTAGAGTATGAATATTTAAGTAAAGTTTCAGCTTTAAATTTGAGACTCTGTGATAAAATCATTATCCCGATGTATTGTTCCAACAACCATTATGGGTGATAGATACTTAAATTATCATATTTTCTGTCATTTATCTAATCATTAAAATTGTATTCTCAGAATCTCAGCCACTCAAATCAGCTTAGATAATCAATTACCAGACTCCAAATTATGTCCTGCATCAGGACGCCTGTGTATTTTTTGTTTACGTTGCACCCCATCCTACCCCTCCCTTAACTGTAAACCAAACCCCCTTAATCCAATGTGAGCAGGATTTGAACCTTAAGACCTTTGTTCCCACTATAAGAGGCCATGTCAATTGAATCAGGTAGCATGCACAAGATGCCTATGTAATTAATATGAGTATGAGGCAAAGTTTTAAAAACTTGACAATCTATATAGCATCCTTATCTTTCTGCATTTTATGTTTCTGAGATTCATCAAATCAGCATATCCATGTTGTTTCAGATTGGTATTCGAAATCTAGCCATGTTTCATTATATTTTAATGAACATCCAGATAAACTTAAATATGCTACTTTGCTTGATAGATCAATTGTTTACTTAAAGAAAACAGAGTGGATTTGTAGATTCTTACTTTCTCAATTCTTCAGAGAGGTCCTCATTTGTTGGTGCAACCAAAGCCTGCTGGCGTAGAACCTGATTCTCTGATTCAAGGTTGGACAAGTTCAACTGTAATCTGAAAATTCCGATCATTTATAAGAGTTAGCCAGAGCGAGTTAATGATTAGATAGATATCTGCATAACATATTCGAAGTTGGCCACCTGTCAATTGTATGTTGGAGTAGCATGGTTTTTTGCTGTGCTTCTTCTGCTTCACTAAGCCTTACTTTGCTCTCTTTTTCCACTTCACAGTACCTTTTTTCAAATTCCTCAATTTTATTTTGCAGCTCCCTTAGCTCTCCCTACATATGCAGACTTTATATCATTAGTTAATCTATCATTTTCTCAACTTTCGTATCTCTCTTTATCTATGTATTCATTTATTTGTCTGTCTGTGCTGCTTAGACTAACACTCTTTGTACTTCAACGTCGGAGATGCATAAACATGTTCAAAAAGAATCTATGTTCTTCAAGTTTAGAAGTACCTCCAATTCTTTGTTCTGATTTTCCAAGAGCTCTAGTTTGGCGTTGTCCACAATTGACACCTCTTTAATCACAGGTGGAGCTTGTTCAATAACTAGTTTTGCTGCTTCCTTCTCACGAATGATTGCATCATGAGCTTCATCCAATTGCCCCTGCATTTCATTTAAAGCGTCTTGTAGTTTGGCAATTTCCTGTCCTTTAGCATCTTCAAGATCGATCTACAATAAAACAATTTCTGATGGTTTTAGTGACCAAAAATATCAATTGATGGCATTAGTGACCAAAAATATCAATGAACGAATCATCAAGGTTTGGCACTTTTCAAATAGTTTCTTGATAGGTTAGAGTTTATTTTTAAGTCATTATCACTTTAGGTGCTTTGATGAAACTTGAAAGTGTCGAAGTATCATGAAGTGATATTTTTGGTTTAATAAAGGTCTTTAGGTAATTATTGCTTACCAAACCTTTTGGCACAAGCATGTACATAAATAATTGTTGTATTGATCCGAACCATGCCCGTTAAAATTTATGTGTAACCTATTATGGTCATATTTAGTTAGATACCTGTAAAATAGGTGAAACCCATTAGAACAAGGTGATAAAAGTATACCCTCAAGTGCTTTTCAAATTCCAATCGCCATGTTAGCTCCTCGACCCGCTTTTCTAGCTTGTCCTTGGCCTCCTTAAGTGCCCCTGTTTCTCTTGCAGCCTGCATCAAAGTTATTTCTTTTTATTACAGTGCTATAACTTTTTTATATTACACTTGTATAAAATAATTGCAAATCAAGAATTGGCAGAGGACTGGAAGTTAATTCTTTATATAAAATGAAGCTCACCATCCTGAGCTTTCTAAGATCCTTCCTTGCTACTCTTACTCTCCAAAGACATTGAAGAGTAAGTGTTGCTTTTTTCTGCTGTTTGAAAGCAGAAAGAGCTTGGAATCTTCGCCATTGAGTCTGTAAGACATAAAGATGGATAAAATAACTGACAATCATCAGTCAGACAGCGATCGATTTCATGATTTCATGATTTGTTTGACTTGTATCATAGTTTACCTTGCGTTTTAAAAGCATTAATTTTACTGCTTTCATTTTAATTCCTCATTTTCATTGATTATACCCGACTTTTGTCTAAATCATTAGTTATGCTGAATAAAAATTATTTCCCAGGGTAGAAATTCATTAATTCGTCCCTGCAATAGATTATGGTGAAATAATCTAGTCACAGTGGTTGTTACCTGAATTTTGTTTGCGGCCTTTGTTCGTCTTCTATATCTGTATTCATTCCGTGCCGCCAGTGCTCGTATGCCAGTCTGAATGACTGTTGCCGCTGCTTGTAGGTTTTTGTAGGTTCTTCTTGATTTGTGAGCACGTACATGTTTCTGTATGTAGATTGAAGCCGCTTCCCTTCTCATGTCTTCATACAACTTACGTGCAAGTTGAGCTACATTAAGGAGGCAGTAAAATGAAAAGATTATCATTTTTCAATCACTTAGGGCCACATTAAGGAGGCAGTATAAAATGAAAAGATGATTAGTTTTCAATCACTTAGGGAGCTGAAAAAGATGGCAATGAACTCATATTTTTGGTTAGGAATTAGGATCAGGCCATATATGCAAACAGAGTCTGGCCAATTAAAAACTCAAGCTTCAGAGTTCATTTCAGGTGGGTTGGCTGATTTGGTGTGCCAATAAGAGTCTGCAAAGTTCGGAATATACGAAAAATCTAATTGTTGTAGTTTAGTTTTTCCATGTTACTCATATCTTAAATTGAAACCAATACAGTATAAACTTTTTGTTCTATATTCTTTATCCAAAAAACACAATTGATTATCATAGAGAAATGAATCAGTAGAATAGGACTGTGTCTGGTTTGCTTGTACAGTCAGCTTTAAATACTATATTGTGGGAAAAGAACCTTTTCTTTTTTCTTAGGTTCTACGATAAACAATCAAATAGGGAAAAAGGGTACCTCGCCAATGCTTTTGCATATGAATTGTAGCTCTTCGCAGTGTAATGAACTCTTTCCTAGTTAGATGTGTTCGGATTTGCCTCTGAATGCATTTGGCAGCATTAGCCAAAACTTCGGTTCTTCGTGCATCTAACTCAGCCATCTGCCCAGCTCTAAGAAACACTTTTGCTTTCCCAATCTGAAGTAACAATGATGAAGAAAGTTTTGCACGTTATATTACAGTAGTTTCTGTATATATTCTGCGGATAAGGATGCAATTACTATGAAGCCATGTTATTAGTTAAAGCATACCTGATAGCCTTTCAAACCCATCTTGTCACAGATTGCAACACATGCAGTTTTTTCATCAGATCTGCCCAGTAAAGAGTGATAAATTGTTATTCATTGTTGGAATCATCATTCAAAAAGAAAATATATCTCTGTTGATAATATTTGTTCTGGAATGGTTTCCAAATTGCATCTAGCATGTAGCTAAGAAATGGATTTTTATTTTCTTTTTAACCAAAATAGAATGATGCTCAATCCCAGTCTTGACTTTGAGGTCTTGGCCTGTGTCTACATGTAGGTTTTATAGTGAAACAAAGAGCTATGACAACAAATAAACATATGTTATTGGAATTCATACCCATCTAGAGCATCAGGTGCTAATACTCCAAAACGGTCAAGGAACTCATCAAATGTTCTTTTTGTTGGATACCCGGCACAACTTATTCTAATTGCCTCTAGTACGCCCTGCCATGGAAGAACATTGTTAGTGGGAGAAACTTTGCAAATAATTTGAAACTGTTGTGTATTTAGTGGTGGAAGAATCTCACTTACCCCACATCTTAACTGGTTTAAGATGTTGAAATTCTCAAAAATTCCAGGCTTCAAAACTGCGTTTGGCTTTACACATCTGATGTAATGTGGTTCTGTTGTGTTCAGTGTTTCCATTAAAGCTTGTAGTTGTTGCTGGATGTTAAATTTAATGAGCAAAACAGCATCTTTTTCTACTTTGAATTACATAGAATGCCTCTACTCTTGGAGGATGGCTTACCTTGAAGCGGGTACCAATAGAAGAGAACTTGGATTGCTTTGATGTCTCCTCAGGTAGTGGAGGAAAAAGGTTAGCAACAAAAGTGCATTTGGAAGCATACAGTAGAGCTTGATGTTCAGCTACAACATAATCCTTGTTTTTATCAAGGAATTGATCTGCTAGGTATGTGACCTGTTGGGAGAAAGACTTTACATTGAGAAGCCAACAAATTTAGCTCTATTAGTTTGATGAAGTATAGGATTTAGCTTTCTTTTACTTACATCACCAGCATAGTGATTGATTGTGAAGTCTGTTCGGGCAAGTTTTGGCTTGCTGAAGCGCTTGTGTCCTTTATATGTTTGGTACATCTTTTGTGCAAATGTCTCATGGGTTGACTTGGGAAACATACTGCAGAGGAAATGAGCTTGTGCTGAAATCCTCGTGTTTTCAGTATTGATTAATTTTGATTTTTTTTAAAAATATCTGTTACGTTTGTTAATTGGTGGGAAGAGTACTTTTACTGGTTAAAAGAAGTAAATAACTGTATTTATTTTACTTCCAGAACAGAGATGTACAACTGTATTATGTAAGGTTTCCATTTAAAAGCTCAACTAGATTATAACTAGATGAGTTTTTCCTTTTTAAGTGTCAAGATAGATATGATGCTGCAAGTGCACAGAACACATACCAGGCTTCATCTAGTAGAGCAATTATACCCCCAGGTTTCTGCATGCAAGGACATTCAACCATTTCTTAAGATTTCATACAATAACATTTTAACATGTTATTAGGTTGCACAGTGGCCTTAGATGAGTTAATACCTTTTCAATAAGATCCAAAACATCCTGGTTATCAACGAATTCCACATAGCTCCAGTTGATTTCCTCCCTTGTGTACTCCTCTTGCTCCATCTTGAATACATGCTGCAGAGAAGGATGCTCAATTTTAAAATGTATATTGATGACATATTGAAAACTATATTTAAAAGTTGTATCTGTACTTGGTTAAAGTGCTGTTGCAGCTTCTCATTCGTTAGATTGATGCAAAGCTGCTCAAAACTATCAAATGTAGCATTCTATTAGATCTTTCGATGATATGCTGAAATATATTTTTGTTGACAAGTTTTTCTTATCTACCATGATGTACCTATTAATCTTGAAGCTTTCAAAGCCGTAAATATCAAGGACTCCAATTAAGCTTGATGCATTGGGATCTTGACCGATTGAACTGTTTATCTTTTCTACAATCCTGCCATATTGTATGAAGCATCCCACTTATTTAGTTCATTTCTGTAGACCTGGATTTAGGTCGAAAAGACAGATCAGATCCGAACATTTTTGTTAAGTTAAATTCAAGAAAGACATGATTACATGTTTGCTAATTTTCTTGCATCCATCTTGTTCCTTCATCTCATTGATGGAGTTATGCTGTATCTAGACTGTGTGTTACCTGTCTGGATGACATTGCTGAAATGGAAGTGTTTGTGTAACCAGGAGTGTTCAATTTGCTTACCAGTCAAAAAGTCTAGAGTACACAGTCTTGGCCAAGGCATCACGACTTAAGGCTGCAGAATCTGGGTCCAGTGGTTTTGTGATGTTACCATCAGGAGTCACTATGACACGCTTGCAAAGTGAGTCTTCTAATGCCTTCTCATCGCACCTGAATAAAAGCATATTCAAAAACAGTAGGCACTAGGCAGACATCTTTACAAGATAAAAATATAGAAAACCTATCTCATGATAGTTTAAAGAATCACTTGTCTTACATGAGTAGCTCTGCTGCTGTTTGCAGATGATAGTGCGATTTTTCATCTTTAAGTTTGGAGGAATCAACTTCCTTTCCTTTAGTGAAGTCAATGTTTCCTAGATGGAGGATTGCAGCTACCACACGGAATATAGCATCCTATGCAAGACAGACTTCCTTGTATTTATTTAAATCATTGACAGAGAGGAAATTTTCAATTCATTAACTTGTTTACATACGGATGGGATGGGTCAGCACCTGCTCTTCCTGACTGATTCCTACAATGTCCATTGCGTTTCTTGTCTCCAGGTACTCTCTTGCATCATCTACATTTGCTACTTCATAACAGTTTGACTGGTTTAAATAACGAAATGTTTTTGGGTCCCCTAACTTAAATTTCTTGAAATCCTGTGAGAATATATTTGTTAGCTATTATGGCTGTAGTGTGCTACTGTTTCCGTGGATAATAATTGTACTAAAGTCACCTCTGGTGGTGCTGCACAGAGCATGTAAAAGCAATGGTAGTTTCTCTCTGGATCGGAAACTTGGCAAACGCGTGACCTTTCTAGAAGATACGTACGTACTGCAGCTCCAGAGATCTTCCCATGCTTATCAAATTGAATTTCAACAAATTTTCCAAATCGACTAATGGAATATCCCAGTATTGTAAGTGAACCAAGAACACAGTAATTAGAAATAAGAAAAAAAGGAAATTGATGGGGAAAATAAATAATTTCAAAAAGAGCAACGGAATATTTCACCTTGAATTGTTGTTTTTAACTGTTTTGGCATTCCCAAATGCTTCCAAGACAGGATTGGACTGGAGAAATGGAATGATAACTCTTTGTTCAGTCATTTGAATAACCTAATATGTAGATGCAGTAGTAGTTCCAACTCACCTCCAAAACTTGTTGTTCCACTGTTCTTCCTTCTGTACTAGATCTTCCCCCCATGAATGCAAGATATCTCATGAGCATTTTTGTTGTCTCTGTTTTACCAGCTCCACTCTCTCCACTTACCAAAATGGATTGTCTTCCCTGTTCATGTATCATTGCCCTGTATAAAATTTGAAATTAACTTCATTTATAACAGATTTTCAGGAACAGGCATTTGGCTCCACTTCAGCTCTTTACAATTGATTTACCTATAACAAGTGTCTGCAACAGCAAACAGATGTGGACTTAACTCTCCAAAAGCAGCCCCTTTATATTGCTCCATCATGTGGATGTCATACAAGTGTGGCAGTCTCCGGAAGGGATTTACTGCTATCAATATGTTTCCTGTATAGGTCTGTTTATAAAGACTAGGTATCAGATTCGTAGTTACTTTCAAGTCTTGCATTCATTATCTTCCAAGCATAATTGATAATAATTTCACTTTAAAATGTGGTGCCATTCAGGTGTATGTGACTCACATAAATCTCATTCAGAGCAAACCGACAAGCTAGATTATGTAGGACTCCTGGTTCATGGAGGTAAGCTAACTTGGTCATGTCGTCTACTCCTGCTGGTGGTGCTTCTGTGTCTTTTGGATATATGAAGGCGATATCTGCAACGATCTGAAATTCAGGTAAAAAATAACTTTAGTTTATTTATATCTTGAAATAGAGTGATGAATCTTTAGGGCATTTTATCTCATGGTTTACTATTTCAAATGTGAAACCAAAGTCTAAACTTCTCTCTTATCTTGTAAACAATCAAGTGACAAAAAACCCTGTATTCTTTAAAAGACATCCGATGCAAATTCAGTTTAGCTTTCTGACCTAGTATTTATTCTAAGGTAATCTTGACTTTTCCAAGCAAAACTACAAAACTTTCATGGGCACCAGAAAACAGAAATGAACTAAGGCTCATTTATAACATTCCGATCTTGTCCTTCATAAATAGTGTTTCTAATTATTGATCAAGCCAACAGAATGTAGTATAATGTATTACATTGGAAAAAGCAAATATCATATTTCAGAGATCTCTCTCTTTTTCTCAAAGAAAATTTTATCTTTTGAATGGTACAAGTGGTAGCAGTAGCTTACGGTTTTTCCTTCTGAAGTAATGAGGGTGGCTTCTCTGCCATTTATTTCTTTCACTCCACCATCAATCCATGCAACCTCAGGATCTTCAACCCAAACATGTGATCCAACTATGATGTTTACAGGAGTTCCCTGAATCAACCAATAAACACAAGAAAGTCATTTTTCCTAGGAATAGATTATTGGCAAGTGAAACAAAAATTAAGAAGAAAAATTGTTTAGCAGAAAGCTCACCATAATTGAAATTCTATATGATCATCAAAGTTAGGAAGAAAAGGCAAAAACAGATGAAGTTGTGTTGTGTAAGAGAAATAATAGAGAGAAAGATCAGAAGAATAGTAGAGTTAGAGGAATGAGGGGATGATAGATTGTGGAATTTGAAAGCACAAAAGAATGTTAGAAAAGGAACTTAAAAGCACAAAGCCAGAGCAATGCAGGTGGTGGTAATTCAAAAGAAAAAGGCAGCAGCCACCCCTCACCTCCCGCCCCATACTCATGTCAACTTTTTCTCATTCCCCATAGGAAGCTGACTTGGCACCTGTAGAATCCCCAGATAAAATGCCGCTCATTGAGTGAGCCCCTTTGGCTACTATTGGGAGTAACTTTTAATTTTTATGTTTATTTCGCTTTCATGGAGTCAATGCTTTGCCAAGGTCAGGTCATTCTGTTCCATTGTAGGGAGGTCGGTTTTACTAGTTTTAAAATTAAAGAGTAATGCTATACGACCCAAATAATTAATCCAAATGATGTGGTAAGTGAGTTGTCACCATCACACACAACATGTGATGATGTGGTTAATCAAAAAACCACTTGGGTGTCTAGCATTAGTGATTAGTTATATGAATGGCTGCCAAAAATGTCTATATTGAAAGACAATATCGTCCCATGCATTTTGAATGCAAGGAAGTGTAATAAACCATCGTTTCATTGAAGTCGTAAATGGGATAAAAGAGGAGAATTTGGAGATTCTACTGTGAGACCTCTCCCACCCACCAACCCCAGTGGGCCTTACAGGATTGAATTGGCTCCAATCCTTTTTTAATTGACAATTGCCAGGAGATTTTTGGATCTCGTCTATTCACATGGGAAAAGGGGACCCTTACAACTAGAGAAAAGCTTAATCGTCATGGCTTTCCAACCAAGCTTACTTTTTCACTTTTCTTCTTTATTGACTGATGCTGAATATCATTAATCATCATTCCTTGTTGCTTATTAAGGCCGTTTTACAACTGGGCATGTGGTGAATTATGAATACCCCCACACCACACTGCCATTTTTGCCTTTTAGTTTATAATATTGGGTTTATGTGACGATGCATTGCTTCTTTAGTACTAGTAGAACTGAGCAATCAGCTTTGAAATTTGTATACAGACCTCTTGTCTATGTCTATATGCTACATCTTAGCCACATCAAGGCAGAAAGTAGTGTAATTATATAAATTTGTTTTCATGACCTTAAACTCAGGGGAGCAGGTGATTGCTGAGTGCTGCCTGGAAAGACCACTCATCCCTTCATCTCTCTTTCTGCATGAATATAGAATATAATCCTTTATTTCTCTTTCTGCATGAATATAGAATATAATCCTTTATTTCTTCTTTAATATAATGAAATGCATTGCTTGATCTATAACACCAATAAGCAATCATATTATTATTAATTAAGGAATCCGAAAAGAAATCAACAGTTTCCCGTTATTACAAAATATTTATGTAGGGTAATCCTTCCCATACATATATAGAGACTAGAGTAGATACGCTGCATGCATGCACGCCACTAGCTTCATTATCAACCAACCCTGCAAAGGAAAAGAAATGGTTAGGCAGGAAACTACTTTATGAAAAAGCAAAATCAAAATCAAGATCAAAATCAGTGAGTAGTTTAATTACTTTGAACAATCGACGTTGGGTGAAACAGGTACAGGCAAGCTGATTCCACAATTCCCTGGGAGAGCCTGAGCTAGTTGGGCATTGGGATTCATTTTCTGGGCTGCATTCTTGATGCAGCTACAAGCAGTCTTCTTATCAGCACTGTTTGTTACAGCAGACGAAAGAGCCTTGGCTCCAGAGCAACAAGCAGCTGGTGGTTTCCCAGTTCCATTTGTAAGGTAGTTCACACAAGGTCTGAGGTCCTTCAAGACGTCACTACAAGTAATTGCAGCCTCTGACTCCGGGGTCAGGAGGAGGAGCATAAGAGCAGCCATGGCTAAAACTAGTATTCTTGGATGGCTCATGGTGAAGGACAAAGATAAGACTAATTTGAGTTTGCTCGTCATTTGTTTCCGATTTATAAAGAAGTTGGACCAAGCTCACAAGTAGAAGAAAGTTTTTACAAAAAAAAGTGCACTAGTTGGATTGTCGTTGAGTGCAAGAAAGAGTGAAACACCTCATCCTGATTTCTTAGTCTCTTGTATACTAATTAAAAAATCCAATGTAATCCAATCCTGCCATGCCATGTTAATAAGAAGGAAACAAAGCCATATATAGAGCTCAGATTGATTAACAAGCGTCAAGCAGGACGCTCTTCTAATCAAGATCGAAGATTGCCCTTGTTTACGAACGTAGGTCCCATGAATAGATATCTCAACCATTATTTTGAATTTTACTTGTACTGCTCAACTAAATCAAATAAATAAAATTAAAGTAATACAGCTATTTCTAAACTTGTTTTGCAAGTTTTCACCTGAAACAAACCAGTCACAGAGATAAAATAATATACTTTTTTACAAATAAGTTGCAGCTTTAAGAAAAGTAGTTCATTATGTAAGATTACCATGTGTGGTATGGAAGAAGTTTATTGGTAGGTTTTTAGGGCTTAACAGAGAATTTAATGATAATCAATCAGCTGAATACAAGTTACTCTTTCTATGAAAACCAATAATTTCCTTAATGCTACTGAATAATATCACATATAATTGACATTCAGATGCTTCTTTGGAAGGACTAAGGTGCATATCATATCATGCTTAAATAGTAAGGTTCTCCGGTCTCCGGTCTCCACTTTGAATTAAATGCTTTCCAAGCTGAACCTTGTATTTATTGATAAATATAGTCATCTAACTGTATAGATAGGTTTGAAGAAAGATCTTTATCTAGCATGAGCAATATGCATATATTGCTCATCGGTCCTCCGACAGGACAATTGTTTGTTGTATGAGTAGATTTTCCGTTCATGGAAGAATGTGTACACCACACTGATTAATATCATCTACCATGCAAGTAGAACGTTAGCTTATTATGAAACTGTCACACCAGAAGTGACTTAAAACTCCATCACACTATCACAGGGCTCTTGACCAATTTGCATTGCATGTATTTTATTAGTACTGCTGTTGTTTTATTTTACAGAGCATAATAAAAGGGAATTAGATGCAATCCAACAAAAACAACTAAAAAACAATCTCTGTTTTTACACATGATATATCATCTTGTCGGTTTATGGTTTGTTCAATTCATTGGCAATATCTATTTTAATAAACAATTCTGAATCTTTTCCTGCAAGTTGTTGCTTGTTTATAAGTGGATTTTTTTTAATCTGTGCCCCAATTGCAAACTTGTGGACCATACCAATCACAATCAATATAGTTAATCAATGAACAACAGCAAGCACATTCTATTACAGCAAACTGCTATAAGTTGCTACATTGGTCTTCCCTGTAACTAGCACGAGCAGCAAACAACAGTGGAGCACATTTAAAGAAAAACTCACAACTGAATCAATCACTCACAATTTCACTACATTCATCTTACCTCTGTTTGACTTCAATTTTTTCAAGTACAACGGAGAAAACAGGGGAGAGGTTACACAAAAGGATGAAGTGTGTTGCACATGCCTGGGTTTCTTATGCACCAAAGTGGCTGAATAGGCTCAGCTCCAATTCCTCTGCTTACCATTCTGTACCTCCACTCGTTCAACCGATCTATTGCTTCTGAGTACCTCTTCTTGCCTGTCTTATCTCTATTACCTGACCACAGTGCCTCTGCCATTGCTGAAGTTCTCGGCCAAAGCCTTGCGTCTACAACTGTTGGGTCTGCTTGCTCTGACCATAATGCCACCTCTCCGCCCACCACCAATTCGGCTTCCTCCTCACTCAATCCGTATGTTATGTCATAATTATATATAGTTTGCCATGTTTTAAAGGGTCCACACCATGATCCGCCATTTCCTGTGCTACTACCAGCTGGTTGATCATATTGGCTGTCATTTCCGAGAAAGACGCCATGACCACAATCCAAGTAATAGAACTCTGAGGATGACACTATGGCTCTGTACCCAGCTTTAACAATCCTTTTCGTGTTATTGGGGCCATTATTCCATGTTTGTAAGATGGTATGCTCGGGTGGAAGAAATGAGGAGTCCACCTTGACAAGATCATCCAATAAAACATCCTCCCAGTAGACCACAGTGCGATTAAGAGACACAATAAAAGGCAAGGTGATGTTGACAAACTTTTCAAGAACCTGACTAAGCGATCCGCCTTTGGATAAGAAGGATTGAATGGTTGGACTGGCTTTCCAACAACCAGGGATGATCTCATCAGCTCCTGCATGGTAGAATGGTTCAGGGAATAGGTTGACCACATCAGTGATGACATTCTTGAGGACTTGGTACGTCTTTGGATTCAGGGGGTTTAAATGCCCAGTTCCTCCTGGTTCGGATGCAAGCCGGTCAGCCCATTCAGTTTGGGCAGGCCACCAAAACATGTTTGCACATGTCACAATCTCTGGGTATGCTTCTGCCCATGATCCCGTGTGCCCTGAAATGAATTGAATAATGTATTTGATTATGCATTTGATAGAAAAAGCATGAACAAAGCATTTGATAGAAAAAGCAACTCACCCGGAGAATCAATTTCTGGGAGAACCCTGACACCATGAGCCAAACCAAATTGAACAATGTTTTTGACGTCATCAGGAGAATACTGCATTTGAGGGCCATAAGAACCCATGGCAGCAAGATCAGGCTCTGATGGTATAACCAATGGGAAGGAATGTGAGTCTGTAATGTGCCAATGGAACACGTTCATCTTATTACCACTCATAGCCGCAATGGTTCTGAGTATGTCATCCACTCCATAGTAATTCCTAGAGGTATCAAGCATCAGGCCTCTGTGCGGAAAAAGTGGAGAGTCCCACACGTACAATCCCACGGCCACAAGGGAGGGTTTGCCCCACACCAGTTGTGAGAATGTCTCGAGACCCCTCATGGCTCCCCATACCGTCTGCGCAGTCAGATTAGCCATGGATAGATTGGCAGGGATGGTGAGGGTGTATGACTCGTCAACGCCGTGGTGGAGCGGGGTAAAGAGATTTTCCACTGAGATTGAGAGGGTGAGCAGTGGTGGGGTGGTGATATTAACTGAAGGGGTGACCTGGGGCTGGTATTGCTCATTCTTGATCAGGTTCAGGTAACGGTTGACAGAGGAGGAGAGGTAGGGATGTTCGGGAGATGTGATGATAAAGTTGGGTGAGATAAGGGTGGCCTGCCGTTGGGGCCACGACATTAATCTTGGCTGGGGCCACACGTTTATTCCACTCAATTTTGCCAAAGACAGCCATACTTGGCAAATTACTGTAACAAAGATGATTGCGGAATTCAATCTATCACTGGTTTTTTTAGTACCCATATTGGAATTCAGTTCACAATGCCAATAAGCATGAGATGGAAATCATTTGTGTCACAACAAAATAACTTTTAAACACCAAGCTCAAAGTACTGACTTCAATGTAATCATACAGTCAAGTTAACAAGTATCAACTTCAGAAGCCATAATTCTCAAGCTTACCATTTCATCTGCAAGGATTCCATTTATGCCATTCTCATATAATCTTATGAGCCAGTTTAACCCCGCAAGTTGGTAATCCCTCATTTTTCCTTGAATGTGGGCAAAAATGAACAAATGCGTCTTAAAAACAAGCTAAACCTCAACTCCAAAACATCACGTGGACAAGATTGTTCAATAAACAGAATAAACATCTGCATAATAACATAAGTAAGAACGCTTAACTAGCCGGTTACTATTAACATCAATAAAAGCAGGAGAAATACTAACATACATTACCTAGAG
Source organism: Dipteronia sinensis (assembly GCA_033220585.1). Classification (NCBI taxonomy): domain Eukaryota; kingdom Viridiplantae; phylum Streptophyta; class Magnoliopsida; order Sapindales; family Sapindaceae; genus Dipteronia; species Dipteronia sinensis. Next base: position 162,253 of record JANJYJ010000973.1, read on the forward strand.
GAGGTCGTCCAGATAACTAAATAAAATGCAACTAAAACAGTTGAGAAGAAATTTTTGACCTTAAATAGACAAACTTCTGTATAATCATAATATTCAGTTATATTAATGATAAAAAAACAAAAATTAATGTTTGTATGGATCAAGAATTCCAGCAAAAGCCAAGACAGTAATACACAATGATCTTCTGATATAACAAGAAGATTGTAAAAGAAACGATGGAAACTCAAAGCTCATAAATAAGTAAATAAATTTCAGTGACCAACATCCTTAAGACATCGGCAGCAGGAAAGCACACGTGCACATACACATACATACAAGAGAGAGCAAGGGCACTTACAAGAGGCTTGTGTTAGCAGACGTGTGTTGGATAAACCATCTTCTTCCTCTTTAAGGTATTCTTCATCTTATTCCTCTTTAGATACCTTTGATGCATGGCGACCCCTAAATTCATTAACAAAAGAAGCTTTGATGAATATTGATTGGCATTTAAATGCATAAACAACAAACACATATTGCTGAACAAACACAAACGGTCTACTGCTGTTTGAGACATCCAAACATTTATAACCTTCTCCACAAAATAATGATCCCTTAGAGGACTTGTATACCAGAGCACCAGCTAAGGTTTGACTTAAACAGCTAGTTCTACCATCCAAAAAGATCTACTCTTTCAGGGAATCCAAACATTTATAACCCTACTACACAATCAAATGCCCAAACTGACGTAAATAATTTATTCAAAACTAAGATACCAAGCACTGCATGACAGCAGTAGCAAGCTAAGGAGGTTGAAACAAATCAACCAAAGCTTTGCCCGCAATATGGACTAAATTCTAAATCAATTTTTTCAATGACTCCTCTTCATTCAAATGGCGATTGAATTAAAGCAGACTCGAGTTCTCTTTGAAGGCACAAATCAAATTTAATTCACTCACTCCTTTACATCTTTTTATATCCTTGGGATATCGAGTCAACCTAGATCATTACAACATAAGTGGTGCCTCTGATTCTCTTACAGTTTCTGTGAGGCATTGTCAATAGTTGCTCTTATCAACTAAAAGCATTTCAAATAATTTGCTCCGAATGATAACAGCGAACCTGTAAGTATAGTGAGAACCTTCCCTTCACCCTCATCTGAGATGCAGATTGATCACGTTTTGAAAAATGAGCAAACAACTCTGTTTGCTGCAAGAGATACTTCAATCGGCCTTTCCCTCTGTTGTTCTGCCAATAAACCAAACATTAATAAAGTTGACCAACATTCCCAATACCCACCAAGCACGTAAAATAGAAAATCTGAAGTGTACAAAACACACGCACACCATATAAGCATCTATAGCGGCATTTTGTTCATCCAATATTTCTTGAATCTTTCGTTTCTTCAATTGTTGCATGTCTTTTAATCTGGCCTTCTCACACGTGCTAATTTCTGCATTGGTCCCATCATTTTCATCCTGCAGATAAAATTACAAATGCAGTACCTTTACCAATGACACTTAGGTGACAGAACTTGACAGTAGTTTGAAAAGCGTGTATATATCCTAATCAAATTGGATATGTTAGTCTCTGAAAATTCTAAAACAAGGTGAGCTCCGATTCCAAGCTATGGCTGAATCCCATGCAATAATAATTATAAAATAAAAAAACCAACCCAAATGATCTTCATCAGGCAAATGGATGTATAACTAATCATTTCATGGTTTAACTGCGATTTTGAGTAACTGATTTCCATACTAGTTTTGTGTCACCCAAAGCCAAAGGTCGCACAATGTATGACATAGACTACTAAAAGATAAAATAATAATAATAATAATAATAATAATAAAAAGTTGATGAGGTACTATAATTCAATGGAGATGATTTTCATCATTGAGAACCACATAAAACAAAATAACACAATTTTAAATCATATATTGAAATCGTAAAACTCTTTTACATGAATGGTGAACTTTTCACTAATCACCCGTTTCAGTTGCTAGATAACATGCGTGAGATTGCACCAAACCGAACAACAACCACACTATATTTTCATCAACCGCTTAGTTCCAAGTCAAAATCCCCAAATTGAACTCTTGTGCTAGACAACAACTTTCACACAGAAACCTTAACGAGAACACTAACAAATAACTCAAATCCCGTATAAAACAATTTAACGCGATATATGAAATAAAAAAAAACACTAAAAACAAATTTATTACCTCTTCGACGTCGACACCTTCTCCGGCGACGGCGACGGCGTTTTCGTCGTCGGAGGCAGCCGAGCGAGCCACGGCCTCAAGCTCCTCCTAGTCGTTCTCGTTGATCTGATCGTTAACCTGCTCTTCCTCCGAGGAACTGGAGCCGTCCGATAGGGAGTCGGAGGAAGACTATCGCTGCTTCGAGGGTTTCGCCATAGTCGTGTCTCTCATTCGTGTTTCAGTTCATTAGATCGAGGGTTTTTTCTTTTCTTTTGTATTCGAGAGAGAAGAGAGGACCGGCCTTTTATAATTAGAAGAGAACAAAAAGTAAATAACGGTTTCGATTAAAATATCGGAGCCCAAATTTAGAAATATATCGTTAATATCTAATGGTCTTATTCATGGGGGTGGCTTCTGTGCAGTGATGTGTAAAATCACTGCATCATGCAGTGATGAACAGTGGAAAACAGTGGCAACATTTTGACCACAGCCGGTTTCCAACCGGCTGTAACCCTTTTTTATTAATATTTTTATTTTGTAATTTATTAATATAACATTATAAATTGTATAAAATAAAAATCAAACATAAAAAAATTAGTTGAACACTAAAAATTATATTAAAAATTAGAAAATTATATTTAATTAAGATAAATTAAAAAAAAAATTAGAAATTTCTTTTTGAAATTTTGACCTTTAACCATTTTCACGGTATTGGTAACCACCATCACGGATTTGGTAACCATTTTTACGGTTTCGGTAACCATTTTAAAATTTTAAAATTTTGATTTGTAACCATTTTCACCCCTATAGTAACCGGTAACCATTTTCACAGCTTTGGTAACCATTTTTTAATGAAATTTTGACTTGTAACCATGTTCACGGCTCCAATAACCATCTTAACGGCTACAGTAACCATTTCTAAGGCTTTTGGTAACCATTTATAAATTTTGAAATTTTGACTTGTAACCATTTTCACGGCATTGGTAACCACTTTCACGGCTTCGGTAACCATTTATAATTTTTAAAATTTTGACTTGTAACTATTTTCTCGGCTTTGGTAACCATCTTCATGGCTATGGTAACCATTTCTACGATTTTGGTAACCATTTTTAAAATTTTAAAATTTTGACTTGTAACCATTTTCACAGCTTTGGTAATCATTTTCACTACTTTGGTAACCACTTTTATAGCTTTGGTAACCATTTTTAAAATTTTGAAATTTTAAAATTTTGACTTGTAACCATTTTCACGGCATTGGTAACCACTTTCACGGCTCCGGTAACCATTTTAAAAATTTTGAAATTTTGGCTTGTAACCATTGTCACGGCTTTGGTAACCATCTTCACGGTTTCGATAACAATTTTTACGAGTTTGGTAACCATTTTGAAAATTTTGATATTTTGACTTGTAACCATTTTCACGGTATTGGTAACCACTTTCACGGTATTGGTAACCACTTTCACGGCTCCGGTAACCATTTTTAAAATTTTGGAATTTTGACTTGTAACCATTTTCACAACTTCGGTAACCATCTTCACGACTTCGGTAACCATCTTCACGACTTCGGTAACCATCTTCACGACTTCAGTAACCATTGTTACGGCTTTGGTAACCATTTTTAAAATTTTGGAATTTTGACTTGTAACCATTTTCACGGCTTTGGTAACTATCTTCACGGCTTCGGTAACCATTTTTAAAATTTTGAAATTTTAAAATTTTGACTTGTAGCCATTTTCACGGCATGGGTAACCACTTTCACGGCTCCGGTAACCATTTTGAAAATTTTGAAAATTTGAAAATTTGATATTTTGACTTGTAACCATTTTCACGGCTTTGGTAATCATCTTCACGGCTTCGGTAACCATCTTCACGTCTTCGGTAACCATTTTTACGGCATTGGTAACAATTTTGGAAATTTGGAAATTTTGACTTGTAACCATTTTCACGGCATTGGTAACCACTTGCATGGCTCCAGTAACCATTTTTAAAATTTTGGAATTTTGACATGTAACCATTATCACGGTTTTGGTAACCACCTTCACGGCTTTGGTAACCCTTTTTACGGCTTTAGTAACCATATAACAATTTTTGAAATTTTGACTTGTAACTATCTTCACGGCTTTGGTAACCAGGTTTATAGCTTTGGTAACCATGTTTAAATTTTATCAATTTTGACCTGTAACCATTTTCACGGTTTTAGTAACCATCTTCATGGATCCGGTAACCATTTTTACGGCATTGGTAACAATTTTTCAATTTTTAAAATTTTGGCTTTTAATTATTTTCACGAAACATTTCCAAAGTTTCCATACATGAATTTATCATGTATAGAAACTCAATGTATTCTGATAGAAATATAAAGTACTCAAATCAACTGTCAAAAAAATGTGTCTCAATTTATGTATAACCAATCAAATTGGGATATGTGTCTACATTTATGGAATTAAATGTAGACACATATCCCAATTTGATTGGTCTAACACAAATTGAGAAATCATTTTTGAACACGTGATTTGAGTCCAAATGTAAAGTAAACGTTAATTGTGATTATTAAAATTAAAATATTAAATAATAAACAAGTTATGCTATTGGCACACCCCATATAGAGAAACAATTAATTCTCTAAAAGTAAGTTTGAAGTTTACTTTTTCTTTAGAATGATATCAAATCGGCGTTGTGTTGAAGCAACCTGTTAATTTTTTGTTTTAGTATTGATTATTATTTCAACATTTCTTCAAAATTTGTAACTACATTGTTATTTTCTTACATTAATTAATTTCCTCCCTAGCATCGAAATTCTCTTTAAGTAGGTTTGAAAATGCCGGATGAATAATAATAATAATAATAATAATTGAGTTGACTCAAAAAATATTTATTTCAGAAATATAAATAAATGCTGAAGCTCAACTAATCCAATATCATTTATATCGTAATCTCGATATACAAGAGAAATATATAAACTTGTATACATATTAGAGAATTAATATCTAATCCGATTAAATTTTGCATTGTTATAAATAAGCCGTATCCATTATGTTCAACTATTAATCAAGTGTGAAGGTAATTTTGAAACGTTTGGACACTCTAATTACTCTATCGTCATGATAGCATTCTTAGTTACGTCTGTTCTTATACATTGTTTGGATTATTAATTTCAAAAGTGTTTTTACTTCAAATATAGTCTAAATATTTATTAAACTAGAATTCATTTTTCTTCATTTTTCCACATGTTTCTATTTAAATGAATTAAACATCTAATTCAACTATCTTTAAAACAAAACACGTATAATAAAACTACTAATTTTTCTTATTGAAATAGACCATTAATTATGTAACATGTAAGAAATTTAATTCAATGAAATTTAATTTCCCGAAAACTAATGTTACTAATAACAAAAACTCTCATTTTAGTGTTGTAATATTTTTAGAAATAAAATCAAAAAAATTAAAAAAATTCCACTTTGTTGGGCGTAGTTAACAAAGCCGTGGGAGCAGAAAAAATATAAGCAGGGGAGCAAGATCAACCAACTGATGTGCAAATACACGAAACACATTATCAGACCGACAACCAATATTAAACTGAGAGACTGAAAGAGAGCGAGCTATCATTCAGCTTGGTTCAACACAATTGTGTAATATGTACTTGGCTTCTAAGGTTCTACCATGCCGTATAGAACACTAAAGACAGACAAAATTTAGTACAGAAAATTTCAATCTAGTAAATTTCTACCCTTATAACGATTCTCAGTGAGATGAGAACCTTCTTGAATACAATTCTCTTGCCACTGCATACATTCCATTAGAACTGAAGCATCGTCGAATCCCTGAATTAAAAATCAAAGGGAAACTTATTAGGAAAGTATAAAGATATATATGGTGTCGCAGAAAGATTTTCTGTGATGAATTTAACAAGCTACAAAATAGGAAATGCAATGAAATAAGGTAACCTAACTATTATGAACTGAATACAAAATAGGAAATGTTATTAGATAGAAAATTTAAACCAATTTAAGCTTTAAGATGGCATGTGATACAGTATGATAATTGACTAATGGTGAAAGTTTTGCTAGAGTGGTACCATTAAAGTATGGAAGGGTGGCAGATTGCATCCACTAATTTAAAGAAAAAAAAAGAAAAAAAATGAGCTCCATAATCCATACATGCCAGAACAATTCCTCATTGGAATATATGTACAAAAAAAAAGCAAAAATTCCAACCCAAACTTGCAACAACCCATATATATATAAAACAGTAGATCCTATTTTCCATCTTGGTTTATTTACCCATATTTTGTTCTGTTTGTAAGGCCCAAAGAAGCCACTACATAAATATTTGATATTATCAGCCAAAGTTTGGCTCTTGATCAATTTTGGCTGGAATGATGAGTGAAGGAAACTGTAAAAGAATACAATTTATGCACAAGAAATCATAAAACATTTTAGCATAACTCGTGGCAAGGCAACAACATCCTATGGTCTCATCACTCACATCAGGGCAAAGGAAGCGAGTGCACCAGAACATTAACTAGTTGATTAAAACATAATTTCTCAACTTAGTTATCAATAAATCACATATGAATATTTACCTAGCTTTTAGGCAAAAATGACCTAATCAATTAAGCTATCACAAACAAACCTAATCAATTGACCTAGGGTTTAGGGTTTAGAATTGTTTTTCATAGACCCTCTTAAAAAGCCTTTTTAAACCTATATATAAACTTTGTAGCAATTACAATTTTCCTACCAAATTTGATATTTTTTTATAGTTGATAGTAAGGTAAATTTGAGCGAAAACTAAAAAATCGTGTATTTCGATGTAAAATGCAATTTCAACTAATAATTTTTTTTCATAGAACCTCTTAAAAAGCATTTTTATACCTATATGTAAATTTTGTTGCAATTAAAACTTTTCCACCAAATTTGATTTTTTTTAATAGTTGTTAGTAAGGTAAATTTGAGCGAAAACCAAAAAATCGTGTATTTCGTTGTAAAACGCTATTTCAACTAATTTTTTTTTCATAGAACCTCTAAAAAGCATTTTTATACCTATATGTGAATTTTGTTGTAATTAAAATTTTCCTACCAAATTTGATTTTTTTTTATAGTGGTTAGTAAGGGAAATTTGAGCGAAAATTAAAAAAATCATGTATTTCGTTGTAAAACGCGATTTCAACTAATTGTTTTTCATAGAACCTCTTAAAAAGCCTTTTTAAACCTATATATAAACTTTGTAGAAATTATAATTTTTCTACCGAATTTGATATTTTTTTATAGTGGTTGGTAATGTAAATTTGAGCGAAAAGTAAAAAATCGTGTATTTCGTTGTAAAACGGGATTTCAACTAATATTTTTTATAGAACATCTTAAGAAGCATGTTTATACCTATAAGTAAATATTTTGGCAAATAAACTTTTCCTACCAACATTGATTAATTTTTTTATAGTGGTTAGTAAGGGAAATTTGAGCGAAAATTAAAAAATCGTGTATTTCGTTTTAAAACGCGATTTCGACTAATTGTTTTTCATAGAACCTTTTAAAAAGCCTTTTTAAACCTATATATAAACTTTGTAGCAATTACAATTTTCCTACCAAATTTGATATTTTTTTATAGTTGATAGTAAGGTAAATTTGAGCGAAAACTAAAAAATCGTGTATTTCGATGTAAAATGCGATTTCAACTAATAATCTTTTTCATAGAACCTCTTAAAAAACATTTTTATACCTATATGTAAATTTTGTTGCAATTAAAACTTTTCTACCAAATTTTGATTTTTTTTAATAGTGGTTAGTAAGGTAAATTTGAGCGAAAACCAAAAAATCGTGTATTTCGTTGTAAAACGCTATTTCAACTAATTATTTTTTTCATAGAACCTCTAAAAAACATTTTTATACCTATATGTGAATTTTGTTGTAATTAAAATTTTCCTACCAAATTTGAACTTCTTAAAAAGCATTTTTATAACTATATGTAAATTCTTTTGCAAATAAACTTTTCCAACCATTTTTGATTTTTTTTTATAGTGGTTAGTAAGGGAAGTTTGAGCGAAAATTAAAAAATCTTGTATTTCGTTGTAAAACGCGATTTCAACTAATTGTTTTTCATAGAACCTCTTAAAAAGCCTTTTTAAACCTATATATAAACTTTGTAGCAATTATAATTTTTCTACCGAATTTGATATTTTTTATAGTGGTTAGTAAGGTAAATTTGAGCGAAAACTAAAAAATCATGTATTTCGTTGTAAAACGCGATTTCAACAAATATTTTTTATAGAAATTCTTAAGAAGCATGTTTATACCTATATGTAAATATTTTGGCAAATAAACTTTTCCTACCAACATTGATTATTTTTTTTATAGTGGTTTAGTAAGGGAAATTTGAGCGAAAATTTAAAAATCGTGTATTTCGTTGTAAAACGCGATTTCGACAAATTGTTTTTCACAGAACCTCTTTCAAAGCCTTTTTAAGCCAATATATAAACTTTGTAGCAATTACAATTTTCCTACCAAATTTGAAATTTTTTTATAGTGGTTAGTAAGGGAAATTTGAGCGAAAATTAAAAAATCATGTATTTCGTTGTAAAACGCGATTTCGACTAAATGATTTTCATAGAACCTCTTAAAAAGCCTTTTTGAACATATATATAAACTTAGTAGCAATTATAATTTTCCTACCAAATTTAATTTTTTTTATAGTGGTTAGTATGAAAAGTTTGAGCGAAAACTTGAAAATCGCGTATTTCGTTGTATAACACGATTTTAACTAATTTTTTTTATTGAACTTCTTAAAAAGCATTTTCATATATATATGTAAATTTTTTGGCAATTAAAATTTTCCTACCAAATTTGATTTTTTTATAGTGGTTAGTAAGGGAAATCTGAGCGAAAACTAAACAATCGTGTATTTTGTTGTAAAATGTGATTTCAATTAATTGTTTTTCATAGACCCTCTTAAAAAACCTTTTAAAACCTATATATAAATTTTGTGGCAATTATAATTTTCCTACCAAATTTGAATTTATTTTTATAGTGGTAGTAAGGTAAATTTGAGCGAAAACTAAAAAATCATGTATTTCGTTGTAAAATGCGATTTCAATTAATTGTTTTTCATAGACCCTCTTAAAAAGAATTTTTAAACCTATATATAAACTTTGTGGCAATTATAATTTTTCGACCAAATTTGATTTTTTTATAGTGTAATGTAAGGTAAATTTGAGCGAAAACTAAAAAATCGTGTATTTCGTTGTAAAACTCAATTTCAACTAATTATTTTTCATAGACCCTCTTAAAAAGCCTTTTTCAACCTACATATAAACTTTGTGGCAATTATAATATTCCTACCAAATTTGAATTTTTTTTTATAATGGTTAGTAAGGTAAATTTGAGCGAAAACTAAAATATCGTGTATTTCTTTGTAAACTGGGATTTCTACTAATTTTTTTTTCATAGAACCTGTTAAAAAGCCTTTTTATACATATATATAAACTTTGTGGCAATTATAATTTTTCTACCGAATTTGATATTTTTTTATAGTAGTTAGTAAGGTAAATTTGAGCGAAAACTAGAAAATCAAGTATTTCGTTGTAAAACGCGATTTCAACAAATATTTTTTTATAGAACTTCGTAAGAAGCATGTTTATACCTATATGTAAATATTTTGGCAAATAAACGTTTCCTACCAACATTGATTATTTTTTTATAGTGGTTAATAAGGGAAATTTGAGCGAAAATTTAAAAATAGTGTATTTCGTTGTAAAACGCGATTTCAACAAATTGTTTTTCATAGAACCTCTTTTAAAGCCTTTTTCAACCAATATATAAACTTTTTAGCAATTACAATTTTCCTACCAAATTTGATATTTTTTTATAGTGGTTAGTAAGGGAAATTTGAGCGAAAATTAAAAAATCATGTATTTCGTTGTAAAACACGATTTCGAGTAATTGTTTTTTATAGAACGTCTTAAAAAGCCTTTTTAAACCTATATATAAACTTTTTAGCAATTATAATTTTCCTACCAAATTTAAATTTTTTTATAGTGGTTAGTATGAGAAATTTGAGCGAAAACTTGAAAAAATCGTGTATTTCGTTGTATAACACGATTTTAACAAATATTTTTATAGAACTTCTTAAAAAGCATTTTCATATATATATATATATATATGTAAATTTTTTGGCAATTAAAATTTTCCTACCAAATTTAATGTTTTTAGTGGTTAGTAAGGGAAATGTGAGCGAAAACTAAAAAATCGTGTATTTTGTTGTAAAACGCGATTTCAATTAATTATTTTTCATAGACCCTCTTAAAAAGCCTTTTTAAATCTATATATAAACTTTGTGGCAATAATAATTTTCCGACCAAATTTTATTTTTTTATAGTGGTTAATAAGGTAAATTTGAGCGAAAACTAAAAAATCATATATTTCGTTGTAAAACGCGATTTCAATTAATTGTTTTTCATATACCCTCTTAAAAAGCCTTTTTAAACCAATATATAAACTTTGTGGCAATTATAATTTTCCGACCAAATTTGATTTTTTTTATAATGGTTAGTAAGGTAAATTTGAGCGAAAACTAAAAAATCGTGTATTTCGTTGTAAAAATCAATTTCAACTAATTATTTTTGATAGAACCTCTTAAAAAGCCTTTTTAAACCTATATATAAACTTTGTGGCAATTATAATATTCCTACCAAATTTGAATTTTTTTTATAATGGTTAGTAAGGTGAATTTGAGCGAAAACTAAAAAATCGTGTATTTCGTTGTTAAATTCGATTTCAACTACTTGTTTTTCATAGACCCTCTTAAAAAGATTTTTTTAAACCTATATATAAACTTTGTAGCAATTACAATTTTCCTACGAAATTTGATATTTTTTTATAGTGGTTAGTAAGGTAAATTTGAGCGAAAACTAAAAAATCGTGTATTTCGTTGTAAACACGATTTCAAATAATTATTTTTTTTCATAGAACCTGTTAAAAAGCATTTTTATACCTATATGTAAATTTTTTTGCAACTAAAACTGTCCTACCAAATTTGATATTTTTTATAGTGGTTAGTAAGGTAAATTTGAGCGATAACTAAAAATCGTGTATTTCGTTGTAAAATGCGATTTCAACTAATTATTTTTTTCATAGAACCTCTTAAAAAGCCTTTTTATACCTATATATAAACTTTGTGGCAATTATAATTTTCATACCAAATTTGATTTTATTTTTATGGTAGCTAGTAAGGTAAATTTGAGCGAAAACTAAAAAATCGTGTATTTCGTTGTAAAATGTGATTTCAATTACTTGTTTTTCCTAGACCCTCTTAAAAAGTTTAAACTTTGTAGTAATTACAATTTTCCTACCAAATTTGATATATTTTTTAAAGTGGTTAGTAAGGTAAATTTGAGCGAAAACTAAAAAATCGTGTATTTCGTTGTAAAACGCGATTTCAACTAATTTTTTTTTTCATAGAACCTTTTAAAAAGCATTTTTAAAACTATATATATAACTTTGTGGCAATTACAATTTTCCTACCAAATTTAATTTTTTTTGTAGTGGTTAGTAAGGTAAATTTGAGCGAAAACTAAAAAATCATGTATTTCATTGTAAAACGATATTTCAACTAATTTTTTTTCATAGAACTTCTTAAAAAGAATTTTTATACCTATACGTAAATTTTGTGGCAAATAAACATTTCCTACCAACTTTGATTTATTTTTATAGTGAACGTAAGGGAAATTTGAGTGAAAATTAAAAAATCGTGTATTTCGTTGTAAAACGCGATTTCGACTAATTTTTTTTCATAGAACCTCTTAAAAAGCCTTCTTAAACATATATATAAACTTTGTAGCAATTACAATTTTCCTACCAAATTTGATATTTTTTTATAGTGGTTAAGGTAAATTTGAGCGAAAACTAAAAAATCATGTATTTCGTTGTAAAACGCGATTTTAACTAATTTTTTTTCATAGAACTTCTTAAAAAGCATTTTCATGCCTATATATAAACTTTGTGGCAATTATAATTTCCTTCCAAATTTGATTTATTTTATGGTGTCTAGTAAGAGAAATTTGAGCGAAAACTAAAAAATCGTGTATTTCGTTGTAAAACGCGATTTCGACTAATTATTTTTCATAGAACCTCTTAAACAGCCTTTTGAAACCTATATATAAACTTTGTAGCAATTGCAATTTTCTTACCAAATTTGATATTTTTTTATCGTGTTTAGTAAGGTAAATTTGAGCTAAAACTAAAAAATCGTTTATTTCGTTGTAAAATACAATTTGAACTAATTTTTTTTTTCATAGAACCTCTTAAAAAGCATTTTTAAACATATATGTAAATTTTGTTGCAATTAAAAGTTTTCTACCAAATTTGATTTTTTTTATAGTGGTTAGTAAGGTATATTTGAGCGAAAACTAAAAAATCGTTTATTTCGTTATAAAACGCTATTTCAACTAATTTTTTTTTCATAGAACTTCCTAAGAATCCCTTTTATACCAATGTGTAAATTTTTTGGCAATTAAATTTTTCTTACCAAATTTGATTTTTTTTATAGTGGTTAGTAAGGTAAATTTGAGCGAAAACTAAAAAATAGTGTATTTCGTTGTAAAACTAGATTTCAACTAATTGTTTTTCGTAGACCATCTTAAAAAGCATTTTTATACCTATATGTAAATTTTTTTGCAATTAAAACTTTCCTACTAAATTTGATTTTTTTCTAGTTGTAGTAAGGTAAATTTGAGTGAAAACTAAAAAAAATCGTGTATTTCGTTGTAAAACGATATTTCAACTAATTATTTTTTTCATAGAACCTCTTAAAAAGTATTTTTATACCTATATGTAAATTTTTTTGCAATTACAATTTTCCTACCAAATTTGAACTTCTTAAAAAGCATTTTTTACCTATATGTAAATTCTTTGGCAAATAAACTTTTCCTGCCAACTTTGATTTTTTTTTATAGTGATTAGTAAGGGAAATTTGAGGGAAAATTAAAAAATCGTGTATTTCGTCGTAAAACGCGATTTCGACTAATTGTTTTTCATAGAACCTCTTAAAAAGCCTTTTAAAACCTATATATAAACTTTGTAGCAATTATAATTTTCCTACCGAATATGATATTTTTTTATAGTGGTTGTTAGTAAGGTAAATTTGAGCGAAAATTAAAAAATAATGTATTTCGTTGTAAAACGCGATTTCGACTAATTGTTTTTCATAGAACCTCTTAAAAAGCCTTTTAAACCTATATATAAACTTTGTAGCAATTATAATTTTCCTACCGAATTTGATATTTTTTTTATTGTGGTTAGTAAGGTAAATTTGAGCGAAAACTAAAAAATCGTGTATTTCGTTGTAAAATGCTATTTCAACTAATTTTTTTTTTCATAGAACCTCTTAAAATGCATTTTTATACCTATGTGTAAATTTTGTTGCCATTAAAACATTTCTACCAAATTTGATTTTTTTTATAGTGGTTAGTAAGGTAAATTTTAGCGAAAATAAATTATCGTGTAATTTATTGTAAAACGCTATTTCAACTAATTTTTTTTCATAGAACTTCTTAAGAATCCCTTTTATACAAATATGTAAATTTTTGGCAATTAAAATTTTTCTACCAAATTTGAATTTTTTATAGTGGTTAGTATGAGAAATTTGAGCGAAAACTAAAAAATCGTATATTTCGTTGTAAAACGTGATTTCAACTAATTGTTTTTCATAAACCCTCTTAAAAAGCATTTTTATACCTATATGTAAATTTTGTTGCAATTAAACTTTCCTACTAAATTTGATTTTTTTAAAGTGGTTAGTAAGGTAAATTTGAGCGAAAACTAAAAAATCGTGTATTTCGTTGTAAAACGCTATTTCAACTAATTATTTTTTTCATAAAACCTCTTAAAAAACATTTTTATACCTATATGTGAATTTTGTTGTAATTAAAATTTTTCTACCAAATTTGAACTTCTTAAAAAGCATTTTTATAACTATATGTAAATTCTTTTGCAAATAAACTTTTCCTACCAGCTTTGATTTTTTTTTTATAGTGGTTAGTAAGGGAAATTTGAGCGAAAATTAAAAAATCTTGTATTTCGTTGTAAAACGCAATTTCAACTAATTGTTTTCATAGAACCTCTTTTAAAGCCTTTTTAAGCCAATATATAAATTTTGTAGCAATTACAATTTTCCTACCAAATTTGATATTTTTTTTATAGTGGTTGTTAGTAAGGTAAATTTAAAGGTAAATTAAAAAATCATGTATTTCTTTGTAAAACGCGATGTCGACTAATAATTTTTTTTATAGAACCTCTTAAAAAGCATTTTTACACCTATATGTAAATTTTGTTGCAATTAAAACTTTTCTACATCATTTGATTTTTTATTAATAGTGGTTAGTAACGTAAATTTGAGCAAAAACCAAAAAATCGTGTATTTCGTTGTAAAACGCTATTTCAACTAATTAATTTTTTCATAGAACCTCTTAAAAAGCATTTTTATACATATATGTAAATTTTGTTGCAATTAAAACTTTTCTACCAAATTTGATTTTTTTTAATAGTGGTTAGTAAGGTAAATTTGAGCGAAAACCAAAAAATAGTGTATTTCGTTGTAAAACGCTATTTCAACTAATTTTTTTTTCATAGAACCTCTTAAAAAGCATTTTTATACCTATATGTAAATTTTGTTGTAATTAAAATTTTCCTACCAAATCTGAACTTCTTAAAAAGCATTTTTATAACTATATGTAAATTCTTTTGCAAATAAACTTTTCCTACCAGCTTTGATTTTTTTTTAGAGTGGTTAGTAAGGGAAATTTGAGCGAAAATTAAAAAATCTTGTATTTCGTTGTAAAACGCGATTTCAACTAATTGTTTTTCATAGAACCTCTTAAAAAGCCTTTTTAAACCTATATATAAACTTTGTAGCAATTATAATTTTTCTACCGAATTTGATATTTTTTTATAGTGGTTAGTAAGGTAAATTTGAGCGAAAACTAAAAAATCATGTATTTCGTTGTAAAACGCGATTTCAAGTAATATTTTTTATAGAACTTCTTAAGAAGCATGTTTATACCTATATGTAAATATTTTGGCAAATAAACTTTTCCTACCAACATTGATTATTTTTTTATAGTGGTTAGTAAGGGAAATTTGAGCGAAAATTTAAAAATCGTGTATTTCGTTGTAAAACGCGATTTCGACAAATTGTTTTTCATAGAACCTCTTTTAAAGCCTTTTTAAACCAATATATAAACTTTGTAGCAATTATAATTATCCTACCAAATTTGATATTTTTTATAGTGGTTAGTAAGGGAAATTTTATCGAAAATTAAAAAAATCATGTATTTCGTTGTAAAACGCGATTTCGACTAATTATTTTTCATAGAACCTCTTAAAAAGCCTTTTTAAACATATATTTTAAAACTTTGTAGCAATTATAATTTTCCTACCAAATTTGAATTTTTTTATAGTGGTTTATATGGGAAATTTGAGCGAAAACTTGAAAATCGTGTATTTCGTTGTATAACACGATATTAACTAATTTTTTTTTATAGAACTTCTTAAAAAGAATTTTCATATATATATATATATGTAAACTGTTTTGCAATTAAAATTTTCCTACCAAATTTGATTTTATTTATAGTGGTTAGTAAGGGAAATCTTAGCGAAAACTAAAAAATCGTGTATTTTGTTGTAAAACGCGATTTCAAATAAATATTTTTCATTGACCCTCTTAAAAAACCTTTTAAAACCTATATATAAATTTTGTGGCAATTATAATTTTCCTACCAAATTTGTGTTTTTTTTATAGTGGTTAGTAAGGTAAATTTGAGCGAAAACTAAAAAATCATGTATTTCGTTGTAAAATGCGATTTCAATTAATTGTTTTTCATAGACCCTTTTAAAAAGCCTTTTTAAACATATATATATATATATATATATATATATATATATAAAAACTTTGTGGCAATTATAATTTTCCGACCAAATTTGATTTTTTTATAGTGGTTAGTATGGTAAATTTGAGCGAAAACTAAAAAATAATATATTTCATTATAAAACGCGATTTCAATTAATTGTTTTTCATATACCCTCTTAAAAAGCCTATTTAAACCAATATATAAAATTTGTGGCAATTATAATTTTCCGACCAAATTTGATTTTTTTTATAGTGGTTAGTAAGGTAAATTTGAGCGAAAACTAAAAAATCGTGTATTTCGTTGTAAAACTACATTCCAACTAATTATTTTTCATAGACCCTCTTAAAAAGCCTTTTTAAACCTATATATACTATTTGTGGCAATTACAATTTTCCTACCAAATTTGAATTTTTTTTATAATGGTTAGTAAGGTAAATTTGAGCGAAAACTAAAATATCGTGTATTTCGTTGTAAAATGTGATTTCTACTAATTATATTTTTTCATAGAACCTCTTAAAAAGCCTTTTTATACCTATATATAAACTTTGTGAAAATTATAATTTTCCTACCAAATTTGATTTTTTTATGGTGAATAGTAAGGTGAATTTGAACTAAAAATTAAAAATCGTGTATTTCGTTGTTAAATGCGATTTCAACTACTTTTTTTTTCATAGACCCTCTTAAAAAGATTTTTTAAACCTATATATAAACTTTGTAGCAATTACAATTTTCCTACCAAATTTGATATATTTTTATAGTGGTTAGTAAGGTAAATTTGTGCGAAAACTAAAAAATCGTGTATTTCGTTGTAAAACACGATTTCAAATAATTATTTTTTTCATAGAACCTGTTGAAAAGCATTTTTATACCTATATGTAAATTTTGTTGCAACTAAAACTCCTACCAAATTTGATTTTTTTTATAGTGGTTAGTAAGGTAAATTTGAGCGAAAACTAAAAATCGTGTATTTCGTTGTAAAATGCGATTTCAACTAAATTTTTTTTTTCATAAAACGTCTTAAAAAGCCATTTTATACCTATATATAAACTTTGTGAAAATTATAATTTTCCTACAAAATTTGATTTTTTTTATGGTGGCTAGTAAGGTGAATTTGAGCGAAAACTAAAAAATCGTGTATTTCGCTGTTAAATGTGATTTCAACTACTTGTTTTTCATAGACCCTCTTAAAAAGATTTTTTAAACCTATATATAAACTTTGTAGCAATTACAATTTTCCTACCAAATTTGATATTTTTTTTATAGTGGTTAGTAAGGTAAATTTGAGCGAAATCTAAAAAATCATGTATTTCGTTGTAAAACACGATTTCATATAATTATTTTTTTCCTAGAACCTGTTAAAAAGCATTTTTATACCTATATGTAAATTTTGTTGCAACTAAAACTTTCCTACCAAATTTGATTTTTTTTATAGTGGTTAGTAAGGTAAATTTGAGCGAAAACTAAAAATCGTATATTTCGTTGTAAAATGCGATTTCAACTAATTATTTTTTTCATAGAACCTCTTAAAAAGCCTTTTTATACCTATATATAAACTTTGTGGCAAATATAATTTTCATACCTAATTTGATTTTATTTTTATGGTAGCTAGTAAGGTAAATTTGAACGAAAACTAAAAAATCTTGTATTTCGTTGTAAAATGCGATTTGAACTACTTGTTTTTCATAGACCCTCTTAAAACGCCTTTTTAAACCTATATATTAACTTTGTAGCAATTGCAATTTTCCTACGAAATTTGATATTTTTTTATAGTGGTTAGTAAGGAAAATGTGAGCGAAAACTAAAAAATCTTGTATTTCGTTGTAAAACGCGATTTATTCTAATTGTTTATCATAGAACCTCTTAAAAAGCCTTTTTCAACCTATATATAAACTTTGAAGCTATTAAAATTTTCCTACCAAATTTGATATTTTTTTACTGTGGTTAGTAAGGTAAATTTGAACGAAAACTAGAAAATCTTGTATTTCGTTGTAAAATGCAGTTTCAACTAATTGTTTTTTTCATAGAACCTCTTAAAAAGAATTTTATACCTATATGTAAATTTTGTTGCAATTAAAACTTTCCTACCAAATTTGATTTTTTTTTATAGTGGTTAGTAAGGTAAATTTGAGTGAAAATAAAAAGTCGTGTATTTCGTTGTAAAACGCTATTTAACTAATGGTTTTTTTCATAGAACTTCTTAAGAATCCCTTTTATACTAATATGTAAATTTTGTGGCAATTAAATTTTCCTACCAAATTTGATTTGTTTTATGTGGTTAGTAAGGGAAATTCGAGCGAAAACTAAAAAATCGTGTATTTCGTTGTAAAACGCGATTTTGACTAACTGTTTTTCATAGAACCTCTTAAAAACCCTTTTTAAACCTATATAAAAACTTTGTAGCAATTACAATTTTCCTACCAAATTTGATATTTTTTTATTGTGGTTAGTAAGGTAAATTTGAGCGAAAACTAGAAAATCTTGTATTTCGTTGTAAAATGCAATTTCAACTAATTGTTTCTTTCATAGAACCTCTTAAAAAGCATTTTTATGCATATATGTAAATTTTGTTGCAATTAAAACTTTCCTACCAAATTTGATTTTTTTTGTAGTGGTTTGTGAGGTAAATTTGAGTGAAAACTAATAAATCGTGTATTTCGTTGTAAAACGCTATTTAACTAATGGTTTTTTTTATACAACTTCTTAAGAATCCCTTTTAGACCAATATGTAAATTTTGTGGTAATTAAATTTTCCTGCCAAATTTGATTTTTTTATAGTGGTTAGTAAAGTAAATTTGAGCGAAAACTAAAAAATCGTGTATTTCGTTGTAAAACGCGATTTCTACTAATTGTTTTTGATAGACCCCCTTAAAAAACCTTTTTAAAACTATATATAAACTTTGTGGCAATTACAATTTTCCTACCAAATTTGATTTTTTTGTAGTGGTTGTTAGTAAGGTAAATTTGAGCGAAAACTAAAAAATCGTGTATTTCGTTGTAAAATGATATTTTAACTAATTATTTTTCATAGAACTTCTTAAAAACATTTTATACCTATATGTAAATTTTGTGGCAAAAAACTTTTCCTACCAACTTTGATTTATTTTTATAGTGAACGTAAGGGAAATTTGTGCGAAAATTAAAAAATCGTGTATTTCGTTGTAAATCGCGATTTCGACTAATTGTTTTCTATAGAACCTCTTAAAAAGAATTACAATTTTCCTACCAAATTTAAATTTTTTTTATAGTGGTTAGTAAGGTAAATTTGAGCTAAAACTAAAAAATCATGTATTTCGTTGTAAAATACGATTTCAACTAATTATTTTTTTCATAGAACTTCTTAAAAAGCATTTTTATACCTATATGTAAATTCTTTCGCAAATAAACTTTTCCTACCAACTTTAATTTTTTTATAGTGGTTAGTAAGGGAAATTTGAGCGAAAATTAAAAAATCATGTATTTCGTTGTAAAACGCTATTTCGACTAATTGTTTTTCATAGAAACTCTTAAAAAGCCTTTTTAAAACTATATATAAACTTTGTAGTAATTATAATTTTCCTACCGAATTTTATATTTTTTTATTGTGGTTGTTAGTAAGGTAAATTGGAGCGAAAACCAAAAAATCGTGTATTTCGTTGTAAAACGCGATTTCAACTAATTATTTTTTTCGTAGAACCTCTTAAAAAGCATTTTTATGCCTATATTTAAATTCCTTGGCAAATAAACTTTTCCTACCAACTTTAATTTTTTTTATATTGGTTAGTAAGGGAAATTTGAGCCAAAATTAAAAAATCGTGTATTTCGTTGTAAAACGCGATTTCGACTAATTGTTTTTCATAGAACCTCTTAAAAAGCCCTTTTCAACCTATATATAAACCTTGTGGCAATTATAATTTTTTTTACCAAATTTGAATTTTTTTTATAGTGGTTAGTAAGGTAAATTTGAGCGAAAACTAAAAAATCGTGTATTTCGTTGTAAACACGATTTCAAATAATTATTGTTTATCATAGACCCTCTTAAAAAGCCTTTTTAAAATTATATATAAACTGTGTGGCAATTATAATTTTCCTACCAAATTTGATTTTTTTTTGTAGTGGTTAGTAAGGTAAATTTGAGCGAAAACTAAAAAAACGTGTATATCGTTGTGAAACGCAATTTTAACTAATTCTTTTTCATAGAACTTCTTAAAAATCATTTTTATACCTATATGTAAATTTTGTGGCAAATAAACTTTTCCTACCAACTTTGATTTTTTTTTATAGTGGTTAGTAAGGGAAATTTGAGCGAAAATTAAAAAATCTTGTATTTCGTTGTAAAACGCGATTTCGACTAATTGATTTTCATAGAACCTTTAAAAAGCCTTTTTAAACCTATATATAAACTTTGTAGCAATTACAATTTTCCTACCAAATTTGATATTTTTTTATAGTCGATAGTAAGGTAAATTTGAGCAAAAACTAAAAAATCGTGTATTTTTTTTCATAGAACCTATTAAAAAGCATTTTTATACCTATATGTTAATTTTGTTGCAATTAAAACTTTTCTACCAAATTTGATTTTTTTTAATAGTGGTTAGTAAGGTAAATTTGAGCGAAAACCAAAAAATCGTGTATTTCGTTGTAAAACGCTATTTCAACTAATATTTTTTTCATAGAACCTCTTAAAAAGCATTTTTATACCTATATGTGAATTTTGTTGTAATTAAAATTTTCCTACCAAATTTGAACTTCTTAAAAAGCATTTTTATAACTATATGTAAATTCTTTTGCAAATAAACTTTTCCTACCAGCTTTTTTTTTTTTTTATAGTGGTTAGTAAGGTAAATTTTAGCGAAAACTAAAAAAACGTGTATTTCGTTGTAAAACGCAATTTTAACTAATTGTTTTTTCATAGAACCTCTTAAAAAACCTTCTTAAACCTATATATAAACTTTGTAGCAATTACAATTTCCCTACCAAATTTGATATTTTTTTTTATGGTGTCCAGTAAGGTAAATTTGAGCAAAAACTAAAAAATCGTGTATTTCGTTGCAAAACGCGATTTCAACAAACTATTTTTTTCGTAGACCCTCGTAAAAAGCCTTTTTAAACCTATATATAAACCTTGTGGAAATTATAATTTTCCTACCAAATTTGAATTTTATTTATAGTGGTTAGTAAGGTAAATTTGAGCGAAAACTAAAAAATCGTGTATTTCGTTGTAAAACGCGATTTCATTTAATAATCTTTTTCATAGAACCTCTTAAAAAGCATTTTTATACCTATATGTAAATTTTGTTGCAATTAAAACTTTTCTACCAAATTTGATTTTTTTAATAGTGGTTAGTAAGGTAAATTTGAGCGAAAACCAAAAAATCGTGTATTTCGTTGTAAAACGCTATTTCAACTAATTTTTTTTTCATAAAACCTCTAAAAAGCATTTTTATACCTATATGTGAATTTTGTTGTAATTAAAAAATTCCTACCAAATTTGAACTTCTTAAAAAGCATTTTTATAACTATATGTAAATTCTTTTGCAAATAAACTTTTCCCACCAGCTTTGATTTTTTTTTTTTTTTTATGGTGGTTAGTAAGGGAAGTTTGAGCGAAATTTAAAAAATCTTGTATTTCGATGTAAAACGCAATTTCGACTACTTGTTTTTCATAGAACCTCTTAAAAAGCCTTTTTCAACCTATATATAAACCTTGTGGCAATTATAATTTTCCTACCAAATTTGAATTTTTTTATAGTGGTTAGTAAGGTAAATTTGAGCGAAAACTAAAAAATCGTGTATTTCGTTGTAAAACGCGATTTCGACTAATTGTTTTTCATAGACCCTCTTAAAAATCCTTTTTAAAACTATATATAAACTTTGTGGCAATTATAATTTTCCTACCAAATTTGATTTTTTTTGTAGTGGTTAGTAAGGTATATTTTGATCGAAAACTAAAAAAACGTGTATATCGTTGTAAAACGCAATTTTAACTAATATTTTTTTCATAGAACTTCTTAAAAATCATTTTTATACCTATATGTAAATTTTGTGGCAAATAAATATTTCCTACCAACTTTGATTTATTTTCATAGTGGTTAGTAAGGGAAATTTGAGCGAAAACTAAAAAATCATGTATTTCGTTGTAAAACGCGATTTCGACTAATTGTTTTTTATAGACCCTCTTAAAAAGCCTTTTTAAAACTATATATAAACTTGGTAGCAATTAAAATTTTCCTACCAAATTTGATATTTTTTTGTAGTTGTTAGAAAGGTAAATCTGAGCGACAAATAAAAAAACGTGTATTTCGTTGTAAAACGCAATTTTAACTAATTGTTTTTTCATAGAACATCTTAAAAAGCATTTTATACCTATATGTAAATTTGTGGCAAATAAACTATTCCTACCAACTTTGATTTATTTTTATAGTGGTTAGTAAGAGAAATTTGAGCCAAAATTAAAAAATCGTGTATTTCGTTGTAAAACGCGATTTCGACTAATTGTTTTTCATAGAACCTCTTAAAATGCCTTTTTCAACCTATATATAAACCTTGTGGCAATTATAAGTTTCCTACCAAATTTGAATTTTTTTTATAGTGGTTAGTAAGGTAAATTTGAGCGAAAACTAAAATAATTGTATATCGTTGTAAAACGCAATTTTAACTAATTTTTTTTCATAGAACTTCTTAAAAATCATTTTTATACCTATATGTAAATTTTGTCGCAAATAAACTTTTCCTACCAACTTTGATTTTTTTTTATAGTGGTTAGTAAGGGAAATTTGAGCGAAAATTAAAAAAACGTGTATATCGTTGTAAAACGCAATTTTAACTAATTTTTTTTTCATAGAACTTCTTAAAAATCATTTTTATACCTATATGTAAATTTTGTCGCCAATAAACTTTTCCTACCAACTTTGATTTATTTTTATAGTGGTTAGTAAGGGAAATTTGAGCGAAAATTAAAAAATCTTGTATTTCGTTGTAAAACGCGATTTCGACTAATTGATTTTTCATAGAACCTCTTAAAAAGTGTTTGTAAACCTATATATAAACTTTGTAGCAATTACAATTTTCCTACCAAATTTTATTTTTTTATAGTGGTTAGTAAGGTAAATTTGAGCGAAAACTAAAATAATTGTATATCGTTGTAAAACGCAATTTTAACTAATTTTTTTTCATAGAACTTCTTAAAAATCATTTTTATACCTATATGTAAATTTTGTGGCAAATAAACTTTTCCTACCAACTTTGATTTATTTTTATAGTGGTTAGTAAGGGAAATTTGAGCGAAAATTAAAAAATCTTGTATTTCGTTGTAAAACGCGATTTTGACTAATTGATTTTTCATAGAACCTCTTAAAAAGTGTTTGTAAACCTATATATAAACTTTGTAGCAATTACAATTTTCCTACCAAATTTTATTTTTTTATAGTGGTTAAGTAAGGTAAATTTGAGCGAAAACTAAAGAATCGTGTATTTCGTTGTAAAACGCAATTTTAACTAATTTTTTTTACATAGAACTTCTTAAAAAGCATTTTTATACCTATATATAAACTTTGTAGCAATTATAATTTTCCTACCATATCTGATTTTTTTTATGGTATCTAGTAAGGTAAATTTGAGCGAAAACTAAAAAATTGTGTATTTCGTTGTAAAACGCGATTTCAACTAATTGATTTTCATAGACCCTAGTAAAAAGCCTTTTTAAACCTATATATACACCTTTTGGCAATTATAATTGTCCTACCAAATTTGAATTTTTTTATAGTGGTTAGTAAGGTAAATTTGAGCGAAAACTAAAAAATCGTGTATTTCGTTGTAAAACGCGATTTCGACAAATTGTTTTTCATTGAACCTCTTAAAAAGCCTTTTTAAATCTATATATAAACTTTGTAGCAATGAAAATTTTCCTACCAAATTTGATATTTTTTTACTGTGGTTAGTAAGGTAAATTTGAGCGAAAACTAGAAAATCTTGTATTTCGTAGTAAACGCAATTTTAACTAATTTTTTTTCATAAAACTTCTTAAAAATCATTTTTATACCTATATGTAAATTTTGTGGCAAATAAACTTTTCCTACCAACTTTGATTTATTTTTATAGTGGTAACACTATAAAAAAAATTCAAATTTTGTAGGAAAATTATAATTGCAATAAAGTTTATATATAGGTTTAAAAATGCTTTTTAAGAGGTTCTATGAAAAAAATTGTTAGTTCAAATCGCTTTTTACAACGAAATACACGATTTTTTAGTTTTCGCTCAAATTTACCATACTAACCACTACAAAAAAAATCAAATTTTGTAGGAAAATTTTAATTGCAACAAAATTTACATATATGTATAAAAATGCTTTTTAAGAGGTTCTATGAAAAAAATAATTCGTTAAAATTGCGTTTTACCACGAAATACACGATTTTTTTCGTTTTCGCTCAAATTTACCTTACTAACCACTATAAAAAAATTCAAACTTGGTAGGAAAATTATAATTGCAAAAAAGTTTATATATAGGTTTAAAAATGCTTTTTAAGAGGTTCTATGAAAAAAATTGTTAGTTCAAATCGCTTTTTACAACGAAATACACGATTTTTTAGTTTTCGCTCAAATTTACCATACTAACCACTACAAAAAAAATCAAATTTTGTAGGAAACTTTTAATTGCAACAAAATTTACATATATGTATAAAAATGCTTTTTAAGAGGTTCTATGAAAAAAATAATTCGTTAAAATTGCATTTTACCACGAAATACACGATTGTTTTCGTTTTCGCTCAAATTTACCTTACTAACCACTATGAAAAAAATTCAAATTTGGTAGGAAAATTATAATTGCAACAAAGTTTATATATAGGTTTAAAAATGCTTTTTAAGAGGTTCTATGAAAAAAGAATAGTTAGTTCAAATAGCTTTTTACAACAAAATACATGATTTTTTAGTTTTCGCTCAAATTTACTTTCCATTATATAAAAACTTCAAATTTGGTAGGAAATTTATAATTGCTACAAAGTTTATATATATGTTTAAAAAGGCTTTTTAAGATGTTCTATGAAAAACAATTAGTTGAAATCGCGTTTTACAACGAAATACACGATTTTTTAATTTTCGCTTAAATTTCCCTTACTAACCACTATAAAAAAAATCAAATTTGGTAGGAAAGTTTTAATTGCAACAAAATTTACATATAGGTTTGAAAATGCTTTTTAAGAGGTTCTATGAAAAAAATAGTTAGATAAAATCGCGTTTTGCAACAAAATACGGGATTTTTTAGTTTTCACTCAAATTTATTTTACTAACCACTATAAAAAAATTAAAATTTGGTAGGAAAATTATCATTGCCACAAAGCTAATAAATAGGTTTAAAAAGGCATTTAAAGAGGGTCTATGAAAAACAATTAGTTGAAATCGCGTTTTACAACGAAATACACGATTTTTTAGTTTTCGCTCAAATTTACCTTCCACTATATAAAAACATCAAATTTGGTAGGAAAATTATAATTGCTTCAAAGTTTATATATAGGTTTAAAAAGGCTTTTTAAGAGGTTCTATGAAAAACAATTAGTCGAAATCACGTTTTACAACGAAATACATGATTTTTTTAAATTTCGCTCAAACTTTGCCTTACTTAACCACTATAAAAAAATCAAAGTTGGTAGGAAAAGTTTATTTGCCAAAGAATTTACATATAGGTATAAAAAGGCTTTTTAAGAAGTTCTATGAAAAAAAATAATTCGTTAAAATCACGTTTTACAACGAAATACACGATTTTTTTGTTTTAACTCAAATTTACCTTACTAACCAGTATAAATAAAAATCAAATTTGGTAGGAAAATTTTAATTGCAAAAAAATGTACTTATATGTATAAAAATGCTTTTTAAGAGGTTCTATGAAAAAAATAATTAGTCTAAATCACATTTTACAACAAAATACACGATTTTTTAGTTTTCGCTCAAATTTACCATACTAACCACTATAAAAAAATCAAATTTTGTAGGAAAATTTTACTTGCAACAAAATTTACATTTAGGTATAAAAATGCTTTTTAAGAGGTTCAATGAAAAAAAAAATTCCTTAAAATCGCGTTTTACAATGAAATACATAATTCTTTTCGTTTTCGCTCAAATTTACCTGACTAAACACTATAAAAAAATTCAAAATTGGTAGGAAAATTATAATTGCAACAAAGTTTATATATAGGTTTAAAAATGCTTTTTAAGAGGTTCTATAAAAAACAATTAGATGAAATAGCGTTTTACAACAAAATACACGATTTTTTAGTTTTCGCCCAAATTTACGTTCCACTTTATGAAAACATAGAATTTGGTAGGAAAATTATAATTTCTATAAAGTTTATATATTGGTTTAAAAAGACTTTTTAAGAGGTTTTCCAAAAAACAATTAGTCGAAATCGCGTTTTACAACGAAATTCACGATTGTTTTAATTTTCGCTCAAATTTCCCGTACTAACTACTATAAAAAAAAAAATCAAAGTTGGTAGGAAAGGTTTATTTGCCAAAGCGTTCTCAGATATGTATAAAAAGGCTTTTTAAGAAGTTCTATGAAAAAAAATAGTTAAAATCGCATTTTACAACGAAATACACGATTTGTTTTGTTTTAGCTCAAATTTACCTTACTAACCACTATAAATAAAAATTAATTTCGGTGGGAAAATTTTAATTGCAAAATAATGTACTTATATGTATAAAAAAGCTTTTTAAGAGGTTCCATGAAAAAAATAATTAGTCTAAATCGCATTTTACAACAAAATACACTATTTTTTAGTTTTCGCTCAAATTTACCTTACTAACTACTAAAAAAAAAAATCATATTTTGTAGGAAAATTTTAACTGCAACAAAATTTACATATCGGTATAAAAATTCTTTTGAAGAGGTTCTATGAAAAAAATAATTCGTTAAAATCGCGTTTTACAACGAAATACACGATTTTTTTCGTTTTCGCTCAAATTTACCAAACTAACCACTATAAAAAAAATTTAAAATTGGTAGGAAAATTATAATTGCAACAAAGTTTATATATAGGTTTAAAAATGCTTTTTAAGAGGTTCTATGAAAATAATATTCAGTTCAAATCGCGTTTTACAACGAAATACACGATTTTTTAGTTTTCACTCAAATTTCCCTTACTAACCACTATAAAAAAGATCAAATTTGGTAGAAAAGTTTTAATTGTAACAAAATTTACATATAGGTTTAAAAATGCTTTTTAAGAGGTTCTATAAAAAAAAGTGAACAGTTGAAATCACGTTTTACAACAAAATACACGATTTTTTAGTTTTCACTCAAATTTATCTTACTAACCACTATAAAAAAGATTCAAATTTGGTAGAAAAATTATAATTGCCACAAAGTTTATATATAGGTTTAAAAAGGCATTTTAAGAGGGTCTATGAAAAACAATTAGTTGAGATAGCATTTTACAACGAAAATACAAGATTTTTTAGTTTTCGTTCAAATTTACCCTCCACTATATAAAAACATCAAATTGGGTAGGAAAATTACAATTGCTACAAAGTTTATATATAGATTTAAAAAGGCGTTTTAAGAGGTTCTATGAAAAAAAATAATTAGTTGAAATCACGTTTTACAACAAAATACATGATTTTTTAGTTTTCACTCAAATTTATCTTACTAACCATTATAAAAAAGATTTAAATTTGGTAGGAAAATTAGAATTGCCACAAAGTTTATATATAGGTTTAAAAAGGAATTTTAAGAGGCTCTATGAAAAATAATTAGTTGAGTTCGCGTTTTACAAAGGCATTTTAAGAGGGTCTATGAAAAATAATTAGTTGAAATCGCGTTTTACAACGAAATACACGATTTTTTAGTTTTTGCTCAAATTTACCCTCCACTATATAAAAACAACAAATTTGGTAGGAAAATTATAATTGCTACAAAGTTTATATATAGGTGTAAAAAGGCTTTTTAAGAGGTTATATGAAAAACAATTAGTCGAAATCGCGTTTTACAATGAAATACACGATTTTTTTTTAATTTTCGCTCATATTTCGCTTACTAACCACTATAAAAAAAATCAAAGATGGTAGGAAAAGTTAATTTGCCAAAGAATTTACATATACGTATAAAAAGGATTTTTAAGAAGTCCTATGAAAAAAATTAGTTAAAATCGAGTTTTACAATGAAATACACTATATTTTTTTTAACTCAAATTTTCCTTACTAACCACTGTAAAAAAAAAAATCAAATTTACTAGGAAAATTTTAGTTGCAAAGAAATGCACTATTATGTATAAAAATGCTTTTTAAGAGGTTCTATGAAAAAAATAATTAGTCTAAATCGCATTTTATAATGAAATACACGATTTTTTTTTGTTTTCGCTCAAATTTACCATACTAACCACTATAAAAAAAATAAAATTTTATAGGAAAATTTTAATTGCAACAAAATTTACATATAGGCATAAAAATTCTTTTTAAGAGGTTCTATGAAAAAAATAATTTGTTAAAATCGCGTTTTACAACGAAATACACGATTTTTTCCGTTTTCGCTCAAATTTAATTTACTAACCACTATAAAAAAAATTCAAATTTGGTAGGAAAATTATAATTGCAACAAAGTTTATATATAGGTTTAAAAATGCTTTTAAGAGGTTCTATGAAAAAAAATAATTCGTTAAAATTTCGTTTTACCACGAAATACACAATTTTTTCCGTTTTCGCTCAAATTTTCCTTCTTAACCATTACAAAAAAAATCAAATTTGGTAGGAAAATTATAATTGCAACAAAATTTACATGTAGGTATAAAAATGCTTTTTAAGAGGTTCTATGAAAAAAATAATTCGTTTAATATGCGTTTTACCACGAAATACACTATTTTTTCCGTTTTCGCTCAAATTTACCTTACTAACCACTATAAAAAAAATTCAAATTTGGTAGGAAAATTATAATTGCAACAAAGTTAATATATAGGTTTAAAAATGCTTTTTAAGAGGTTCTATGAAAAAAAATTGTTAGTTCAGATAGCATTTTACAACAAAATACACGATTTTTTTGTTTTCGCTCAAATTTACCATACTAACCACTATAAAAAAAACTTTTGTAGGAAAATTTTAATTGCAACAAAATTTACATATAGGCATAAAAAATCTTTTTAAGAGGTTCTATGAAAAAAATAATTCGTTAAAATCGCGTTTTACAACGAAATACACGATTTTTTTCGTTTTCGCTCAAATTTACCTTACTAACCACTATAAAAAAAATTCAAATTTGGTAGGAAAATTATAATTGCAACAAAGTTTATATATAGGTTTAAAAATGCTTTTTAAGAGGTTCTATGAAAAAAAAAATAGTTAGTTCAAATAGCTTTTTACAATAAAATACACGATTTTTTAGTTTTCGCTCAAATTTGCCTTACTAACCACTATAAAAAAAATTCAAATTTGATAGGAAAATTATAATTACCACAAGGTTTATATATAGGTTTAAAAATGATTCATTAAAATCGCGTTTTACAAAGAAATACACGATTTTTCAATTTTCGCTCAAATTTAACTTACTAACCACTATAAAAAAAATTCAAATTTGGTAGGAAAATTAAAATTGACACAAAGTTTATAAATAAGTTTGAAAAGGCATTTTAAGAGGGTCTATAAAAAAGAATAAGTTGAAATAGCATTTTACAACGAAATACATGAATTTTTAGTTTTCGCTCAAATTTACCTTCCATTATATAAAAACATCAAATTTGGTAGGAAAATTATAATTGCTACAAAGTTTATATATAGGTTTAAAAAGGCTTTTTAAGATATTCTACGAAAAACAATTAGTTGA
Source organism: Dipteronia sinensis (assembly GCA_033220585.1). Taxonomy (NCBI): domain Eukaryota; kingdom Viridiplantae; phylum Streptophyta; class Magnoliopsida; order Sapindales; family Sapindaceae; genus Dipteronia; species Dipteronia sinensis. The sequence goes on from JANJYJ010000973.1 coordinate 192,111, forward strand.
AATAGCGTTTTACAACGAAATACACGATTTTTTAATTTTCGCTCAAATTTTCCTTACTAACTACTAAAAAAAATCAAATTTCGTAGGAAAGTTTTAATTGCAACAAAATTTACATATAGGTTTAAAAATGCTTTTTAAGAGGTTCTATGAAAAAAAATAATTAGTTAAAATAGCGTTTTGCAACAAAATACATGATTTTTTAGTTTTCACTCAAATCTATCTTACTAACCACTAGAAAAAAATTCAAATTTGGTAGGAAAATTATAATTGCCACAAAGTTTATAAATAGGTTTAAAAAGGCATTTTAAGAGGGTCTATGAAAAACAATTAGTTGAAATCACATTTTACAACGAAATACACAATTTTTTAATTTTCGCTCAAATTTACCCTCCACTATATAAAAATATCAAATTTGGTAGGAAAATTATAATTGCTGCAAAGTTTATATATAGGTTTAAAAAGGCTTTTCAAGAGGTTCTATGAAAAATAATTAGTCTAAATCGCGTTTTACAATGAAATAAACGATTTTCTTTTTAATTTTCGCTCATATTTCGCTTACTAACCACTATAAAAAAAATCAAAGATGGTAGGAAAAGTTAATTTGCCAAAGAATTTACATATAGGTATAAAAAGGTTTTTTAAGAAGTCCTATGAAAAAAAATTAGTTAAAATCGCGTTTTACAACGAAATTCACTATTTTTTTATTTTAACTCAAATTTTCCTTACTAACCACTATAAAAAAAATCAAATTTGGTAGGAAAATTTTAATTGCAAAAAAATGCACTATTATGTATAAAAATACTTTTGAAGAGGTTCTATGAAAAAAATAATTAGTCTAAATCGTATTTTACAATGAAATACACGATTTTTTTTGTTTTCGCTCAAATTTTCCAAACTAACCACTATAAAAAAATAAAATTTTGTAGGAAAATTTTAATTGCAAGAAAATTTACCTGTAGGTATAAAAATGCTTTTTAAGAGGTTTTATGAAAAAAATAATTCGTTAAAATCGCGTTTTACAACGATACACACGATTTGTTTTTCGTTTTCGCTCAAATTTACCTTACTAACCACTATAAAAAAAATTCAAATTTGGTAGGAAAATTATTATTGCAACAAAGTTTATATATAGGTTTAAAAATGCTTTTTAAGAGGTTCTATGAAAAAAAATTGTTAGTTCAAATCGTTTTTTACAACGAAATACACGATTTTTTAGTTTTCGCTCAAATTTGCCTTACTAACCACTATAAAAAAAATTCAATTTTGATAGGAAAATTATAATTACCACAAGGCTTATAGATAGGTTAAAAAAGGCTTTTTAAGAGGTTCTATGAAAAACAATAAGTAGAAATCGCGTTTTACAACGAAATACACTATTTTTTAGTTTTCGCTCAAATTTACCTTCCACTATATAAAAACAACAAATTTGGTAGGAAAATTATAATTGCTACAAAGTTTATATATAGGTTTAAAAAGGCATTTTAAGAGGTTCTATGAAAAACAATTAGTTGAAATCGCGTTTTACAACGAAATACACGATTTTTTAATTTTCGCTTAAATATCCCTTACTAACTACAATAAAAAAAATCAAATTTGGTAGGAAAGTTTTAATTGCAACAAAAATTACATATAGGTTTGAAAATGCTTTTTAAGAGGTTCTATGAAAAAAAAATTAGTTAAAATCGCGTTTTGCAAAAAAATAAGGGATTTATTAGTTTTTACTCAAATTTACATGACTAACCACTATAAAAAAAATCAAATTTGGTAGGAAAATTATCATTGCCACAAAGCTAATAAATAGGTTTAAAAAGGCATTTTAAGAGGGGTATGAAAAACAATTAGTTGAAATCGCGTTTTACAATGAAATACACGATTTTTTAGTTTCCGCTCAAATTTACCTTCCACTATATAAAAACATCAAATTTGGTAGGAAAATTATAATTGCTAGAAAGTTTATATATAGGTTTAAAAAGGCTTTCCAAGAGGTTCTATGAAAAACAATTAGTCGAAATCACGTTTTACAACGAAATACACGATTTTTTTAAATTTCGCTCAAACTTTCCCTTAACCACTATAAAAAAAAAATCAAAGTTGGTAGGAAAAGTTTATTTGCCAAAGAAATTACATATAGGTATAAAAAGGCTTTTTAAGAAGTTCTATGAAAAAAAAAATTAGTGAAAATCGCGTTTTACAACAAAATACACGATTTTTTTGTTTTAGCTCAAATTTACCTTACTAACCACTATAAATAAAAATCAAATTTGGTAGGAAAATTTTAATTGCAAACAAATGTACTTATATGTATAAAAATCATTTTTAAGAGGTTCTATGAACAAAATAATTTGTCTAAAACGCATTTTACAACGAAATACACGATTTTTAGTTTTCGCTCAAATTTACATTACTAACCACTATAAAAAAAATCAAATTTTGTAGGAAAATTTTAACTGCAACAAAATTTAGATATAGGTATAAAAATGCTTTTTAAGAGGTTCTATGAAAAAAAATAATTCATTAAAATCGCGTTTTACAACGAAATACACAATTTTTTTCGTTTTCGCTCAAATTTACCTTACTAACCATTATAAAAAAATTCAAATTCGTAAGAAAATTATAATTGCCACAAAGTTTATAAATAGGTTTAAAAAGGCATTTTAAGAGGGTCTATGAAAAACAATTAGATGAAATAGCGTTTTACAACAAAATACACGATTTTTTAGTTTTCGCTCAAATTTACCTTCCACTATATGAAAACATCAAATTTGGTAGGAAAATTAAAATTTCTATAAAGTTTATATATTGGTTTAAAAAGACTTTTTAAGAGGTTCCCCAAAAAACAATTAGTCGAAATAGCGTTTTACAACGAATTACACGAATTTTTTAATTTTCGCTCAAATTTCCTTTACTAACCACTATAAAAAAAAATCAAAGTTGGTAGGAAAAGTTTATTTGCCAAAGAATTTTCATATAGGTATAAAAACGCTTTTTAAGAAGTTCTATGAAAAAAAATAGTTAAAATCGCATTTTACAACGAAATACACGATTTTTTTGTCTTAGCTCAAATTTACCTTACTAACCACTATAAAAAAATATCAAATTTGGTAGGAAAATTTTAATTGCAAAAAAATGTACTTATATGTATAAAAATGTTTTTTTAGAGGTTCTATGAACAAAATAATTAGTCTAAATCGCATTTTACAACGAAATACACGATTTTTTAGTTTTCGCTCAAATTTACCTTACTAACCACTATAAAAAAAATCAAATTTTGTAGGAAAATTTTGACTGCAACAAAATTTAGATATAGGTATAAAAATGCTTTTTAAGTGGTTCTATGAAAGAATTAATTCGTTAAAATCACGTTTTACAACGAAATACAAGATTTTTTCCGTTTTCGCTCAAATTTACTTTACTAACCATTATAAAAAAAATTCAAATTTGGTAGGAAAATTATAATTGCCACAAAGTTTATATATAGGTTTAAAAAAGGCATTTTAAGAGGGTCTATGAAAATCAATTAGATGAAATAGCGTTTTACATCAAAATACACGATTTTTTAGTTTTCGCTCAAATTTACCTTACTAACTACTATAAAAAAAAATCAAAGTTGGTAGGAAAAGTTTATTTGCCAAAGAGTTCTCATATATGTATAAAAAGGCTTTTTAAGAAGTTCTATAAAAAAAATAGTTAAAATCGCGTTTTACAACGAAATACACGATTTTTTTGTCTTAGCTCAAATTTACCTTACTAACCACTATAAATAAAAATCAAATTTGGTAGGAAAATTTTAATTGCAAAATAATGTACTTATATGTATAAAAAAGCTTTTTAAGAGGTTCTATGAAAAATATAATTAGTCTAAATAGCATTTTACAACGAAATACACGATTTTTTAGTTTTCGCTCAAATTTACCTTACTAACCACTATAAAAAAATCAAATTTTGTAGGAAACTTTTAACTGCAACAAAATTTACATATAGGTATAAAAATGTTTTTGAAGAGGTTCTATGAAAAAATAATTCGTTAGAATCGCGTTTTACAACGAAATACACGATTTTTTTCGTTTTCGCTCAAATTTACCTGACTAACCACTACAAAAAAAAATTCAAAATTGGTAGGAAAATTATAATTGCAACAAAGTTTATATATAGGTTTAAAATGCTTTTTAAGAGGTTCAATGAAAAAAATATTTAGTACAAATCGCGTTTTACAACGAAATACACGATTTTTTAGTTTTCGCTCAAATTTACCTTACTAACCACTATAAATAAAAATCAAATTTGGTAGGAAACTTTTAATGGAAAAAACATGTACTTATATGTATTAAAATGCTTTTTAAGAGGTTCTATGAACAAAATAATATGTCTAAATCGCATTTTACAACGAAATACACGATTTTTTAGTTTTCACTCAAATTTACATTACTAACACTATAAAAAAAAATCAAATTTTGTAGGAACATTTTAACTGCAACAAAATTTTGATATAGGTATAAAAATGCTTTTGAAGAGGTTCTATGAAAAAAATAATTCGTTAGAATCGCGTTTTAAAACGAAATACACGATTTTTTTTCGTTTTCACTCAAATTTACATTACTAACCACTATAAAAAAAATTCAAATTTGGTAGGAAAATTATAATTGCCACAAAGTTTTTAAATAGGTTTTAAAAGGCATTTTAAGAGGGTCTATGAAAAACAATTAGATGAAATAGCGTTTTACAACAAAATACACGATTTTTTAGTTTTCGCTCAAATTTACCTTCCACTATATGAAAACATCAAATTTGGTAGGAAAATTTTAATTGCAAAAAAATGTGCTTATATGTATAAAAATGCTTTTTAAGAGGTTCTATGAAAAAAAAATTAGTCTAAATCGCATTTTACAACAAAATACACGATTTTTTAGTTTTTGCTCAAATTTACCTTACTAACCACTATAAAAAAATTAAATTTTGTAGGAAACTTTTATTTGCAACAAAATTTGCATTTAGGTATAAAAATGTTTTTTAAGAGGTTCAATGAAAAAAATAATTCGTTAGAATCGCGTTTTACAACGAAATACACGATTTTTTTAATTTTCGCTCAATTTTCCCTTACTAACCACTATAAAAAAAATCAAAGTTGGTAGGAAAAGTTTATTTGCCAAAGCATTTTCATATAGGTATAAACATGCTTTTTAAGAGGTTCTAAGAAAAAAAATAATTCGTTAAAATCACGTTTTACAACGAAATACACGATTTTTTTTTGTTTTAGCTCAAATTTACCTTACTAACCACTATAAATAAAAATCAAATTTGGTAGGAAAATTTTAATTGCAAAAAAATGTGCTTATATGTATAAAAATGCTTTTTAAGAGGTTCTATGAAAAAAAAATTAGTCTAAATCGCATTTTACAACAAAATACACGATTTTTTAGTTTTTGCTCAAATTTACCTTACTAACCACTATAAAAAAATTAAATTTTGTAGGAAACTTTTATTTGCAACAAAATTTACATATAGGTATAAAAATGTTTTTTAAGAGGTTCAATGAAAAAAATAATTCGTTAGAATCGCGTTTTACAACGAAATACACGATTTTTTTAATTTTCGCTCAATTTTTCCTTACTAACCACTATAAAAAAAATCAAAGTTGGTAGGAAAAGTTTATTTGCCAAAGAATTTTCATATAGGTATAAAAATGCTTTTTAAGAGGTTCTAAGAAAAAAAATATTTCGTTAAAATCACGTTTTACAACGAAATACACGATTTTTTTGTTTTAGCTCAAATTTACCTTACTAACCACTATAAATAAAAATCAAATTTGGTAGGAAAATTTTAATTGCAAAAAAATGTGCTTATATGTATAAAAATGCTTTTCAAGAGGTTCTATGAAAAAAATAATTAGTCTAAATCGCATTTTACAACAAAATACACGATTTTTTAGTTTTTGCTCAAATTTACCTTACTAACCACTATAAAAAAAATCAAATTTTGTAGGAAACTTTTAACTGCAACAAAATTTACATATAGGTATAAAAATGCTTTTGAAGAGGTTCTATGAAAAAAATAATTCGTTAAAATCGCGTTTTACAACGAAATACACGATTTTTTTCGTTTTCGCTTAAATTTACCTAACTAACCACTATAAAAAAATTTAAAATTGGTAGGAAAATTATAATTCCAACAAAGTTTATATATAGGTTTAAAAAAGCTTTTTAAGAGGTTCGATGAAAAAAATATTTAGTTCAAATCGCATTTTACAACGAAATACATGATTTTTTAGTTTTCGCTCAAATTTCCCTTACTAACCACTATAAAAAAGATCAAATTTGGTAGGAAAGTTTTAATTGTAACAAAATGTACATATTGGTTTAAAAATGCTTTTTAAGAGGTTCTATAAAAAAAGTAATTAGTTGAAATCACGTTTTACAACAAAATACACGATTTTTTAGTTTTCACTCAAATTTATCTTACTAAACCACTATAAAAAAGATTCAAATTTGGCAGGAAAATTATAATTGCCACAAAGTTAATAAATAGGTTTAAAAAGGCAATTTAAGAGGGTATATGAAAAACAATTAGTTGAAATCGTGTTTTACAACGAAAAACACGGTTTTTTAGTTTTCGCTCAAATTTACCTTCCACAATATAAAAACATCAAATTTGGTAGGAAAATTATAATTGCTACAAAGTTTATATATAGGTTTAAAAAGGCTTTTTAAGAGGTTCTATGAAAAACAATTAGTCGAAATCGCGTTTTACAACGAAATACACAATTTTTTAAATTTTCGCTCAAAATTTCCCTTACTTAACCACTATAAAAAAATCAAAGTTGGTAGGAAAAGTTTATTTGCCAAAGAATTTACATATAGGTATAAAAAGGCTTTTTAAGAAGTTCTATAAAAAAATAGTTAAAATCACGTTTTACAACGAAATATACGATTTTAATGTTTTAGCTCAGTTTTACCTTACTAACCACTATGAAAAAAAAAATCAAATTTGGTCGGAAAATTTTAATTGCAAAACAAATGTACATATATGTATAAAAATGTTTTATAAGAGGTTGTACGAAAAAAATAATTAGTCTAAATCGAATTTTACAACGAAATACACGATTTTTAGTTTTTGCTCAAATTTACCATACTAACCACTGCAAAAAAAATCAAATTTTGTTGGAAAATTTAATTGCAACAAAATTCACATATAGGTATAAAAATACTTTTTAAGAGATTCTATGAAAAAAAATAATTCGTTAAAATTGCGTTTTACCATGAAATACACGATTTTTTCCGTTTTCGCTCAAATTTACCTTACTAACAACGATAAAAAAAATTCAAATTTGGTAGGAAAATTATAATTGCAACAAAGTTTATATATAGGTTTAAAAATACTTTTTAAGAGGTTCTATGAAAAAAATTGTTAGTTCAAATAGCTTTTTACAACAAAATACACTATTTTTTAGTTTTCGCTCAAATTTGCCTTACTAACCAATATAAAAAAAATCAAATTTTGTAGGAAAATTTTAACTGCAACAAAATTTAGATATAGGTATAAAAATGCTTTTTAAAAGGTTCCAACGAAATACACGATTTTTTTCGTTTTCGCTCAAATTTACGTTACTAACCATTATAAAAAAAATTTAAAATTTGGTAGGAAAATTATAATTGCCACAAAGTTTATATATAGGTTTAAAAAGGTTTTTCAAGAGGGTCTATGAAAAACAATTAGTTAAAATCGCGTTTTAAAACGAAATACACGATTTTTTAGTTTTCGCTCAAATATACCTTCCACTATATAAAAACATCAAATTTGGTAGGAAAATTATAACTGCTACAAAGTTTATATATAGGTTTAAAATGGCTTTTTAAGAGGTTCTACGAAAAACAATTAGTTCAAATCGCGTTTTACAACGAAATACACGATTTTTTAATTTTCGCTCAAATTTCCCTTACTAACCACTAAAAACAAATCAAATTTGGTAGGAAAATTTTAATTGCAAAAAAATGCACTATTATGTATAAAAATGCTTTTGAAGAGGTTCTATGAAAAAAATAATTAGTCTAAATCGCATTTTACAATGAAATATACGATCTTTTTGTTTTCGCTCAAATTTACCATACTAACCACTATAAAAAAATAAAATTTTGTAGGAAAATTTTAATTGCAACAAAATTTATATATAGGCATAAAAATTCTTTTTAAGAGGTTCTATGAAAAAAATAATTCATTAAAATTACGTTTTACAACGAAATATCCGATTTTTTTCGTTTTCGCTCAAATTTACCTTACTAACCACTATAAAAAAAATTCAAATTTGGTAGGAAAATTATAATTGCTACAAATTTTATATGTAGGTTTAAAAAGGCTTTTTAAGAGGTTCTATGAAAAAAAATAGTTAGTTCAAATCGGTTTTTACAACGAAATACACGATTTTTTAGTTTTCGCTCAAATTTGCCTTACTAACCACTACAAAAAAAAATTCAATTTTGGTAGGAAAAATATAATTGCAACAAAATTTACATATAGGTTTCAAAATTCTTTTTAAGAGGTTCTATGAAAAAAAATAATTAGTTAAAATCGCGTTTTGCAACAAAATACGGGATTTTTTAGTTTTCACTCAAATATATTTTACTAACCACTATAAAAAAATTCAAATTTGGTAGGAAAATTACCATTGCCACAAAGTTAATAAATAGGTTTAAAAAGGCAATTTAAGAGGGTCTATGAAAAACAATTAGTTGAAATCGCGTTTTACAACGAAAAACACGATTTTTTAGTTTTCGCTCAAATTTACCTTCCACTATATAATAACATCAAATTTTGTAGGAAAATTATAATTGCTACAAAGTTTATATATAGGTTTAAAAAGGCTTTTTAAGAGGTTCTATGAAAAACAATTAGTCGAAATCACGTTTTACAACGAAATACACAATTTTTTTAATTTTCGCTCAAAATTTCCCTTACTTAACCACTATAAAATAAAATCAAAGTTGGTAGGAAAAGTTTATTTGCCAAAGAATTTACATATAGGTATAAAAAGATTTTTTAAGAAGTTCTATGAAAAAAAATAGTTAAAATCACATTTTACAACGAAATACACGATTTTTTTGTTTTAGCTCAAATTTACCGTACTAACCACTTTGAAAAAAAAAATCAAATTTGGTAGGAAAATTTTAATTGCAAAACAATGTACATATGTGTATAAAAATGCTTTTTAAGAGGTTCTACAAAAAAGATAATTAGTCTAAATCGCATTTTACAACGAAGAACACGATTTTTTAGTTTTCGCTCAAATTTACCTTATTAACCACTGTAAAATAATTAAAATTTTTGTGGGAAAATTATAATTGCCACAAAGATTATATATAGGTTTAAAAAGGCATTTTAAGAGGGTCTATGAAAAACAATTAGTTGAAATCGCGTTTTACAACGAAATACTCGATTTTTCAGTTTTCCCTCAAATTTACTTTCCGTACCACTATAAAAAAAATTCAAATTTGGTAGGAAAACTATAATTGCCACAAAGTTTATATATAGGTTTAAAAAGGCATTTTAAGAGGGTCTATGAAAAACTGTTAGTTGAAATAGCATTTTACAACGACATACACGATTTTTTAGTTTTCGCTCAAATTTACCTTACAACAAAATTTACATATAGGTTTGAAAACTCTTTTTAAGAGGTTCTATGAAAAAACTAATTAGTTAAAATTGCGTTTTCCAACGAAATATACGATTTTTTAGTTTTCGATCTAAATTACCTTACTAACCACTATAAAAAAATATCAAATTTGGTAAGAAAATTATAATTGCAACAAAGTTTATATATAGGTTTAAAAAAGGCTTTTTAAGAGGTTCTATGAAAAACAATTTGGTAAAATCACGTTTTATAACAAAAAATACGATTTTTTAATTTACACTCAAATTTCCCATACTAACCATCATAAAAAAAAATCAAAGTTGGTAGGAAAAGTTTATTTGCCAAAAAATTTATATATGTATAAAAATCCTTTTTAAGAAGTTCTATGAAAAAAATATTAGTTAAAATCGCGTTTTACAACGAAATACACGATTTTTTAGTTTTCGCTCAAATTTACCTTACTAACCACTATAAAAAAAATCAAATTTGGTAGAAAAATTATAATTGCCACAAAGTTTTATATAGTTTTAAAAAGGCTTTTTAAGAGGGTCTAAGAAAAACAATCAGTTAAAATCACGTTTTACAATAAAATACTCGATTTTTTAGTTTTCTCTTAAATTTACCTTACTAACCCACTACAAAAAAAATCAAATTTGGTAGGAAAATTATAATTGCCACAAAGTTTATATATAGGTTTTAAAAGGCTTTTTAAGAGGGTCTATGAAAAACAATTAGTTAAAATCGTGTTTTACAACGAAATACACGATTTTTTAGTTTTCGTTCAAATTTACCAAACTAACCATTATTAAAAAAATCAAATTTGGTAGAAATTTTTAATTGCAACAAAATTTACATATAGGTATAAAAATACTTTTTAAGAGGTTCTATGAAAAAAAATTATTAGTTGAAATCGCATTTTACAACGAAATACACGATTGTTTAGTTTTCGCTCAAATTTACCTTACTAACCACTATAAAAAAATCAAATGTGGTAGGAAAATTATAATTGCTACAAAGTTTATATATAGGTTTTAAAAGTCTTTATAAGAGGTTCTACGAAAAAACGATCAGTTAAAATCGCGTTTTACAACGAAATACTCGATTTTTTAATTTTCGCTCAAATTTCCCTTACTAACCGCTATAAAAAAAAAAATCAAAGTTCTATGAAAAAAAAATTAGTTAAAATCGCGTTTTGCAACAAAATACACTATTTTTTAGTTTTCGCTCAAATTTACCTTAACCACTATAAAAAAAATATCAAATTTGGTAGGAAAATTTAATTGCTAAAAAGTTTGCATATATGTTTAAAAAGGCTTTTTAAGAGGTTCTATGAAAAAAATAATGAGTTGAAATTGCATTTTACAACGAAATACACGATTTTTTAGTTTTCGCTGAAATTTCCCTTACTAGACACCATAAAATAAATCAAGTTTGGTAGGAAAATTATAATTGCCACAAAGTTTGTATATAGCCATGAAAATACTTTTTAAGAGGTTCTATGAAAAAAACAATTAGTTGAAATTGCATTTTACAACGAAATAGATGACTTTTTAGTTTTCGCTCAAATTTACCTTACTAACCACTATAAAAAAAATCAAATTTGGTAGGAAAATTATAATTGCTACAAAGTTTATATATAGGTTTTAAAAGTCTTTTTAAGAGGTTCTACAAAAAAACAATCAGTTAAAATCGCGTTTTACAACGAAATACTCGATTTTTTAATTTTCGCTCAAATTTCCCTTACTAACCGCTATAAAAAAAATCAAAGTTCTATGGAAAAAAAATTAGTTAAAATCGCGTTTTACAACGAAATACACTATTTTTTAGTTTTCGCTCAAATTTACCTTAACCACTATAAAAAAAATATCAAATTTGGTAGGAAAATTGTAATTGCTAAAAAGTTTGCATATAGGTTTAAAAAGGCTTTTTAAGAGGTTCTATGAAAAAAATAATGAGTTGAAATTGCATTTTACAACGAAATACACGATTTTGTAGTTTTCGCTGAAATTTACCTTATTAGCCACTACAAAAACAATTCAAATTTGGTAGGAAAATTATAATTGCCACAAAGTTAATATATAGGTCTAAAAAGGCTTTTGAAGAGGGTCTATGAAAAAAAAATTAGTTGAAATTGCGTTTTACAACGAAATACACGATTTTTTAGTTTTCGCTCAAATTTACCTTACGTTACTATAAAAAAATTCAAATTTGGTAGAAAATTTTAATTGCATCAAAAGTTACATATAGATATAAAAATTCTTTTTAAGAGGTTCTATGAAAAAAATAATAAGCTAAAATCGCATTTTACAACAAAATACAAGATTTTTTAGTTTTCGTTCAAATTTACCTTACTAACCACTATAAAAAAAATTCAAATATGGTAGGAAAATTATAATTGACACAAAGTTTATATATAGTTTTAAAAAGGCTTTTTAAGAGGGTCTATGAAAAACAATTAGTCGAAATCGCGTTTTACAACGAAATACACGATTTTTTAGTTTTCGCCTAAATTTCCCTTACTAACCACTATAAAAAAATCAAATTTGGTTGGAAAATTTTGATTGCCAAAAATTTTACATATAGGTATGAAAATGCTTTTAAAGAAGATCTATGAAAAAATAATTAGTTAAAATTGCGTTATATAGCAAAATACACGATTTTTAAGTTTTCGCTCAAATTTCTCTTACTAGCCACCATAAAAAAAATCAGATTTGGTTGGAAAATTTAATTGCCACAAAAATTACATATTGGTATAAAAGGGGTTTTTAAGAAGTTCTATGAAAAAATCCATTAGTTAAATAGCGTTTTACAAAGAAATACACGATTTTTTTTGTTTTCGCTTAAATTTACCTTACTAACCACTATAAAAAAAAATCAAATTTGGTAGGAAAGTTTTAATTGCAACCAAAACTTACATATAGGTATAAAAATACTTTTTAAGAGGTTCTATGAAAAAAACAATTAGTTGAAATTGCATTTTACAACGAAATAGACGACGTTTTAGTTTTTGCTCAAATTTACCTTACTAACCACTATAAAAAAAAATCAAATTTGGTACGAAAGTTTTAATTGCAACAAAAATTACGTATAGGTATAAAAATTCTTTTTAAGAGGTCCTATGAAAAAAATAATTAGTTGAAATTGCATTTTACAACGAAATACACGATTTTCTAGTTTTCGCTCAAATTTACGTTACTAACCACAGTAAAAAAAATATCTAATTTGGTAGGAAAATTTTTATTGCATCAAAATTTATATATAGGTTTATAAAGGCTTTTTAAGAAGTTCTTTGAAAAACAATTAGTCGAAATCGTGTTTTACATCGAAATACACGATTTTTTAGATTTCGCTCAAATTTACCTTACTAACCAATATAAAAATAAATTCAAATTTTGTAGGAAATTTTAATTGCCACAAAATTTACATATTGGTATAAAAGGGATTCTTAAGAAGTTCTATAAAAAAAAATGATTAGTTAAATAGCGTTTTACAACGAAATACACGATTTTTTAGTTTTCGCTCAAATTTCCCTTACTAGACACCATAAAATAAATCAAATTTGGTAGAAAAATTATAATTGCCACAAAGTTTGTATATAGCCATGAAAATGCTTTTTAAGAAGTTCTATGAAAAAAAATTAGTTACAATCGCGTTTTACAACGAAATACATGATTTTTTAGTTTACGCTCAAATTTACCTTACTAACCAGTATAAAAAAATATCAAATTTGGTAGGAAAATTGTAATTGCTACAAAGTTTATATATATGTTTTAAAAGGCTTTTTAAGAGGTTCTATGAAAAACAATTGGTCGAAATCGCGTTTTACAACGAAATACTCGATTTTTTAAATTTTCGCTCAAATTTCTCTTATTAACCACTATAAAAATAAATCAAAGTTGGTAGGAAAAGTTTATTTGCCACAAAATTTACATATAGGTATAAAAATGCTTTTTAAGAAGTTCTATGAAAAAAAATTAGTTAAAATTAAGTTTTACAACGAAATACACGATTTTTTAGTTTTCGCTCAAATTTACCTTACTAGATACCATAAAAAAAACAAATATGGTAGGAAAATTATAATTGCTACAAAGTTTATATATAGGTATAAAAATGCTTTAAAAGAAGTAGTTCTGTGTAAAAATAAAATTAGTTAAAATTGCGTTTTACAACGAAATACACGATTTTTTAATTTTCGCTCAAATTTACCTTACTAACCACTATAAAAAAAATATCAAATTTGGTAGGAAAATTGTAATTGCCACAAAGTTTATATATAGGTTTAAAAGGGGTTTTTAAGAGGATCTATGCAAAATAGTTAGTCAAAATCGCGTTTTACAACGAAATACAAGATTTTTTAGTTTTCGCTCAAATTTCGTTTACTAACCACTATAAAACAAATCAAATTTGATAGGAAAATTTAATTGCCACAAAATTTACATATTAGTATAAAAGGGATTCTTAAGAAGTTCTATGAAAAAAACCATTAGTTAAATAGCGTTTTATAACGAAATACATGACTTTTTAGTTTTCCCTCAAATTTACCTTACTAACCAATATAAAAAAAATAAAATTTGGTAGGAGAGTTTTAATTGCAACAAATTTACATATAGGTATACAAATTCTTTTTAAGAGGTTCTATGAAAGAAACAATTAGTTGAAATTAAATTTTACAACGAAATACACAATTTTCTAGTTTTCGCTCAAATTTACCTTACTAACCACAGTAAAAAAATATCAAATTTGGTAGGAAAATTGTAATTGCTACAAAGTTTATATATAGGTTTAAAAAGGGTTTTTAAGAGGATCTATGCAAAATAGTTAGTCGAAATCGCGTTTTACAACGAAATACACGATTTTTTAGTTTTCGCTCAAATTTCTTTTACTAATCACTATAAAACAAATCAAATTTGGTAGGAAAATTTAATTGCCACAAAATTTACATATTAGTATAAAAGGGATTCTTAAGAAGTTCTATGAAAAAAACCATTAGTTAAATAGCGTTTTATAACGAAATACACGACTTTTTAGTTTTCCCTCAAATTTACCTTACTAACCAATATAAAAAAAATAAAATTTGGTAGGAAAGTTTTAATTGCAACAAAATTTACATATAGGTATACAATTTTTTTTTAAAGAGGTTCTATGAAACAAACAATTAGTTGAAATTGCATTTTACAACGAAATACAAGATTTTCTAGTTTTCGCTCAAATTTACCTTACTAACCACAGTAAAAAAAAAAATCAAATTAGGTAGGAAAATTGTAATTGCTACAAAGTTTATATATGGGTTTAAAAAGGGTTTTTAAGAGGATCTATGCAAAATAATTAGTCGAAATCGCGTTTTACAACGAAATACACGATTTTTTAGTTTTCGCTCAAATTTACCTTACTAACCACTATAAAAAAATTCAAATTTGGTAGGAAAATTATAATTGCCACAGGTTTCTATATAGGTTTAAAAAGGCTTTTTACGAGGGTCTATGAAAAACAATTAGTTGAAATCGCGTTTTACAACGAAATACATGATTTTTTAGTTTTCGCTCAAATTTACCTTACTAGACACCATAAAAAAATCAAATATGGTCGGAAAATTATAATTGCTAAAAAGTTTATATATAGGTATGAAAATGCTTTTTAAGAAGTTCTATGTAAAAATAATTAGTTAAAATTGCTTTTTACAACGAAATACACTATTTTTTAGTTTTCGCTCAAATTTACCTTACTAACCACTATAAAAAAATCAAATTTGGTAGGAAAATTGTAATTGTTACAAAGTTTATATTTAGGTTTAAGAAGGCTTTTTAAGAGGTTCTATGAAAAACAATTAGTCGAAATCCCGTTTTACAACGAAATATACGATTTTTTAATTTTCGCTCAAGTTTCCCTTATTAACCACTATAAAAATAAATCAAAGTTGGTAGGAAAAGTTTATTTGCCACAAAATTTACATATAGGTATAAAAATGATTTTTAAGAAGTTTTATGATAAAAAATTAGTTAAAATTGCGTTTTACAACGAAATACAAGATTTTCTAGTTTTCGCTCAAATTTACCTTACTAACCACAGTAAAACAATATCAAATTTGGTAGGAAAATTTTCATTGCTACAAAGTTTATATATAGGTTTAAAAAGGCTTTTTAAGAGGTTCTATGAAAAATAATTTGTTGAAATCACGTTTTACAACGAAATACACGATTTTTTAGTTTTCGCTCAAATTTACCTTACTAACCACTATAAAAAAATTCAAATTTGGTAGGAAAATTATAATTGCCAAAAGGTGTATATATAGGTTTAAAAAGGATTTTTACGAGGGTCTATGAAAAACAATTAGTTGAAATCGCGTTTTACAACGAAATACAGGATTTTTTAGTTTTCGCTCAAATTTACCTTACTAGATACCATAAAAAAAATCAGATATGGTAAGAAAATTATAATTGCTACAAAGTTTATATATAGGTATAAAAATGCTTTTTAAGAAGTTCTATGTAAAAAAAATTAGTTAAAATTGCGTTTTACAACGAAATACACAATTTTTTAGTTTTCACTCAAATTTATCTTACTAACCACTATAAAAAAAATAAAATTTGGTAGGAAAATTGTAATTGCTACAAAGTTTATATATAGGTTTAAAAACACTTTTTAAGAGATTCTATGAAACAAACAATTAGTTGAAATTGCATTTTACAACGAAATACAAGATTTTCTAGTTTTCGCTCAAATTTACCTTACTAACCACAGTAAAAAAAAATATCAAATTAGGTAGGAAAATTGTAATTGCTACAAAGTTTATATATGGGTTTAAAAAGGGTTTTTAAGAGGATCTATGCAAAATAGTTAGTCGAAATCGCGTTTTACAACGAAATACACGATTTTTTAGTTTTCGCTCAAATTTACCTTACTAACCACTATAAAAAAATTCAAATTTGGTAGGAAAATTATAATTGCCACAGGTTTCTATATAGGTTTAAAAAGGCTTTTTACGAGGGTCTATGAAAAACAATTAGTTGAAATCGCGTTTTACAACGAAATACATGATTTTTTAGTTTTCGCTCAAATTTACCTTACTAGACACCATAAAAAAAATCAAATATGGTCGGAAAATTATAATTGCTAAAAAGTTTATATATAGGTATGAAAATGCTTTTTAAGAAGTTCTATGTAAAAATAATTAGTTAAAATTGCTTTTTACAACGAAATACACTATTTTTTAGTTTTCGCTCAAATTTACCTTATTAACCACTATAAAAAAATCAAATTTGGTAGGAAAATTGTAATTGTCACAAGTTTATATTTAGGTTTAAGAAGGCTTTTTAAGAGGTTCTATGAAAAACAATTAGTCGAAATCCCGTTTTACAACGAAATATACGATATTTTAATTTTCGCTCAAGTTTCCCTTATTAACCACTATAAAAATAAATCAAAGTTGGTAGGAAATGTTTATTTGCCACAAAATTTACATATAGGTATAAAAATGATTTTTAAGAAGTTTTATGAAAAAAAAATTAGTTAAAATTACGTTTTACAACGAAATACAAGATTTTCTAGTTTTCGCTCAAATTTACCTTACTAACCACAGTAAAACAATATCAAATTTGGTAGGAATATTTTCATTGCTACAAAGTTTATATATAGGTTTAAAAAGGCTTTTTAAGAGGTTCTATGAAAAATAATTTGTTGAAATCACGTTTGACAACGAAATACACGATTTTTTAGTTTTCGCTCAAATTTACCTTACTAACCACTATAAAAAAATTCAAATTTGGTAGGAAAATTATAATTGCCAAAAGGTGTATATATAGGTTTAAAAAGGATTTTTACGAGGGTCTATGAAAAACAATTAGTTGAAATCGCGTTTTACAACGAAATACAGGATTTTTTAGTTTTCGCTCAAATTTACCTTACTAGATACCATAAAAAAAATCAGATATGGTAAGAAAATTATAATTGCTACAAAGTTTATATATAGGTATAAAAATGCTTTTTAAGAAGTTCTATGTAAAAAAAATTAGTTAAAATTGCGTTTTACAACGAAATACACAATTTTTTAGTTTTCACTCAAATTTATCTTACTAACCACTATAAAAAAAATAAAATTTGGTAGGAAAATTGTAATTGCTACAAAGTTTATATATAGGTTTAAAAACACTTTTTAAGAGATTCTATGAAACAAACAATTAGTTGAAATTGCATTTTACAACGAAATACAAGATTTTCTAGTTTTCGCTCAAATTTACCTTACTAACCACAGTAAAAAAAAATATCAAATTAGGTAGGAAAATTGTAATTGCTACAAAGTTTATATATGGGTTTAAAAAGGGTTTTTAAGAGGATCTATGCAAAATAGTTAGTCGAAATCGCGTTTTACAACGAAATACACGATTTTTTAGTTTTCGCTCAAATTTACCTTACTAACCACTATAAAAAAATTCAAATTTGGTAGGAAAATTATAATTGCCACAGGTTTCTATATAGGTTTAAAAAGGCTTTTTACGAGGGTCTATGAAAAACAATTAGTTGAAATCGCGTTTTACAACGAAATACATGATTTTTTAGTTTTCGCTCAAATTTACCTTACTAGACACCATAAAAAAAATCAAATATGGTCGGAAAATTATAATTGCTAAAAAGTTTATATATAGGTATGAAAATGCTTTTTAAGAAGTTCTATGTAAAAATAATTAGTTAAAATTGCTTTTTACAACGAAATACACTATTTTTTAGTTTTCGCTCAAATTTACCTTATTAACCACTATAAAAAAATCAAATTTGGTAGGAAAATTGTAATTGTCACAAGTTTATATTTAGGTTTAAGAAGGCTTTTTAAGAGGTTCTATGAAAAACAATTAGTCGAAATCCCGTTTTACAACGAAATATACGATATTTTATTTTCGCTCAAGTTTCCCTTATTAACCACTATAAAAATAAATCAAAGTTGGTAGGAAATGTTTATTTGCCACAAAATTTACATATAGGTATAAAAATGATTTTTAAGAAGTTTTATGAAAAAAAAATTAGTTAAAATTACGTTTTACAACGAAATACAAGATTTTCTAGTTTTCGCTCAAATTTACCTTACTAACCACAGTAAAACAATATCAAATTTGGTAGGAAAATTTTCATTGCTACAAAGTTTATATATAGGTTTAAAAAGGCTTTTTAAGAGGTTCTATGAAAAATAATTTGTTGAAATCACGTTTGACAACGAAATACACGATTTTTTAGTTTTCGCTCAAATTTACCTTACTAACCACTATAAAAAAATTCAAATTTGGTAGGAAAATTATAATTGCCAAAAGGTGTATATATAGGTTTAAAAAGGATTTTTACGAGGGTCTATGAAAAACAATTAGTTGAAATCGCGTTTTACAACGAAATACAGGATTTTTTAGTTTTCGCTCAAATTTACCTTACTAGATACCATAAAAAAAATCAGATATGGTAAGAAAATTATAATTGCTACAAAGTTTATATATAGGTATAAAAATGCTTTTTAAGAAGTTCTATGTAAAAAAAATTAGTTAAAATTACGTTTTACAACGAAATACACAATTTTTTAGTTTTCACTCAAATTTACCTTACTAACCACTATAAAAAAAATAAAATTTGGTAGGAAAATTGTAATTGCTACAAAGTTTATATATAGGTTTAAAAACACTTTTTAAGAGATTCTATGAAACAAACAATTAGTTGAAATTGCATTTTACAACGAAATACAAGATTTTCTAGTTTTCGCTCAAATTTACCTTACTAACCACAGTAAAAAAAAATATCAAATTAGGTAGGAAAATTGTAATTGCTACAAAGTTTATATATGGGTTTAAAAAGGGTTTTTAAGAGGATCTATGCAAAATAGTTAGTCGAAATCGCGTTTTACAACGAAATACACGATTTTTTAGTTTTCGCTCAAATTTACCTTACTAACCACTATAAAAAAATTCAAATTTGGTAGGAAAATTATAATTGCCACAGGTTTCTATATAGGTTTTAAAAAGGCTTTTTACGAGGGTCTATGAAAAACAATTAGTTGAAATCGCGTTTTACAACGAAATACATGATTTTTTAGTTTTCGCTCAAATTTACCTTACTAGACACCATAAAAAAAATCAAATATGGTCGGAAAATTATAATTGCTAAAAAGTTTATATATAGGTATGAAAATGCTTTTTAAGAAGTTCTATGTAAAAATAATTAGTTAAAATTGCTTTTTACAACGAAATACACTATTTTTTAGTTTTCGCTCAAATTTACCTTACTAACCACTATAAAAAAATCAAATTTGGTAGGAAAATTGTAATTGTCACAAAGTTTATATTTAGGTTTAAGAAGGCTTTTTAAGAGGTTCTATGAAAAACAATTAGTCGAAATCCCGTTTTACAACGAAATATACGATTTTTTAATTTTCGCTCAAGTTTCCCTTATTAACCACTATAAAAATAAATCAAAGTTGGTAGGAAAAGTTTATTTGCCACAAAATTTACATATAGGTATAAAAATGATTTTTAAGAAGTTTTATGATAAAAAATTAGTTAAAATTGCGTTTTACAACGAAATGCAAGATTTTTTAGTTTTCGCTCAAATTTACCTTACTAACCACAGTAAAACAATATCAAATTTGGTAGGAAAATTTTCATTGCTACAAAGTTTATATATAGGTTTAAAAAGGCTTTTTAAGAGGTTCTATGAAAAATAATTTGTTGAAATCACGTTTTACAACGAAATACACGATTTTTTAGTTTTCGCTCAAATTTACCTTACTAACCACTATAAAAAAAAATCAAATTTGGTAGGAAAATTATAATTGCCAAAAGGTGTATATATAGGTTTAAAAAGGATTTTTACGAGGGTCTATGAAAAACAATTAGTTGAAATCGCGTTTTACAACTAAATACACGATTTTTTAGTTTTCGCTCAAATTTACCTTACTAGATACCATAAAAAAAATCAGATATGGTAGGAAAATTATAATTGCTACAAAGTTTATATATAGGTATAAAAATGCTTTTTAAGAAGTTCTATGTAAAAAAAAATTAGTTAAAATTGCGTTTTACAACGAAATACACAATTTTTTAGTTTTCACTCAAATTTACCTTACTAACCACTATAAAAAAAATAAAATTTGGTAGGAAAATTGTAATTGCTACAAAGTTTATATATAGGTTTAAAAACACTTTTTAAGAGATTCTATGAAACAAACAATTAGTTGAAATTGCATTTTACAACGAAATACAAGATTTTCTAGTTTTCGCTCAAATTTACCTTACTAACCACAGTAAAAAAAAAAATCAAATTAGGTAGGAAAATTGTAATTGCTACAAAGTTTATATATGGGTTTAAAAAGGGTTTTTAAGAGGATCTATGCAAAATAGTTAGTCGAAATCGCGTTTTTACAACGAAATACACGATTTTTTAGTTTTCGCTCAAATTTACCTTACTAACCACTATAAAAAAATTCAAATTTGGTAGGAAAATTATAATTGCCACAGGTTTCTATATAGGTTTAAAAAGGCTTTTTACGAGGGTCTATGAAAAACAATTAGTTGAAATCGCGTTTTACAACGAAATACATGATTTTTTAGTTTTCGCTCAAATTTACCTTACTAGACACCATAAAAAAAATCAAATATGGTCGGAAAATTATAATTGCTAAAAAGTTTATATATAGGTATGAAAATGCTTTTTAAGAAGTTCTATGTAAAAATAATTAGTTAAAATTGCTTTTTACAACGAAATACACTATTTTTTAGTTTTCGCTCAAATTTACCTTATTAACCACTATAAAAAAATTGTAATTGTCACAAGTTTATATTTAGGTTTAAGAAGGCTTTTTAAGAGGTTCTATGAAAAACAATTAGTCGAAATCCCGTTTTACAACGAAATATACGATATTTTAATTTTTGCTCAAGTTTCCCTTATTAACCACTATAAAAATAAATCAAAGTTGGTAGGAAATGTTTATTTGCCACAAAATTTACATATAGGTATAAAAATGATTTTTAAGAAGTTTTATGATAAAAAATTAGTTAAAATTGCGTTTACTACGAAATACAAGATTTTCTAGTGTTCGCTCAAATTTACCTTACTAACCAAAGTAAAAAAAATATCAAATTTGGTAGGAAAATTTTCATTGCTACAAAGTTTATATATAGATTTAAAAAGGCTTTTTAAGAGGTTCTATGAAAAATAATTTGTTGAAATCACGTTTTACAACGAAATACACGATTTTTTAGTTTTCGCTCAAATTTACCTTACTAACCACTATAAAAAAATTCAAATTTGGTAGGAAAATTATAATTGCCAAAAGGTGTATATATAGGTTTAAAAAGGATTTTTACGAGGGTCTATGAAAAACAATTAGTTGAAATCGCGTTTTACAACGAAATACACGATTTTTTAGTTTTCGCTCAAATTTACCTTACTAGATACCATAAAAAAATCAGATATGGTAAGAAAATTATAATTGCTACAAAGTTTATATATAGGTATAAAAATGCTTTTTAAGAAGTTCTATGTAAAAAAAATTAGTTAAAATTGCGTTTTACAACGAAATACACAATTTTTTAGTTTTCACTCAAATTTACCTTACTAACCACTATAAAAAAAATAAAATTTGGTAGGAAAATTGTAATTGCTACAAAGTTTATATATAGGTTTAAAAACAGTTTTTAAGAGATTCTATGAAAGATCAATTAGTCGAAACCGCGTTTTACAACGAAATACATGATTTTTTAATTTTCGCACAAATTTCCCTTACTAACCACTATAAAATAAATCAAAGTTGGTAGGAAAAGTTTATTTGCGACAAAATTTACATATAGGTATAAAAATGATTTTTAAGAAGTTCTATGAAAAAAAAATTAGTTAAAATTGCGTTTTACAACGATATACATGTTTTTTAGTTTTCGCTCAAATTTACCTTACTAACCACTACAAAAAAAAATCAAATTTGGTAGGAAAATTATAATTGCCACAAAGTTAATATATAGTTTTAAAAAGGCTTCTTAAGAGGGTCTATGAAAAACAATTAGTCGAAATTGCGTTTTACAACGAAATACACGATTTTTTAATTTTCTCTCAAATTTCCCTTACTAACCAATATAAAAAAAAATTCAAGTTGGTAGGAAAAGTTTGTTTGCCACAAATTTACATATAGGTATAAAAATGCTTTTTAAGAAGTTCATTGGAACAAAAATTTGTTAAAATTGCGTTTACAACGAAATATATGTATTTTTAGTTTTCGCTCAAATTTACCTTACTAACACTACAAAAAAATATCAAATTTGGTAGGAAAATTTTAATTACTACCAAGTTTATATATACGTTTAAAAAGGCTTTTTAAGAGTTTATATGAAAAACGATTAGTCGAAATCGCGTTTTACAACGAAATACACGATTTTTTTAATTTTCGCTCAAGTTTCCCTTATTAACCACTATAAAAATAAATCAAAGTTGGTAGGAAAAGTTTATTTGCCCCAAAATTTACAGATATGTATAAAAATGATTTTTAAGAAGTTCTATGAAAAAATAATTAGTTAAAATTGCGTTTTACAACGATAAACACGTTTTTTTAGTTTTCGCTCAAATTTACCTTACTAACCACTACAAAAAAAAAATCAAATTTGGTAGGAAACTTATAATTGCCACAAGGTTTATATATATGTTTAAAAAGGCTTTTTAAGAGGTTCTATGAAAAACAATTAGTCGAAATCGCGTTTTACAACGAAATACACGATTTTTTTATTTTTCGCTCAAATTTACCTTACTAACCACTATAAAAAAATTCAAATTTGGTAGGAAAATTATAATTGCCAAAAGGTTTATATATAGGTTTAAAAAGGCTTTTTACGTGGGTCTATGAAAAACAATTAGTTGAAATCGCGTTTTACAACGAAATACACGATTTTTTAGTTTTCGCTCAAATTTACCTTACTAGATACCAAAAAATAAAATCAGATATGGTAATAAAATTATAATTGCTACAAAGTTTATATATAGGTATGAAAATGCTTTTTAAGAAGTTCTATGTAAAAAAAATTAGTTAAAATTGCGTTTTACAACGAAATACACGATTTTTTAGTTTTCGCTCAAATTTACCTTATTAACCACTATAAAAAAAATATCAAATTTGGTTGGAAAATTGTAATTGCTACAAAGTTTATATATAGGTTTAAAAAGGATTTTAAAGAGGTTCTATGAAAAACAATTAGTCGAAATCGCGTTTTACAACGAAACACACGATTTTTTAATTTTCGCTCAAATTTCCCTTACTAACCAATATAAAAAAAAATCAAGTTGGTAGGAAAAGTTTGTTTGCCACAAATTTACATATAGGTATAAAAATGCTTTTTAAGAAGTTCTATGAAAAAAAATTAGTTAAAATTACGTTTTACAATGAAATACATGTTTTTTTAGTTTTCGCTCAAATTTACCTTACTAACCACTACAAAAAAATATCAAATTTGGTAGGAAAATTTTAATTGCTACCAAGTGTATATATAGGTTTAAAAAGGCTTTTGAAGAGGTTCTATGAAAAACAATTAGTCGAAATCGCGTTTTACAACGAAACACACGATTTTTTAATTTTCGCTCAAATTTTCGTTGTAAATTTTCGTGGCAATTACAATTTTCCTACCAAATTTGATTTTTTTTTATGGTATCTAGTATGGTAAATTTGAGCGAAAATTAAAAAATCATGTATTTCGTTGTAAAACGCGATTTCAACTAATTGTTTTTCATATACCATCCTGATATCATGTCTAAAAATCTGGAAATCTGTTAACTTAAAGAAATGAATAATTCATTTGTTTTTAAGCAATCTAAATAATCAACTCTAATGATTAATTAAAACAATTAGCTTAATTACAAATTCAAACAGGACTCTACTCACAAAACTCCTGTTCTCAAATCTGCTCTGGGACTGGATTCCGTCTGGATTCATCTGATTCTAGATCCTCCCTGTATATACACATACAGCTGCACCATATGCATCTTCTTCTTCTCACTGTTTCTCTTGTTCTTTCTTTTCTCACGAGCTATATATATCTCCTGCTGCACCTATTTTCTTTCAAAATCCTATATTCCATCTCTCTAGGTCTCGGTCTCTCTCTATCTCTCTCACGCTTTCACACGATCAGCTTCTTTTTTTTTTCTTCTTTCTTTATTTTCTTTTCTCTGTTCTTTCTCTCATCCTCTGTTTTCTATTTTTGTTTTTGATTGGCACGAATCCCCCCCTGTATTCTCAGGTCTCTTTTCTTTTTAGTATATTTGTTTTGCACCCCTTCTCCTCCTCTTGCCACCTTGCTTGCCACCTAACCCACCACTCACCAACACTTGCCACCTTGCTTTACTTTTTATTATTTTTTTTATACTGATCTGACTTCAACCAAATGAATTTCAAGTTTGGGCATGGGCTAGCACGGGCTTAGGCTTTATAATTGCAAATGGATTGTTGACCTAGGCTTCTGAGCTATCTAACTGGATCCTAGGTTAAGTGTTTGAGTTTGGAATCCAGACTTAGAAATATTTCTGGAATTATACCTTACATATATATTTTAAGAAATTCTATGAAAAATAAATTGGTTGAAATCGAGTTTTACAATAAAATATACGATTTTTTCAGTTTTCACTCCAATTTCCTTTACTAACTACTATATAAATTCATATTTGACAAAAAAGAATGTAATTGCCTCAAAATTTGAACATATGTATAACATAGTATTTTAAGAAGTCCTACGAAAATGAAATTAGTTGAAATTTTACATTGAAATACATAATTTTTTAGTTTTCGTTCAAATTTTCCTTACTAACCACTATAAAAAAAATCAAATTTGGAAAGAAAACAATAATTGGTTCAAAATTTATACATAGGTAAATTTTTAGTTTAGGAAAATGAGATTTTTTAGTTTAGGAAGAATAGTAAATTTATAGAAATTTATAGTTAGGGTAATAAATTTATGGAGAATGTTTAAGAGTAGTAAATAATGATAACATAAAAGTTTTTAAATTAATTATATTTTTCTTTTATAAGAAAACTAATAGTCGATAGTTGTGCTAAACATCAGCTTTTAATTTTTTCAGGTCAGGTTTCGAGGTTTTGGGCAAACCAAAGTCCGCTAATGCCATAGCCTATAGCTGTAGCCTATGCTTTTAAATGCAGTAGTATATGCAAGATTTTCTCAGTGCAGAGATGTTGTGCTGACGCATTAGGATAAACCTAGGAAGCTGCGCTTGTGGTGAGGCATCGTCATATGACACCTGACGTCCACTATTACTACTCTATGCCTCATTGAGGTTGACAACCAACATCAAATCCTTTTCTTTTCAATTTCTCTCGATGCGTCTTTGCACTTCCATCTCACATGGATTCATTAACTCCGGGAGTGCTTTCTAAAGTCACGGAAGAGCACCGTTCTGCTTTTCTTCAGGTCATCGAGATTGTTTCGTCCCTCGACGACTACCCTTTTCGCACCAGAGGCTTCTTCTTAAAGCTCTCTGACTCTCTCCATTCCGCATATGTTTCCATCCCTCCCCAAGACCTTGACTTGATTTTCTATGACAAGATTCAAATGGGGCATGCAGTTCGTCTACGTCTCCCACTTTTAGTTGGGGACCCCTGTCCCGGTTGTTTCTGGGTTAAATGTAGTGCCTAAAAGAAGGCCTTGTGTTGAAACTCCTAAAGATTTTGTGTCAAGTGATTTGCTGCAACTAGGGGCAAGTTTAAATTTTAAGAATGCCAAGAAAAATGGCTTGGTTAAGCAGCAGATTCAAAGACCGAGTCCAACAAGGTTGATAAAGTTGGAAATAAGAAAACGATGGTTGAATTTGGATTCTGCTAGAAGAGCTTGGGATCACAGTCCTAGTCCTACCCCCAAAGCCACTCCCCAGATTACTTCTTCTGCCAAGCCAAAACAAAGTTACAACAAGTCTTCGCATAATACACTTTCTGTAAGTTGATATTTTTCTATCAACATCTCATTTTGCTTAACTTTTGTTTATTATTCCCTCCGAGCTTACCAATCTTTGTTCTGTTTAGTGGTCTACTGCTCTATTTTTTTCTTACCTGCATTTCAACGCTCTTTTTCCAGTGCAGATAAGTTGGTGTTTGAAATTGCTCTCTTGAACATATGTTTCTATTGGAGTATTGGGTCAATCTCTCCATTTATACACTTAATATTAACATTGCATCACTGGCTAATGACTGCAGGACCTAACTGCACAATCTGTTTAGGTAACCTGGAGATTTTATCAAAATAACTGAAACAGATATAAATTAATCCGGAGCTCAGGCTTCGAGTTTGTATGCTTCACATTTTACTAATCTTCCTTTGATTATGAGGTTGTGAGAGCTCTTTGGCTTTGTTAGCTGTAGGAGAAGTGGGTGGGTTATTTGTAGATTTGCACTCCTGCAGGTTACATGCTAATTATTGTGATTGCAACAGCCATTCTCAACCTACATTTTTTGAATTTCGAAGTTAATTTTTACAAATTGGTACTCTTTGTGCATGTATCTTATGTAAAGTGGATGTTGCTGCTGTTTGATTATAACCAGAGAAACGTCCCAGGCCATCTTGTGAAGTTTCCCCTGAATTACAAACCTTGGTCTAATTAGAGAATTTCATGGGGTGTGTTGCCACCGGCCATTCAGGACCTTGGAAAGGTGCAATAAAACCATATTTTTTGGTAATGTTTCAGTTCATGCAATGCCATATTCTGAGTTTGGACTTCCTTTGCTCTTGATGCTTTCAGGCAGCTGCGTGTCACTGTCACAGGAACGTTGCTTTGTTGGCTGCCATATATTGCTTCCAGTATGCATCTTATATTCCTCTGAATTTTGCTTTCCTTTGTTGTAGTATTAATCTTAGGCCACATGACATAAATTTGGGTTTATAGTTGACCACTTTCCTTAAATGACCATACTTATTAAAAAACCTATACCAAACATCCTCTATAAGTTTATGATAGTAAGCCACAATCTCAATGTTGAATGTTCAAAATGAGATTTTATGTTGATTTGTTCTCTTAGAGCTCTAAGCTCCAACATTATTTCTAGTCATGCTAAGTTATGGCCTATAAGTTTATATTAATATAGAATAGGTACAATTATCATTGATGAACCATAGTTTGGAATCATAGAGAAAAACGTTTTGATTTTGTTTTGTTTATCTGTTATTACTGTTTTGAATTGATTTAGTTGTGGGTTCGAGTCCCTTTCCTCCCCAAACTCAGGATTATGATAGTTCTTTTTTTTCAAAAAAAGAAAAGCTTTTTTATTTTGTTTGTTATTAGTGTTTTTATTGGTTTAGAAAGAAAAGTATATGAAATCGGTTTTTGAGTATAACATGAAATTGTGTGTGTTTTTTTTTATCTATATGTTGTTGGTAATTCGTAAAAAAAAAAAATTTATGTTGTTGGTTGGGTGTTTACAAAAAGTGAAAGAAAAACGGGTTGGGTTCGTGGGTAGGGGTGGGGTATATTTTATTATTATTGTTGTTTTTTTTTTAAAAAAAAACCAAGTGGAAAGAGGTGGGTGGCATTCGAAATGGGGTGATAAATGGGTGCCAGGTAAGGTTGCACATTTTACCCCGGAGCCCCAATTCCCCACGACCACATCCCCATTTGTGGGAAATTTTTTGGGGGGAAATGGGGAAACTGGTGGGGATGAGGATGATTTTCATCCCTAAATTGAAATGGGGATGGGGATGGGGAGACCCTCCCCCAACCCCATTTCCCCATTCCCCCACAAATTTTCCCCAAATGGGGATGGGGTTTCCCCATTTCCCCAAAAATATTATAAAAATAATTATATATATATTAATTTTTTTATTATTTCAAAACCTAACTATACAAACCTTATTTACTCTTTCAAAATCTAAATTCTTATTAAAATACTTTATTTTGTAATGGATTTTCTTTGAATTTGTAACACACTGATGGATTTTTGATATTATATTTGTAATGTAATTTTTTTTTATTTGCAATTATTAGTAAAATGAGGAAATGAGGAAATGAGGAAATGGGGAAACGGGGAACCGGGGAAAAATGGGAAAAACAGGGGAAATGGGGTTGGGGATACCTCTCCCCAAAATCCCCCAATCCCATTTTCCCCCAAATGGGGAAATGGGTGGGGATAGGGGAGGGTCAAGGAAGTGGAGATGGGGATGGGGGAGGGTCAAGGAAGTGGGGATGGGGATGGGGGGACCTATATCCACCTCCATTCCCCAAATGTGCATCCCTAGAGCCAGGACCTTTTTTGGGTAGGGTTCAGAACCCAGTGAAACGAAATTATCATTAATTTTTTTATGATTTTTTTTGAAGTTGATAGAAAAATATGGTTTTAACATAAAATTTGTTTTTTCATTTGAAAATGAAAAAGAAAGAAATGGTGATTTGTTTGTGGTGGGGGCCTGGCCCAGTAGGCCCAGCGAGACCATATATTGTAATCAGCATGGAATTTATTTTCTGAAAAAAAAGGAAGAAATTGGAAATTAAAATGACCTGGCCTGTATATGGGGGCTGGGTGGGTGGTCCATTAGGCCCAGTTTTAGAAAGCATTTTATTTGTATAGAAAAATGGGGTCGGTTGTATTTATTATTATTTTAATCGTTTTAATATTTATTATTTTTAAAGAAATTCATTTTAATAGTTTTATTCAAGAGCAATATTGAAATTTTGAAAAAAAAAATTATTTTGAGGTTCACATACTTTCTGAGAGGTGTAAACATCGCCTATCTTTTTTTGAGGGGTTGGATGGGTTGTCCATTAGGCCCAGTTATATGAAAACATTTTATTTGTATAGACAAAAATATAATAATTCTTAACACAATCTACTTTTGAAATTTCTAACTAACTAAATCAAATTAAAAATAATAAAGAAAAACAAAATCCAAAATATATATATAAAAAAATTTATTTGTTGATTGATTTTCTTTTGTGGTGTTTGTTCAATTTATTTTTTATGGAAAAATAGTTAGGTATATAACTAATATTTAATTGTTTTTGTTTTTATTTTTCTTATCTATTTCATTTATGATGAATTTTTATTTTTGTCACACTATTAAAGAAAACGTTTTTTGATTTTTTTGGTTTGTTATTAGTGTTTTGTATTTGATTAGATTGAAAAGTATATGAAATTAGTTTTTGAATAAAACGAAGGGGAATGAAATGAAATTATGTTTTTTTTGTTTGGTAGAAAAATGGTACGGATGGGTGTGGACAATTTTTCTTTTATAAATATATCTATAGCATACCAATAAATATCACCATACTTGCCTCGTGTATTATTATGATTGAAGTTATATTGTTTATATAGCAAAATTATACTGATATGTATTAAAATGTTTTAAATATACCTATAACGTATGTTCTCTCGATCGTGGAAGTGTAGTTTGTTTTATTAAATTATTAATTTTAAAAAACCAAGTGGAAAGAAGTGGCCATATGAAATGGCGTGATAAATGGGGTTGGGGCGGTAGGTAGGGGATTTGGGGGTGGTAGGCCCACACATGAATTCAGTTTTATGGTTTAGGGTGGACCAATAGGCCCACGTCTGAAAACAACTTTTGTAAAAAAAGTTGGCTTGATGGGGGGCATTAGTCCCAATTTTTGGGGTTAGCTTAATCAAAGTAAAAAAAAAAAAACAGGGAAATAAATTTTTAAGTTGGTTGGAAAATTGGGTTTTCAATGTTGGGGGGTTTAGGGTTTTATCTGGACGAAATAAATTTTTAAGTTGGTTGGAAAATTGGAAAATTTTTTCTGTGGCCCACTAAATATTTATTAAGGTTTATCTAAAAAAAAATTTATTTGTTGACTGATTTTTTTTTGGTGTTTGTTGAATTTATTTTTCTTGAGAATATAGTCAGGTATTTATTTAATGTTTAATTGTTATTATTTTTATCGTTCTTATCTATTTAATTTATGATGTATTTTTTTTATGGTCAGTTGAGTAAAAATCTTTTTGATTTTGTTTGTTTGTTATTAATATTTTGTATTGGATTAGATGGCAACGACATATGAAGTGTGATTTTTATGTTGTTTAGTTGAAAGATAGTTTTGGTTCGGGTGGGTGGTGGCGGTGGTGGGGGTGTAGTTTAATTTTAACTAAAAATTGCATTCTGTAATCGCATGTTAATTTTATACATAATGTTTTGCTAAAATTTTTCTTGCTAAAATTTTAGGGTTTAGGGTTTAGGGTTTAGGGTTTAGGGTTTAGGGTTCGGGGGTTCGGGGTTTAGGGGTTTAGGGGTTTAGGGTTCGGGTTTCGGGTTTCGGGTTTCGGGGTTCTGGGTTAGGGTTTCGGGGTTAGGGTTTTGGGTTTCGGGGTTCGGGTTTCGGGTTTAGGGGTTTGGGTTTAGGGGTTCGGGTTTGGGGGTCGGGGGTCGGGGGTTAGGGTTCGGGGGTTAAGGGTTCGGGGTTTAGGGGTTCGGGGTTCGGGGTTTACGGTTCGGGGTTCCGGGTTCGGGGTTCCGGGTTCCGGGTTCCGGGTTTCGGGTTCCGGGTTCCCGGTTCCCGGTTTCGGGTTCGGGGTTCCGGGTTCGGGGTTCCGGGTTCCGGGTTCCGGGTTCCGGGTTCGGGGTTACGGTTTAGGGTTTCGGGTTTCGGGTTTCGGGTTTCGGGTTCCAGGTTCCAGGTTCCGGGTTCCGGGTTCCGGGGTCCCGGGGTCCGGGGTCCGGGTTCCGGGGTCCGGGGTTCCGGGGTTCCGGGGTCCCGGGGTCCGGGGTCCGGGGGCCGGGGGCCGGGGGTTTGGGGGTTAGGTTTGGGGTTTGGGGTTAGGGTTTAGGGGTTGGGTTTGGGGTTTGGGGGTTGGGGGTTTAGGGTTCAGGGTTTTAGGGTTCAGGGGTTCAGGGGTTTAGGGTTTGGGGGTTTGGGGTTTGGGGTTTGGAGGTTAGGGTTTTAGGGGTTTAGGGGTTTAGGGGTTTAGGGTTGGGGGTTTAGGGTTTGGGGTTCCGGGTTTGGGGTTCAGGGTTCCGGGTTCCGGGTTTCGGGTTCCGGGTTCTGGGTTCTGGGTTCGGGGTTCGGGGTTCGGGGTTCCGGGTTCCGGGTTTCGGGTTCGGGGTTTAGTGGTTCCGGGTTCCGGGTTCGGGGTTCGGGGTTCGGGGTCCGGGGTTCACGGGTTCGGGGTTCGGGGTTCGGGGTTCCGGGTTTAGGGTTCGGGGTTCGGGGTTCCGGGTTTAGGGTTCGGGGTTTAGGGTTTAGGGTTCGGGGTTTAGGGTTCGGGGTTCGGGTTTCTGGGTTCGGGGTTAGGGTTTCGGGGTTTAGGGTTTCGGGGTTTAGGGTTTCGAGTTTAGGGGTTAGGGTTCGGGTTTCGGGTTTCGGGTTTCGGGGTTAGGGTTTCGGGTTTCGGGTGTAGGGTGGGTGTAGGGTGTAGGGTTTCGGGTGTGGGGTGTAGGGTTTGGGGTTTGGGGTTTGGGGTTTAGGGGTTTGGGGGTTTGGGGTTTGGGGGTTTAGGGGTTTAGGGGTTTAGGGTTTGGGGGTTTGGGGGTTTAGGGTTGGGGGTTGAGGGTTTTGGGTTTTGGGTTTCGGGTGTTGGGTTTCGGGTGTAGGGTGTAGGGTGTAGGGTTTAGGGTTTAGGGTTTCGGGTTTCGGGTGTAGGGTTTCGGGTTTCGGGTGTAGGGTTTCGGGTGTAGGGTTTAGAGTTTAGGGTTTAGGGTTTCGGATGTAGGGTGTAGGGTGTAGGGTTTCGGGTTTCGGGTTCAGGGTTTCGGGTTTCGGGTTTCGGGTTCGGGGTTTCGGGGTTTCGGGGTTAGGGGTTTAGGGGTTTAGGGTTTGGGTTTTGGGGTTTAGGGTTTGGGGTTTAGGGTTTAGGGTGTAGGGTGTAGGGTGTAGGGTGTAGGGTTCAGGGTTCAGGGTTTTTCGTTGTAAAACGCCATTTTAACTAATTTTTTTTTTCATAGAACTTCTTAAAAAGCATTTTCATACCTATATATAAACTTTGTGGCAATTATAATTTTCCAACCAAATTTTATTTTTTCATGGTGTCCAGTAAGGTAAATTTGAGCGAAAACTAAAAAATCGTGTATTTCGTTGTAAAACGCGATTTCAACTAATTTTTTTTTCATAGACCCTCTTAAAAAGCCTTTTTAAAATTATATATAAACCTTGTGGCAATTATAATTTTCCTACCAAATTTGAATTTTTTTTATAGTGGTTAGTTAGGTAAATTTGAGCGAAAACTAAAAAATCGTGTATTTCGTTGTAACATGCGATTTCAGCTTATTATTTTTTTCATAGAACCTCTTAAAAAGAATTTTTATATCTATATGTAAATTTTGATGCAATTAAAACTTTTCTACCAAATTTGAATTTTTTTATAGTAACGTAAGGTAAATTTGAGCGAAAACTAAAGAATCGTGTAGTTCGATGTAAAACACGATTTCGACTAATTGTTTTTCAAAGAACCTCTTAAACAGCCTTTATAAATCTACATATAAATTTTGATGCAAATAAAATTTTCCTACCAAATTTGATATTTTTTTACTGTGGTTAGTAACGTAAATTTGAGCGAAAACTAGAAAAATCGTGTATTTCGTTGTAAAATGCAATTTCAACTAATTGTTTTTTTCGTAGGACCTCTTAAAAAGAATTTTTATACCTATATGTAATTTTTGTTGCAATTAAAACTTTCATACAAAATTTGATTTTTTTATAGTGGTTAGTAAGGTAAATTTGAGCGAAAACTAAAAAGTCGTGTATTTCGTTGTAAAATGCAATTTCAACTAATTGTTTTTTTCATAGAACCTCTTAAAAAGTATTTTTATACCTATATGTAAATTTTGGTTGCAATTAAAACTTTCCTACCAAATTTGATTTTTTTTTATAGTGGTTAGTAAGGTAAATTTAAGCGAAAACTAAAATAATCGTGTATTTCTTTGTAAAACGCTATTTAACTAATGGTTTTTTTTCATATAACTTCTTAAGAACCCCTTTTATACCAATATGTAATTTTTGTGGCAATTAAATTTTCCAACCAAATACGATTTTTTTATGGTGGCTAGTAAGAAAAAGTTGAGCGAAAACTAAAAAAATCGTGTATTTCGCTGTATAACGCGATTTTTATTTTTTCATAGATCTTCTTAAAAAGCATTTTCATACCTATATGTGAAATTTTTGGCAATTAAAATTTTCCAACCAAATTTGATTCTTCTTATAGTGGTTAGTAAGGGAAATTTGAGCGAAAACTAAAAAATCGTGTATTTCGTTGTAAAACGCGATTTCGACTAATTGTTTTTCATAGACCCTCTTAAAAAGCCTTTTCAAAACTATATATAAACTTTGTGGCAATTTTAATTTTCCTACCATATTTGAATTTTTTTTGATAGTGGTTAGTAAGGTAAATTTGAGCGAAAACTAAAAAAATCGTGTATTTCGTTGTAAAATGCGATTTCAGCTTATTTTTTTTTCATAGAACCTTTTAAAAAGAATTTTTATATCTATATGTAAGTTTTGATGCAATTATAATTTTTCTACCGAATTTGAATTGTTTTTGTAGTGGCCAGTAAGGTAAATTTGAGCGAAAACTAAAAAATCGTGTATTTCGTTGTAAAACGCAATTTCAACTAATTTTTTTTATAGACCCTCTTCAAAAGCCTTTTAAGACCTATATATTAACTTTGTGGCAATTATAATTTTCCTACCAAATTTGAATTGTTTTTGTAGTGGCCAGTAAGGTAAATTTCAGCGAAAACTAAAAAATCGTGTATTTCGTTGTAAAATGCGATTTCAACTCATTATTTTTTTCATAGAACCTCTTTAAAAGCCTTTTTAAACCTATATATAAACCTTTTAACAATTACAATTTTCCTACCAAATTTGATATTTTTTTATAGTGGTTAAGGTAAATTTGAGCGAAAACTAAAAAATCGTGTATTTCGTTGTAAAACGCTATTTTAACTAATTTGTTTTTTCATAGAACTTCTTAAAAAGCATTTTCATACCTATATATAAACTTTGTGGCAATTATAATTTTCCAACCAAATTTTATTTTTTCATGGTGTCCAGTAAGGTAAATTTGAGCGAAAACTAAAAAATCGTGTATTTCGTTGTAAAATGCGATTTCAGCTTATTTTTTTTCATAGACCCTCTTAAAAAGCCTTTTTAAACTTATATATAAACCTTGTGGCAATTATAATTTTCCTACCAAATTTGAATTTTTTTTATAGTGGTTAGTAAGGTAAATTTGAGCGAAAACTAAAAAATCGTGTATTTCGTTGTAACATGCGATTTCAGCTTATTATTTTTTTCATAGAACCTCTTAAAAAGAATTTTTATATCTATATGTAAATTTTGATGCAATTAAAACTTTTCTACCAAATTTGAATTTTTTTATAGTAACGTAAGGTAAATTTGAGCGAAAACTAAAGAATCGTGTAGTTCGATGTAGAACACGATTTCGACTAATTGTTTTTCAAAGAACCTCTTAAAAAGCCTTTATAAATCTACATATAAATTTTGATGCAAATAAAATTTTCCTACCAAATTTGATATTTTTTTACTGTGGTTAGTAACGTAAATTTGAGCGAAAACTAGAAAAATCGTGTATTTCGTTGTAAAATGCAATTTCAACTAATTGTTTTTTTCGTAGGACCTCTTAAAAAGAATTTTTATACCTATATGTAATTTTTGTTGCAATTAAAACTTTCGTACAAAATTTGATTTGTTTTATAGTGGTTAGTAAGGTAAATTTGAGCGAAAACTAAAAAGTCATGTATTTCGTTGTAAAATGCAATTTCAACTAATTGTTTTTTTTCATAGAACCTCTTAAAAAGTATTTTAATACATATATGTAAATTTCAGTTGCAATTAAAACTTTCCTACCAAATTTGATTTTTTTTATAGTGGTTAGTAAGGTAAATTTAAGCGAAAACTAAAATAATCGTGTATTTCTTTGTAAAACGCTATTTAACAATATGTAATTTTTGTGGCAATTAAATTTTCCAACCAAATACGATATTTTTTATGGTGGCTAGTAAGAAAAAGTCGAGCAAAAACTAAAAAATCGTGTATTTCGCTGTATAACGCGATTTTAACTAGTTACTTTTTCATAGATCTTCTTAAAAAGCATTTTCATACCTATATGTGAAATTTTTGGCAATTAAAATTTTCCAACCAAATTTGATTCTTTTTATAGTGGTTAGTAAGGGAAATTTGAGTGAAAACTAAAAAATCGTGTATTTCGTTGTAAAACGCGATTTCGACTAATTGTTTTTCATAGACCCTCTTAAAAAGCCTTTTTAAAACTATATATAAACTTTGTAGCAATTATAATTTTCCTACCATATTTAAAATTTTTTTGATAGTGGTTAGTAAGGTAAATTTGAGCGAAAACTAAAAAATCGTGTATTTCGTTGTAAAATGCGATTTCAGCTTATTTTTTTTTTCATAGAACCTTTTAAAAAGAATTTTTATATCTATATGTAAGTTTTGATGCAATTAAAACTTTTCTACCAAATTTGAATTATTTTATAGTAACGTAAGGTAAATTTGAGCGAAAACTAAAAAATCGTGTATTTCGTTGTAAAACGCAATTTCAACTAATTTTTTTTCATAGACCCTCTTCAAAAGCCTTTTAAGACCTATATATTAACTTTGTGGCAATTATAATTTTCCTACCAAATTTGAATTGTTTTGTCGTGGCCAGTAAGGTAAATTTCAGCGAAAACTAAAAAATCGTGTATTTCGTTGTAAAACGCAATTTCAACTAATTTTTTTTATAGACCCTCTTCAAAAGCCTTTTAAGACCTATATATTAACTTTGTGACAATTATAATTTTCCTACCAAATTTGAATTGTTTTTTTAGTGGCCAGTAAGGTAAATTTCAGCGAAAACTAAAAAATCGTGTATTTCGTTGTAAAATGCGATTTCAACTCATTAATTTTTTCATAGAACCTCTTAAAAAGCCTTTTTAAACCTATATATAAACGTTTTAGCAATTACAATTTTCCTACCAAATTTTATATTTTTTTATAGTGGTTAAGGTAAATTTGAGCGAAAACTAAAAAATCGTGTATTTCGTTGTAAAACGCCATTTTAACTAATTTTTTTTTCATAGAACTTCTTAAAAAGCATTTTCATACCTATATATAAACTTTGTGGCAATTATAATTTTCCAATCAAATTTGATTTTTTCATGGTGTCCAGTAAGGTAAATTTGAGCGAAAACTAAAAAGTCGTGTATTTCGTTGTAAAACGCGATTTCAACTAATTTTTTTTTCATAGACCCTCTTAAAAAGCCTTTTTAAACTTATATATAAACCTTGTGGCAATTATAATTTTCCTACCAAATTTGAATTTTTTTTATAGTGGTTAGTAAGGTAAATTTGAGCGAAAACTAAAAAATCGTGTATTTCGTTGTAATATGCGATTTCAGCTTATTATTTTTTCCATAGAACCTCTTAAAAAGAAGTTTTATATCTATATGTAAATTTTGATGCAATTAAAACTTTTCTACCAAATTTGAATTTTTTTATAGTAACGTAAGATAAATTTGAACGAAAACTAAAAAATCGTATATTTCGTTGAAAACGCGATTTCAAATAATTTTTTTTTCATAGACCCTCTTCAAAAGCCTTTTTGACCTATATATTAACTTTGTGGCAATTATTATTTTCCTACCAAATTTGAATTGTTTTTGGAGTGGCCAGTAAGGTAAATTTGAGCGAAAACTAAAAAATCGTGTATTTCGTTGTAAAATGCGATTTCAAAGAAATAGTATTTAGGGTTTAGGGTTTAGGGTTTAGGGTTCAGGGTTTCAGGGTTCGGGGTTTCAGGGTTCGGGGTTTTAGGGGATTAGGGGTTTAGGGGTTTAGGGGTTTTAGGGGTTTAGGGGTTAGGGTTTAGGGGTTAGGGGTTTAGGGTTTCGGGTTTAGGGGTTAGGGGTTAGGGGTTAGGGTTTCGGGTTTCGGGTTTCGGGTTTTGGGCTTAGGGTTTCGGCTTTCGGGTTTCGGGTTTGGTGTTTCGGGTTTCGAGTTTCGGGTTTCGGGTTTCGGGTTCCGGGTTCCGGCTTCCGGGTTTCGGGTTCCGGGTTTTGGGTTCCGGGTTCAGGGTTTAGGGTTCAGGGTTCAGGGTTCAGGGTTCAGGGTTTCGGGTTTCGGGTGTAGGGTGTAGGGTGTAGGGTGTAGGGTGTAGGGTTTCGGGTTTCGGGTTTCGGGTTTCGGGCTTCGTGTATTTCGTTGTAAAACGCGATTTTGACGAATTATTTTTTTCATAGAACCTCTTCAAAAGCATTTTTATACCTATATGTAAATTTTGTTGCAGTTAAAATTTTCCTACAAAATTTTATTTTTTTTATAGTGGTTAGTAAGGTAAATTTGAGTGAAAACTAAAAAATCGTGTATTTCGTTGTAAAATGCGATTTAGACTAATTATTTTTTTCATAGAACCTCTTAAAAAACTTTTTTATACATATAAGTACATTATTTTGCAATTAAAATTTTCCTACCAAATTTGATTTTTATTTATAGTGGTTAGTAATGTAAATTTGAGCTAAAACAAAAAGATCGTGTATTTCGTTGTAAAAAGCGATTTTCACTAAATGTTTTTTAATAGAACTTTTTAAAAAGCCTTTTGATACCTATATGTAAATTCTTTGGCAAATAAACTTTTCCTACCAAGTTTGATTTTTTTTTATAGTGGTTAAGTAAGGGAAATTTTGAGCGAAAATTAAAAAAAATTGTGTATTTCGTTGTAAAATGCGATTTTGACTAATTGTTTTTCATAGAACTTCTTAAAAAGCCTTTTTATACCTATATGTAAATTCTTTGGCAAATAAACTTTTCCTACCAACTTTGATTTTATTTTATAGTGGTTAAGTAAGGGAAATTTTGAGCGAAAATTAAAAAAATTGTGTATTTCGTTGTAAAATGCGATTTCGACTAATTGTTTTTCATAGAACCTCTTAAAAAGCATTTTTAAACCTATATATTAACTTTGTAGCAATTATAATTTTCCTACCAAATTTGATGTTTTTATATAGTGGAAGGTAAATTTGAGCGAAAATTAAAAAATCGTGTATTTCATTGTAAAACGCGATTTCAATTAATTGTTTATCATAGACCCTCTTAAAATACCTTTTTAAACCTATTTATTAACTTTGTGGCAATGATAATTTTCCTACCAAATTTGAATTTTTTTATAGTAGTTAGTAAAATAAATTTGAGTGAAAACTAATAAATCCCGTATTTTGTTGCAAAACGCGATTTTAGCTATTTTTTTTTTCATAGAACCTCTTAAAAAGCATTTTTAAACCTATATGTAAATTTTGTTGCAATTAAAACTTTCCTACCAAATTTGAATTTTTTTTAGTGGTTAGTAAGGGAAATTTGAGCGAAAATTAAAAAAATAGTGTATTTCGTTGTAAAACGCGATTTCAACTAATTGTTTTTCGTAGAACCTCTTAATAAGCCTTTTTAAACCTATATATAAACTTTGTAGCAATTATAATTTTCCTACCAAATTTGATGTTTTTATATAGTGGAAGGTAAATTTGAGCGAAAACTAAAAAATCGTGTATTTCGTTGTAAAACGCTATTTCAACTAATTTTTTTATAGACCCTCTTAAAATGCCTTGTCAAACCTATTTATGAACTTTGTGGCAATTTTAATTTTCCTACCAAATTTGAATTTTTTTTATAGTGTAACAAAAAATCGTGTATTTCGTTGTAAAACGCGATTTTAATGAATTATTTCTCATAGAACCTCTTAAAAAGCATTTTTAAACATATATATAAACCTTGTGGTAATTATAATTTTCCTACCAAAACTGAATTTTTTTATAATGGTTGTTAGTAAGGCAAATTTGAGCGAAAACTAAAAAATCGTGTATTTTGTTGTAAAAAGCTATTTGAACTAACTATTTTTTTCATAGAACCTCTTAAAAAGCATTTTTAAACCTATATATAAACTTTATTGCAATTATAATTTTCCTACCAAATTTGATTTTTTTTTATAGTGGTTAGTAAGGTAAATTTGAGCGAAAACGGAAAAAATCGTGTATTTCGTGGTAAAACGCAATTTTAACGAATTATTTTTTTCATAGAACCTCTTAAAAAGCATTTTTATACCTATATGTAAATTTTGTTGCAATTAAAATCTTCCTACAAAATTTGATTTTTTTGTAGTGGTTAGAATGGTAAATTTGAGCGAAAACTAAAAAATCGTGTATTTCGTTGTAAAATGCGATTTTGACTAATTATTTTTTTCATAGAACCTCTTATACAGAATTTTTATACATATATGTTTATTTTTTGCAATTAAAATTTTCTTACCAAATTTGATTTTTTTTTTCATAGTGGTTAGTAAGGTAAATTTGAGCTAAAACAAAAAAATCGTGTATTTCGTTATAAAACGTGATTTTAACTAATTGTTTTTCATAGAACCTCTTTAATAGAACCTCTTTAAAAGCCTTTTTAAACCTATATATAAACTTTGTAGCAATTATAATATTCCGACCAAATTTGATGTTTTTATATAGTGGAGGGTAAATTTGAGCGAAAACTAAAAAATCTTGTATTTCATTGTAAAACGCGATCTCAACTAATTGTTTTTCATAGGCCCTCTTAAAATGCCTTTTTTAAACCTATATATAAACTTTGTGGCAATTATAATTTTCCTACCAAATTTGAATCTTTTTTATAGTGGTTAGTAAGGTAAATTTGAGCGCAAATTAAAATAAAAATCGTGTATTTCGTTGTAAAACGCGATTTTAACGAATTATTTTTTTCATAGAACCTCTTAAAAAGAATTTTTAAACCTATATGTAAATTTTGTTGCAATTAAAATTTTCCTACAAAATTTTATTTTTTTATAGTGGTTAGTATGGTAAATTTGAGCGACGACAAAAAAAAAATCGTGTATTTCGTTGTAAAATGCGATATAGACTAATTATTTTTTTCATAGAACCTCTTAAAAAGCATTTTTATACATAATAGTGCATTTTTTTGCAATTAAAATTTTCCTACAAAATTTGTTTTTTTTTATAGTGGTTAGTAAGGAAAATTTGAGTTAAAACAAAAAAATAGTGTACATCGTTGTAAAACACGAATTTAACTAATTTGTTTTCGTAGGACTTCTTAAAAAGCCTTTTTATATCTATATGTAAATTCTTTGGCAAATTAACTTTCCTACCATCTTTGATTTTTTTATAGTAGTTAGTAAGGGAAATATGAGCGAAAATTATAAAATAAATCGTGTATTTTGTTGTAAAACGCGATTTCGACTAATTGTTTTTCATAGAACCTCTTAAAAAGCCTTTTTACACCTATAAATAAACTTTGTAGCAATTATAATTTTCCTACCAAATTTGTTGTTTTTATATAGTGGAGGGTAAATTTGAGAGAAAACTAAAAAATCGTGTATTTCGTTGTAAAACGCGATTTCAACTAATTGTTTTTCATAGACCCTCTTAAAATGCCTTTGTAAAACGCGATCTCAACTAATTGTTTTTCATAGAGCCACTTAAAATGCCTTTTTAAACCTATATATAAACTTTGTGGCAATTATAATTTTCCTACCAAATTTGAATTTTTTTTTTATAGTGGTTAGAAGGCAAATTTGAGCGAAAACAATAAAATCGTGTATTTCGTTGTAAAAAGCGATTTGAACTAACAATTTTTTTCATAGAACCTCTTACAAAACATTTTTAAACCTATATATAAACTTTGTGGCAATTATAATTTTCCTACCAAATTTGAATCTTTTTTATAGTGGTTAGTAAGGTAAATTTGAGCGCAAACGAAAAATATCGTGTATTTCATTGTAAAACGCGATTTTAACGAATTATTTTTTTCATAGAACCTCTTCAAAAGAATTTTTAAACCTATATGTAAATTTTGTTGCAATTAAAATTTTCCTAGAAAATTTTATTTTTTTATAGTGGTTAGTATGGTAAATTTGAGCGAAAACAAAAAAAATCGTGTATTTCGTTGTAAAATGCGATTTAGACTAATTATTTTTTTCATAGAACCTCTTAAAAAGTATTTTTATACATAATAGTGCATTTTTTTTGCAATTAAAATTTTCCTACCAAATTTGTTTTTTTTTTAGTGGTTAGTAAGGAAAATTTGAGTTAAAACAAAAAAATAGTGTACATCGTTGTAAAACACGATTTTAACTAATTTGTTTTCATAGGACTTCTTAAAAAGCCTTTTTATACCTATATGTAAATTCTTTGGCAAATTAACTTTCCTACCATCTTTGATTTTTTTATAGTAGTTAGTAAGGGAAATATGAGCGAAAATTATAAAATAAATCGTGTATTTCGTTGTAAAACGCGATTTCGACTAATTGTTTTTCATAGAACCTCTTAAAAAGCCTTTTTACACCTATAAATAAACTTTGTAGCAATTATAATTTTCCTACCAAATTTGTTGTTTTTATATAGTGGAGGGTAAATTTGAGAGAAAACTAAAAAATCGTGTATTTCGTTGTAAAACGCAATTTCAACTAATTGTTTTTCATAGACCCTCTTAAAATGCCTTTGTAAAACGCGATCTCAACTAATTGTTTTTCATAGAGCCACTTAAAATGCCTTTTTAAACCTATATATAAACTTTGTGGCAATTATAATTTTCCTACCAAATTTGAATTTTTTTTATAGTGGTTAGTAAGGCAAATTTGAGCGAAAACAAAAAAATCGTGTATTTCGTTGTAAAAAGCGATTTGAACTAACAATTTTTTTCATAGAACCTCTTACAAAGCATTTTTAAACCTATATATAAACTTTGTGGCAATTATAATTTTCCTACCAAATTTGAATCTTTTTTATAGTGGTTAGTAAGGTAAATTTGAGCGAAAACTAAAAAATCGTGTATTTCGTTGTAAAAAGCGATTTGAACTAACAATTTTTTTCATAGAACCTCTTAAAAAGCATTTTTAAACCTATATATAAACTTTGTGGCAATTATAATTTTCCAACCAAATTTGAATCTTTTTTATAGTGGTTAGTAAGGGAAATATGAGCGAAAATTAAAATAAAAATCGTGTATTTCGTTGTAAAACGCGATTTCGACTAATTGTTTTTCATAGAACCTCTTAAAAAGCCTTTTCACACATATATATAAACTTTGTAGCAATTATAATTTTCCTACCAAATTTGATGTTTTTATATAGTTGAGGGTAAATTTGAACGAAAACTAAAAAATTTTGTATTTCGTTGTAAAACGCTATCTCAACTAATTGTTTTTCATAGACCCTCTTAAAATGCCTTTTTAAACCTATATAAAAACGTTTTGGCAATTATATTTTTCCTACCAATTTTGAATCTTTTTTATAGTGGTTAGTAAGGTAAATTTGAGCGAAAACGAAAAAAATCGTGTATTTCGTTGTAAAAATACACGATTTTAATGAATTATTTTTTTCATAGAACCTCTTAAAAAGGATTTTTATACCTATATGTAAATTTTGTTGCAATTAAAATTTTCCTACAAAATTTTATTTTTTTATAGTGGTTAGTATGGTAAATTTGAGCGAAAAACAAATCGTGTATTTCATTGTAAAATGCGATTTAGACTAATTATTTTTTTCATAGAACCTCTTAAAAAGCATTTTTATACATAATAGTGAATTTTTTTGCAATTAAAATTTTCCTACCAAATTTGATTTTTTTTATAGTGGTTAGTAAAAAAATTTGAGTTAAAACAAAAAATAGTGTATTTCGTTGTAAAACACGATTTTAACTAATTTGTTTTCATAGGACTTCTTAAAAAGCCTTTTTATACCTATATGTAAATTCTTTGGCAAATTAACTTTTCCTACCATCTTTGATTTTTTTATAGTGGTTAAGTAAGGGAAATATGAGCGAAAATTATAAAATAAATCGTTTATTTCGTTGTAAAACGCGATTTCGACTAATTGTTTTTCATAGAACCACTTTAAAAGCCTTTTTACACCCATATATAAACTTTGTAGCAATTATAATTTTCCTACCAAATTTGTTGTTTTTATATAGTGGAAGGTAAATTTGAGAGAAAACTAAAAAATCGTGTATTTTGTTGTAAAACGCGATTTCAACTAATTGTTTTTCATAGACCCTCTTAAAATGCCTTG
This sequence comes from Dipteronia sinensis, assembly GCA_033220585.1. Lineage (NCBI taxonomy): Eukaryota > Viridiplantae > Streptophyta > Magnoliopsida > Sapindales > Sapindaceae > Dipteronia > Dipteronia sinensis. The sequence continues at coordinate 235,763 of JANJYJ010000973.1, forward strand.
TAAAACGCGATCTCAACTAATTGTTTTTCATAGAGCCACTTAAAATGCCTTTTTAAACCTATATATAAACTTTGTGGCAATTATAATTTTCCTACCAAATTTGAATTTTTTTTATAGTGGTTAGTAAGGCAAATTGAGCGAAAACTAAAAAATCGTGTATTTCGTTGTAAAAAGCGATTTGAACTAACAATTTTTTTCATATAACCTCTTACTAAGCATTTTTAAACCTATATATAACTTTGTGGCAATTATAATTTTCCTACCAAATTTGAATCTTTTTTACAGTGGTTAGTAAAGTAAATTTGAGCGAAATCGAAAAAAATCGTGTATTTTGTTGTAAAACGTGATTTCAACTAATTATTTTTTTTCATAGAACCTCTTAAAACGCCTTTTTAAACCTATATATAAACTTTGTAGCAATTATAATTTTCCTACCAAATTTGATGTTTTTATATAGTGGAGGGTAAATTTGAACGAAAACTAAAAAATCTTGTATTTCGTTGTAAAACGTTATCTCAACTAATTGTTTTTCATAGACCCTCTTAAAATGCCTTTTTAAACCTATTTATAAACAATTTTTGCAATTAAAATTTTCCTACCAAATTTGATTTTTTTTATAGTGGTTATTAAGGAAAATTTGAGTTAAAACAAAAAATAGTGTATTTCGTTGTAAAACACGATTTTAACTAATTTATTTTCATAGGACTTCTTAAAAAGCCTTTTTATACCTATAAGTAAATTCTTTGGCAAATTAACTTTTCCTACCATCTTTGATTTTTTTTATTGTGGTTAGTAAGGGAAATATGAGCGTAAATTAAAATAAAAATCGTGTATTTCGTTGTAAAACTCGATTTCGACTAATTGTTTTTCATAGAACCTCTTAAAAAGCCTTTTCACACATATATACAAACTTTGTAGCAATTATAATTTTCCTACCAAATTTGATGTTTTTATATAGTGGAGGGTAAATTTGAACGAAAACTAAAATATCTTGTATTTCGTTGTAAAACGCTATCTCAACTAATTGTTTTTCATGGACCCTCTTAAAATGCCTTTTTAAACCTATATATAAACTTTGTGGCAATTATAATTTTCCTACCAAATTTGAATCTTTTTTATAGTGGTCGGTAAGGTAAATTTGAGCGAAAATGAAAAAAAATCATGTTTTTCGTTGTAAAACGCGATTTGAACAACCTATTTTTTCATTGAACCTCTTAAAAAGCATTTTTAAACCTATATGTAAATTTGTTGCAATTAAAACTTTCCTACCAAATTTTATTTTTTTTATATTGGTTAGTAAGGTAATTTTGAGCGAAAACTAAAAAATCATGTATTTCGTTGTAAAACGCGATTTTAACTAATTATTTTTTTCATAGACCCTCTTAAAATGCCTTTTTAAACATATATATAAAGTTTGTGGCAAGTTTGAATTTTTTTTATAGTGGTTAGTAATGTAAATTTGACCGAAAATTAAAAAATCGTGTATTTCGTTGTAAAACACGATTTCAACTAATGGTTTTTCATAGAACCTCTTAAAAAGCCTTTTTAAACCTATATATAAACTTTGTAGCAACTACAATTTTCCTACCAAATTTGATTTTTTTATAGTGGTTAGTAAGGTAAATTTGAGCGAAAACTAAAAAATAGTGTATTTTGTTGTAAAACGTGATTTCAACTAATTATTTTTTTCATAGAACCTCTTAAAAAGCATTTTTAAACCTATATGTAAATTTTGTTGCAATTAAAACTTTCCTGCCAAATTCGAATTTTTTATAGCGGTTAGAAAGGTAATTTTGAGCGAAAACTAAAAAATTGTGTATTTCTTTGTAAAACGCGATTTCAACTAATTGTTTTTCATAGACCCTCTTAAAATTCCTTTTTAAACCTATATATAAACTTTGTGGCAAATATAATTTCCTACCAAATTTGAATTTTTTTATAGTTGTCATTAAGGTGAATTTGAGCGAAAACTAAAAAATCGTGTATGTCGTTGTGAAACGCGATTCAACTAATTGTTTTTCATAGAGCCTCATAAAATGCCTTTTTAAACCTATATATAACTTTATGGCAATTATAATTTTCCTACCGAATTTGAATTTATTTTTATAGTGGTTAGTAAGGCAAATTTGAGCGAAACTAAAAAATCGTGTATTTCGTTGTAAAACGCGATTCAACTAATTGTTTTTCATAGAGCCTCATAAAATGCCTTTTTAAACCTATATATAAACTTTGTGGCAATTATAATTTTCCTACCGAATTTAAATTTTTTTTATATTGGTTAGTAAGGCAAATTTGCGCGAAACTAAAAAATCGTGTATTTCGTTATAAAAGCTATTTTAACTAATTATTTTTTCACACCCTCTTAAAATGCCTTTTTAAACCTATATATAACTTTGTAGCAATTATAATTTTCCTACCAATTTGATGTTTTTTTATAGCGGTTAGTAGGTAAATTTGAGCGAAACTAAAAAATCGTTTATGTCGTTGTAAAACGCGATTTGAACTAATTGTTTTTCATAAACCCTCTTAAAATGCCTTCTTAAACCTATATATAAACTTTGTGGGAATTACAATTTTCCTACCAAATTTGATTTTTTTTATGGTGTGTAGTATGGTAAATTTGAGCGAAATTAAAAAATCGTTTATTTCGTTGTAAAACGCGATTTCAACTAATTGTTTTTCATAGACCATCCTAAAAAGCATTTTTAAACCTATATATAAACTTTGTGGCAATTATAACTTTCCTACCAAATTTGAATTTTTTTTATAGTGGTTAGTAAGGTAAATTTAAGCGAAAACTAAAAAATCGTGTATTTTGTTGTAAAACGTGATTTCAACTAATTATTTTTTTTTTCATAGAACCTCTTAAAAAGCATTTTTAAACCTATATGTAAATTTTGTTGCAATTAAAACTTTCCTACCAAATTCGAATTTTTTATAGCGGTTAGTAAGGGAAATTTGAGCTAAAATTATTAAATTGTGTATTTCGTTGTAAAACGCGATTTGAACTAACTATTTTTTCATAGAATATCTTAAAATGCTTTTTAAACATATATATAACTTTGTGGCAATTACAATTTTCCTACCAAATTTGAATTTTTTTTATAGTGGTTAGTAAGGTAAATTTGAGCGAAAACTAAAAAATCGTGTATGTCGTTGTAAAATGCGATTTCAACTAATTGTTTTTCATAGAATCTCTTAAAATGCCTTTTTAAACCTATATATAAACTTTGTGGCAATTATAATTTTCTTACCAAATTTGAATTTTTTTTATAGTTGTCAGTAAGGTAAATTTGAGCGAAAACTAAAAAATCGTGTATGTCGTTGTGAAACGCGATTCAACTATGTGTTTTTCATAGAGCCTCGAAAATGCCTTTTTAAACCTATAAATAAACTTTGTGGCAATTATAATTTTCCTACCGAACTTGAATTTTTTTTTTTATAGTGGTTTGTAAGGCAAATTTGAGCGAAACTAAAAAATCGTGTATTTCGTTGTAAAACGTGATTTGAACAAACTATTTTTTTCATAGAACCTCTTAAATAGCATTTCTAAACGTATATGTAAATTTGTTGCAATTAAAACTTTCCTACCAAATTTGATTTTTTATAGTGGTTAGTAAAGTAATTTTGAGCGAAAATTAAAAAATCGTGTATTTCGTTGTAAAACGCGATTTTTACTAATTATTTTTTTCATAGACCCTCTTAAATAGCATTTCTAAACGTATATGTAAATTTGTTGCAATTAAAACATTCCTACCAAATTTGATTTTTTTTTATAGTGGTTAGTAAAGTAATTTTGAGCGAAAATTAAAAAATCGTGTATTTCGTTGTAAAACGCAATTTTTACTAATTATTTTTTCATAGACCCTCTTAAAATGCCTTTTTAAACCTATATATAACTTTGTGGCAATTATAATTTTCCTACCCAATTTGATGTTTTTTTATAGTGGTTAGTAAGGTAAATTTGAACGAAAACTAAAAAATCGTGTATGTCGTTGTGAAACGCGATTCAACTAATTGTTTATCATAGAGCCTCATAAAATGCCTTTTTAAACCTATATATAAACTTTGTGGCAATTATAATTTTCCTACCGAATTAATTTTTTTTTTATAGTGGTTAGTATGGCAAATTTGAGCGAAACTAAAAAATCGTGTATTTCGTTGTGAAACGGGATTTGAACAAACTATTTTTTTCATAGAACCTCTTAAAAAGCATTTTTTAACCTATATGTAAATTTATTTCAATTAAAACTTTCCTACCAAATTTTATTTTTTGATAGTGGTTAGTAAGGTAATTTTGAGCGAAAACTAAAAAATCTTGTATTTCGTTGTAAAAAGCGATTTTAACTAATTATTTTTTTCATAGACCCTCTTAAAATGCCTTTTTAAACCTATATATAACTTTGTGGCAATTATAATTTTCTTACCAAATTTGAATTTTTTTATAGTGGTTAGTAAGGTAAATTTGAGCGAAAACTAAAAAATCGTTTATGTCGTTGTAAAACGCGATTTCAACTAACTGTTTTTCATAGAACCTCTTAAAATGCCTTTTTAAACCTATATATAACTTTGTGGCAATTATAATTTTCCTACCAAATTTGAATTTTTTTTATAGTGGTTAGTAAGGTAAATTTGAGCGAAAACTAAAAAATCGTGTATGTCGTTGTAAAACGCGATTTCACTAATGTTTTTCATAGACCCTCTTAAAATGCATTTTTAAACCCTATATATAACTTTGTGGTAAATATAATTTTCCTACCAAATTTGAATTTTTTTATAGTGGTTAGTAAGGTAAATTTTAACGAAAAATTAAAAATTGTGTATTCGTTGTAAAACGCGATTTCGACTAATGGTTTTTCATAGAACCTCTTAAAAAGCCTTTTTAAACCTATATATAAACTTTGTAGCAATTACAATTTTCCTACCAAATTTGATTTTTTTATAGTGGTTAGTAAGGTAAATTTGAGCGAAAACTAAAAAAATCGAGTATTTCTTTGTAAAACGGGATTTCGACTAATTGTTTTTATAGAACCTCTTAAAAAGCCTTTTTCAATATATATATATATATAAACTTTGTAGCAATTACAATTTTCCTATCAAATTTGATATTTTTTATAGTGTTATTAAGGTAAATTTGATCGAGAACTAAAAAAATCGTGTATTTCGTTGTAAAATGTGATTTCAACTAATTATTTTTTTCATAAAACCTCTTAAAAAGCATTTTTAAACGTATATGTGAATTTTGTTGCAGTTAAAACTTTCCTACCAAATTTGATTTTTTTTATAGTGGTTAGCATGGTAAATTTGAGTGAAAACTAAAAAATTGTGTATTTCGTTGTATAAAGCGATTTCGACTAATTATTTTTCATAGAACCTCTTAAAAAGCCTTTTTAAACTTATATATAAACTTTGAAGCAATTACAATTTTCCTACCAAACTTGTTATTTTTTTCTGTGGTTAGTAAGGTTAATTTGAGCGAAAACTAGAAAATCGTGTATTTCGTATTAAAATGCAATTTCAGCTAATTGTTTTTTCATAGAACCTCTTAAAAAGTATTTTTATACCTATATGTAAATTTGGTTGCAATTAAAACTTTCTTATCAAATTTGATTTTTTTTTTATAGTGGTTAGTAAGGTAAATTTGAGCGAAAATTAAAAAATCGTGTATTTCGTTGTAAAACGCTATTTAACTAATGGTTTTTTTCACAGAACTTCTTAAGATTCCATTTTATACCAATATGTAAATTTTGTGGCATTTAAATTTTCCAACCAAATTTGATTTTTTTTATAGTGGTTAGTAAGGTAAATTTGAGCAAAAACTAAAAAAATCGTGTATTTCGTTGTAAAACGCTATTTAACTAATGGTTTTTTTCACAGAACTTCTTAATTCCATTTATACCATATGTAAATTTGTGGCATTTAAATTTTCCAACCAAATTTGATTTTTTTTATGTGGTTAGTAAGGTAAATTTGAGCAAAAACTAAAAAAATCGTGTATTTCGTTGTAAAACGCTATTAACTAATGGTTTTTTTTCACAGAACTTCTAAGATTCATTTTATACCAATATGTAAATTTTGTGGCATTTAAATTTTCCAACCAAATTTGATTTTTTTTATAGTGGTTAGTAAGGTAAATTTGAGCAAAAACTAAAAAATCGTGTATTTCGTTGTAAAACGCTATTTAACTAATGGTTTTTTTCACAGAACTTCTTAAGATTCCATTTTATACCAATATGTAAATTTTGTGGCATTTAAATTTTCCAACCAAATTTGATTTTTTTTATAGTGGTTAGTAAGGTAAATTTGACCAAAAACTAAAAAATCGTGTATTTCGTTGTAAAACGTGATTTCGACTAATTGTTTTTCATAGAACCTCTTAAAAAGCCTTTTCAAACCTATATATAAACTTTGTAGCAATTACAATTTTCCTACCAAATTTGATATTTTTTTACTGTGGTCAGTAAGGTAAATTTGAGCGAAAACTAAAAAATCGTGTATTTCGTTGTAAAATCCAATTGCAACTAATTGTTTTTTTTTCGTAGAACCTTTCAGAAAGCATTTTTATACCTATATGTAAATTTTGTGGCAATTAAATTTTCCTAACAAATTTGATTTTTTTTATAGCGATTAGTAAGGTAAATTTGATCGAAAAATAAAATCGTGTATTTCATTGTAAAATGCATTTAAACTATTCCTTTTTTTCATAGAACCTTTTAAAAAGCATTTTTATACCTATATGTAAATTTTGTTGCAATTATAATTTTCCTACCAAATTTCATTTTTTTATGGTGTCTAGTAAGGTAAATTTGAGTGAAAACTAGAAAATCGTGTAATTCGTTGTAAAACGCGATTTCAACTAATTGTTTTTCATAGACCCTTTGAAAAAGCCTTTTTAAACCTATATATAAACTTTGTGGCAATTATATTTTTCCTACCAAATTTGATTTTTTTTATAGTGGTTAGTAAGGTAAATTTGAGCGA
>JANJYJ010000739.1:0-12933 GCA_033220585.1 Dipteronia sinensis
TCTTACACTCAGAACCTTCTTGGGGGTGGTAGCCCGACCAAGGCATCAGGAGGGCTATCGAGCTATTTCATGGTCTAGAGATCTGGAGGTCAACTATGCTCTTACACTTAGATCCTTCTTGGGGGTGGTAGGCCGACCAAGGTATTAGGAGGGCTATCGAGCTATTTCCTGGTCTCAAGATCTGGAGGGCAACTATGCTCTTACACTAAGATCCTACATGGGGGTGGTAGCCCGATCAACGCATCAGGAGGGCTATCGAGCTATTTCCTGGTCTCGAGATCATGAGGGCAACTATGCTCTTACACTCAGATACTTCTTGGGGGTGGTAGCCCGACCAAGGCATCAGGAGGGCTATCGAGCTATTTACTGGTCTCGAGATCTAGAGGGCAACTATACTCTTACACTCAGATCCTTCTTGGGGTGGTACCCCCGACCAAGGCGTCAGGAGGGCTATCGAGCTCTTTCCTGGTCTCGAGATCTGAAAGGCACTATGCTTTTACACTCAAATCCTTCTTGGCTGTGGTTAGCCCGACCAAGGCATCAGAAGGGCTATCGAGCTATTTCCTAGTCTCGAGATCTGGAGGGCAACTATGCTCTTACACTTAGATCCCTCTTGGGGGTGGTAGCCCGACCAAGTCGTAAGGAGGGCTATCGAGCTATTTACTGGTCTCGAGATCTGGAGGGCAACTATGCTCTTACACTCAGATCCTTCTTGGGGGTGGTAGCCTAACCAAGGCATCAGGAGGGCTATCGAGCTATTTACTGGTCTCGAGATCTAGAGGGCAACTATGCTTTTACACTCAGATCCTACTTGGGGGTGGTAGCTAGACCAAGGCAACATGAGGGCTATAGAGCTATTTCCTGGTCTCGAGATCTGGAGGGCAACTATGTTCTTACACTTAGATCCTTCTTGGGGGTGGTAGCCCTACCAAGGCATCAGGAGGGCTATCGTGCTATTTCCTGGTCTCGAGATCTGGAGGGCAACTATGCTCTTACACTCAGATCCTTCTTGGGGGTGGTAGCCTAACCAAGGCATCAGGAGGGCTATCGATCTATTTACTGGTCTCGAGATCTAGAGGGCAACTATGCTTTTACACTCAAATCCTTCTTGGCTTTTATAGCCCGACCAAGGCATCAGAAGGGCTATCGAGCTATTTCCTAGTCTCGAGATCTAGAGGGCAACTATGCTCTTACACTCAGATCCTTATTGGGGGTGGTAGCTAGACCAAGGCAACATGAGGGCTATCGAGCTATTTCCTGGTCTCGAGATCTGGAGGGCAACTATGCTCTTACACTTAGATCCTTCTTGGGGGTGGTTACCCGACAAAGGCATCAGGAGGGCTATCGAGCTATTTCCTAGTCTCGAGATCTGGAGGGCAACTATGCTCTTACACTCAGATCCTACTTGGGGTGGTAGCTAGACCAAGGCAACATGAGGGCTATCGAGCTATTTCTTAGTCTCGAGATCTGGAGGGCAACTATGCTCTTACACTTAGATCCTTCTTGGGGGTGGTTACCCGACAAAGGCATCAAGAGGGCTATCGAGCTATTTCATTGTCTCGAGATCTGGAGGGCAACTATGCTCTTACCCTCAGATCCTTCTTGGGTGGTGGTAGTCTGACCAAGCATCAGGAGGTTATCAAGCAATTTCCTGGTCTCGAGATCTGGAGGGCAACTATGCTCTTACACTCAAATCCTTCCTGGCCGTGGTAGCCCGACCTAGGCATCAGAAGGGCTATCGAGCTATTTCCTAGTCTCGAGATCTGGAGGGCAACTATGCCCTTACACTCAAATCCTTCTTGGCTGTGGTAGCCCGACCAAGGCATCAGAAGGGCTATCGAGCTATTTCCTAGTCTCGAGATCTGGAGGGCAACTATGCTCTTACACTCAGATCCTTCTTGGGGGCGGTAGCCCGACCAAGGCATCAGGAGGGCTATCGAGCTATTTACTGGTCTCGAGATCTGGAGGGCAACTATGCTCTTACACTCAGATCCTTCTTGGGGGCGGTAGCCCGACCAAGGCATAAGGAGGGCTATCGAGATATTTCCTGGTCTCGAGATCTGGAGGGCAACTATGCTCTTACCCTCAGATCCTTCTTGTGGGCGGTAGCCTGACCAAGGCAACAGGAGGGCTATCTAGCTACTTCCTGGTCTTGAGATCTGGAAGGCAACTATGCTCTTACACTCAGATCCTTCTTGGGGAAGGTAGCCCGACCAAGGCATCAGGAGGGCTATCGAGCTATTTCCTGGTCTTGAGATCTGGAGGGCAACTATGCTCATACACTCAGATCCTTCTTGGGGGTGGTAGCCCGACCAAGGCATCATGAGGGCTATTGAGCTATTTCCTGGTCTTGAGATCTGGAGGGCAACTATGCTCTTACACTCAGAACCTTCTTAGGGGTGGTAGCCCGACCAAGGCATCAGGAGGGCTATCGAGCTATTTCATGGTCTAGAGATCTGGAGGTCAACTATGCTCTTACACTTAGATCCTTCTTGGGGGTGGTAGACCGACCAAGGCATTAGGAGGGCTATCGAGCTATTTCCTGGTCTTAAGATCTGGAGGGCAACTATGCTCTTACACTAAGATCCTACATGGGGGTGGTAGCCCGATCAAGGCATCAGGAGGGCTATCGAGCTATTTCATGGTCTCTAGATCTGAAGGGTAATTGTGCTGTTACACTCAGATCCTTATTGGGGGTGGTAGCTTGACCAAGGCAACATGAGGGCTATCGAGCTATTTCCTGGTCTCGAGATCTGGAGGGCAACTATGCTCTTACACTTAGATCCTTCTTGGGGGTGGTTACCCGACAAAGGCATCAGGAGGGCTATCGAGCTATTTCCTAGTCTCGAGATCTGGAGGGCAACTATGCTCTTACACTCAGATCCTACTTGGGGGTGGTAGCTAGACCAAGGCAACATGAGGGCTATAGAGCTATTTCCTGGTCTCGAGATCTGGAGGGCAACTATGCTCTTACACTTAGATCCTTCTTGGGGGTGGTTACCCGACAAAGGCATCAGGAGGGCTATCGAGCTATTTCATTGTCTCGAGATCTGGAGGGCAACTATGCTCTTACCCTCAGATCCTTCTTGGGGGTGGTAGTCTGACCAAGGCATCAGGAGGGTTATCAAGATATTTCCTGGTCTCGAGATCTGGAGGGCAACTATGCTCTTACACTCAAATCCTTCTTGGCTGTGGTAGCCCGACCAAGGCATCAGAAGGGCTATCGAGCTATTTCCTAGTCTCGAGATCTAGAGGGCAACTATGCTCTTACACTCAGGTCCTTCTTGGGGGCGGTAGCCCGACCAAGGCATCAGGAGGGCTATCGAGCTCTTTACTGGTCTCGAGATCTGGAGGGCAACTATGCTCTTCCACTCAGATCCTTCTTGTGGGCGGTAGCCTGACCAAGGCAACAGGAGGGCTATCTAGCTACTTCATGGTCTAGAGATCTGGAGGGCAACTATGCTCTTACACTCAGAACCTTCTTGGGGGTGGTAGCCCGACCAAGGGATCAGGAGGGCTATCGAGCTATTTCATGGTCTCGAGATCTGGAGGTCAACTATGCTCTTACAATTAGATCCTTCTTGGGGGTGGTAGCCCGACCAAGGCATCAGGAGGGCTTTCGAGCTATTTCCTGGTCTCAAGATCTAGAGGGCAACTATGCTCTTACACTCAGATCCTTCTTGGGGGTGGTAGCCTAACCAAGGCATTAGGAGGGCTATCGAGATATTTCCTGGTCTCGAGATCTGGAGGGCAACTATGCTCTTACCCTCGGATCCTTCTTGTGGGCGGTAGCCTGACTAAGGCAACAGGAGGGCTATCTAGCTACTTCCTGGTCTTGAGATCTGGAAGGCAACTATACTCTTACACTCAGATCCTTCTTGGGGAAGGTAGCCCGACCAACGCATCAGAAGGGCTATCGAGCTATTTCCTGGTCTTGAGATCTGGAGGGCAACTATGCTCATACACTCAGATCCTTCTTGGGGGTGGTAGCCCAACCAAGGCATCAGGAGGGCTATCGAGCTATTTCCTGGTCTTGAGATCTGGAGGGCAACTATGCTCTTACACTCAGAACCTTCTTGGGGGTGGTAGCCCGACCAAGGCATCAGGAGGGCTATCGAGCTATTTCATGGTCTTGAGATCTGGAAGGCAACTATGCTCTTACACTCAGATCCTTCTTGGGGAAGGTAGCCCGACCAAGGCATCAGGAGGGCTATCGAGCTATTTACTGGTCTCGAGATCTGGAGGAAAACCATGCTCTTACTCTCAGATCCTTCTTGGGGGTGGTAGCCCGACCAAGGCGTCAGGAGGGCTATCGAGCTATTTCCTGGTCTCGAGATCTGGAGGGCAACTATGCTTTTACACTCAAATCCTTCTTGGCTGTGGTAGCCCGACCAAGGCATCAGAAGGGCTATCGAGCTATTTCCTAGTCTCGAGATCTGGAGGGTAACTATGCTCTTACACTCAGATCCTTATTGGGGGTGGTAGCTAGACCAAGGCAACATGAGGGCTATCGAGCTATTTCCTGGTCTCGAGATCTGGAGGGCAACTATGCTCTTACACTCAGATCCTACTTGGGGGTGGTAGCTAGACCAAGGCAACATGAGGGCTATCGAGCTATTTCCTGGTCTCGAGATCTGGAGGGCAACTATGCTCTTACACTAAGATCCTTCTTGGGGGTGGTTACCCGACAAAGGCATTAGGAGGGCTATCGAGCTATTTCATTGTCTCGAGATCTGGAAGGCAACTATGCTCTTACCCTCAGATCCTTCTTGGGGGTGGTAGTCTGACCAAGGCATCAGGAGGGTTATCATGCTATTTCCTTGTCTCGAGATCTGGAGGGCAACTATGCTCTTACACTCAAATCCTTCTTGGCTGTGGTAGCCCGACCAAGGCATCAGAAGGGCTATCGAGCTATTTCCTAGTCTCGAGATCTGGAGGGCAACTATGCTCTTACACTCAGATCCTTCTTGGGGGCGGTAGCCCGATCAAGGCATCAGGAGGGCTATCGAGCTATTTCATGGTCTCTAGATCAGAAGGGTAACTATGCTCTTACACTCAGATCCTTCTTGGGGGTGGTAGCCTAACCAAGGCATCAGAAGGGCTATTTCCTAGTCTCGAGATCTGGAGGGCAACTATGCTCTTACACTCAGATCCTACTTGGGGGTGGTAGCTAGACCAAGGCAACATGAGGGCTATCGAGCTATTTCCTGGTCTCGAGATCTGGAGGGCAACTATGCTCTTACACTTAGATCCTTCTTGGGGGTGGTTACCCGACAAAGGCATCAGGAGGGCTATCGAGCTATTTCATTGTCTCGAGATCTGGAGGGCAACTATGCTCTTACACTCAGATCCTTCTTGGGGGTGGTAGCCCGATCAAGGTATTAGGAGGGCTATCGAGCTATTTCATCGTCTCTAGATCTGGAGGGTAACTATGCTCTTACACTCAGATCCTTATTGGGGGTGGTAGCTAGACCAAGGCAACATGAGGGCTATCGAGCTATTTCCTGGTCTCGAGATCTGGAGGGCAAATATGCTCTAACACTTAGATCCTTCTTGAGGGTGGTTACCCGACCAAGGCATCAGGAGGGCTATCGAGCTATTTCCTAGTCTCGAGATCTGGAGGGCAACTATGCTCTTACACTGAGATCCTACTTGGGGGTGGTAGCCCGACCAAGGCATCAGGAGGGCTATCGAGCTATTTCCTGGTCTCGAGATCTGGAGGGCAACTATGCTCTTACACTCAGATCCTTCTTGGGGGTGGTAGTCTGACCAAGGCATTAGGAGGGTTATCAAGCTATTTTCTGGTCTCGAGATCTGGAGGGCAACTATGCTCTTACACTCAAATCCTTCTTGGCTGTGGTAGCCCGACCAAGGCATCAGAAGGGCTATCGAGCTATTTCCTAGTCTCGAGATCTGGAGGGCAACTATGCTCTTACACTCAGATCCTTCTTAGGGGCGGTAGCCCGACCAAGGCATCAGGAGGGTTATCGAGCTATTTACTGGTCTCGAGATCTGGAGGGCAACTATGCTCTTACACTCAGATCCTTCTTGGGGGTGGTAGCCTAACCAAGGCATCAGGAGGGCTATCGAGATATTTCCTGGTCTCGAGATCTGGAGGGCAACTATGCTCTTACACTTAGATCCTTCTTGGGGGTGGTAGCCCGACCAAGGCATCTGGAGGGCTATCGAGCTATTTCTGGTCTCGAGATCTGGAGGGCAACTATGCTCTTACACTCAGATCCTTCTTGGGGGTGGTAGCTCGACCAAGGCAACATGAGGGCTATCGAGCTATTTCCTGGTCTCGAGATCTTGAGGGCAACTATGCTCTTACACTCAGATCCTTCTTGGGGATGGTAGCCCGACCAAGGCATCAGGAGGGTTATCGAGCTATTTCCTGGTCTCAAGATCTGTAGGGCAACTATGCTCTTACACTCAAATCCTTCTTGGCTGTGGTAGCCCGACCAAGGCATCAGAAGAGCTATCGAGCTATTTCCTGGTCTCGAGATCTGGAGGGCAACTATGCTCTTACAGTCAGATCCTTCTTGGGGGTGGTAGCCCGACCAAGGCATCAGGAGGTCTATCGAGCTATTTCCTGGTCTCGAGATCTGGAGGGCAACTATGCTCTTACACTCAAATCCTTCTTGGCTGTGGTAGCCCGACCAAGGCATCAGAAGGGCTATCGAGCTATTTCCTAGTCTCGAGATCTAAAGGGAAACTATGCTCTTACACTCAGATCCTACTTGGGGGTGGTAGCCCGATCAAGGTATTAGGAGGGCTATCGAGCTATTTCATCGTCTCTAGATCTGGAGGGTAACTATGCTCTTACACTCAGATCCTTATTGGGGGTGGTAGCTAGACCAAGGCAACATGAGGGCTATCGAGCTATTTCCTGGTCTCGAGATCTGGAGAGCAAATATGCTCTTACACTTAGATCCTTCTTGAGGGTGGTTACCCGACCAAGGCATCAGGAGGGCTATCGAGCTATTTCCTAGTCTTGAGATCTGGAGGGCAACTATGCTCTTACACTGAGATCCTACTTGGGGGTGGTAGCCCGACCAAGGCATCAGGAGGGCTATCGAGCTATTTCCTAGTCTCGAGATCTGGAGGAAAACCATTCTGTTCCACTCAGATCCTTCTTGGGGGTGGTAGCCCGACCAAGGCGTCAGGAGGGTTATCGAGCTATTTCCTGGTCTCGAGATCTGGAGGGCAACTATGCTTTTACACTCAAATCCTTCTTGGCTGTGGTAGCCCGACCAAGGCATCAGAAGGGCTATCGAGCTATTTCCTAGTCTCGAGATCTGGAGGGCAACTATGCTCTTACACTCAGATCCTTCTTGGGGGTGGTAGCTCGACCAAGGCAACATGAGGGCTATCGTGCTATTTCCTAGTCTCGAGATCTGGAGGGCAACTATGCTCTTACACTCAGATTCTACTTGGGGGTGGTAGCCCGACCAAGGCATCAGGAGGGCTATCGAGCTATTTACTGGTCTCGAGATCTGGAGGGCAACTATGCTCTTACACTCAGATCCTTCTTGGGGGTGGTAGCCTAACCAAGGCATCAGGAGGGCTATCGAGATATTTCCTGTTCTCGATATCTGGAGGGCAACTATGCTCTTACACTTAGATCCTTCTTGTGGGCGGTAGGCTGGCCAAGGCAACAGGAGGGCTATCTAGCTACTTCCTGGTCTTGAGATCTGGAGGGCAACTATGCTCTTACACTCAGATCCTTCTTGGGGGTGGTAGCCCGACCAAGGCATCAGGAGGGCTATCGAGCTATTTCCTGGTCTTGAGATCTGGAGGGCAACTATGCTCTTACACTCAGAACCTTCTTGGGGGTGGTAGCCCGACCAAGGCATCAGGAGGGCTATCGAGCTATTTCATGTTCTAGAGATCTGGAGGTCAACTATGCTCTTACACTTGGATCCTTCTTGGGGGTGGTAGACCGACCAAGGCATTAGGAGGGCTATCGATCTATTTCCTGGTCTCAAGATCTGGAGGGCAACTATGCTCTTACACTAAGATCCTACTTGGGGGTGGTAGCCCGATCAAGGCATCAGGAGGGCTATCGAGCTATTTCATGGTCTCTAGATCTGGAGGGTAACTATGCTCTTACACTCAGATCCTTATTGGGGGTGGTAGCTCGACCAAGGCAACATGAGGGCTATCGTGCTATTTCCTAGTCTCGAGATCTGGAGGGCAACTATGCTCTTACACTCAGATTCTACTTGGGGGTGGTAGCCCGACCAAGGCATCAGGAGGGCTATCGAGTTATTTACTGGTCTCGAGATCTGGAGGAAAACTATGCTCCTACACTCAGATCCTTATTGGGGGTGGTAGCCCGACCAAGGCGTCAGGAGGGCTATCGAGCTATTTCCTGGTGTCGAGATCTGGAGGGCAACTATGCTTTTACACTCAAATCCTTCTTGGCTGTGGTAGCCCGACCAAGGCATCAGAAGGGCTATCGAGCTATTTCCTAGTCTCGAGATCTTGAGGGCAACTATGCTCTTACACTCAGATCCTTATTGGGGGTGGTAGCTAGACTAAGGCAACATGAGGGCTATCGAGCTATTTCCTGGTCTCGAGATCTGGAGGGCAACTATGCTCTTACGCTTAGATCCTTCTTGGGGGTGGTTACCCGACAAAGGCATCAGGAGGGCTATCGAGCTATTTCCTAGTCTCGAGATCTGGAGGGCAACTATGCTCTTACACTCAGATCCTACTTGGGGGTGGTAGCTAGACCAAGGGAACATGAGGGCTATCGAGCTATTTCCTGGTCTCGAGATCTTGAGGGCAACTATGCTCTTACACTTAGATCCTTCTTGGGGGTGGTTTCCCGACAAAGGCATCAGGAGGGCTATCGAGCTATTTCATTGTCTCGAGATCTGGAGGGCAACTATGCTCTTACCCTCAGATCCTTATTGGGGGTGGTAGCTCGACCAAGGCAACATGAGGGCTATCGTGCTATTTCCTAGTCTCGAGATCTGGAGGGCAACTATGCTCTTACACTCAGATTCTACTTGGGGGTGGTAGCCCGACCAAGGCATCAGGAGGGCTATCGAGCTATTTACTGGTCTCGAGATCTGGAGGAAAACCATGCTCTTACACTCAGATCCTTCTTGGGGGTGGTAGCCCGACCAAGGCGTCAGGAGGGCTATCGAGCTATTTCCTGGTCTCGACATCTGGAGGGCAACTATGCTTTTACACTCAAATCCTTCTTGGCTGTGGTAGCCCGACCAAGGCATCAGAAGGGCTATCGAGCTATTTCCTAATCTCGAGATCTTGAGGGCAACTATGCTCTTACACTCAGATCCTTATTGGGGGTGGTAGCTAGACTAAGGCAACATGAGGGCTATCGAGCTATTTCCTGGTCTCGAGATCTGGAGGGCAACTATGCTCTTACACTTAGATCCTTCTTGGGGGTGGTTACCCGACAAAGGCATCAGTAGGGCTATCGAGCTATTTCCTAGTCTCGAGATCTGGAGGGCAACTATGCTCTTACACTCAGATCCTACTTGGGGGTGGTAGCTAGACCAAGGGAACATGAGGGCTATCGAGCTATTTCCTGGTCTCGAGATCTGGAGGGCAACTATGCTCTTACACTTAGATCCTTCTTGGGGGTGGTTACCCGACAAAGGCATCACTAGGGCTATCGAGCTATTTCATTGTCTCGAGATCTGGAGGGCAACTATGCTCTTACCCTCAGATCCTTCTTGGGGGTGGTAGTCTGACCAAGGCATCAGGAGGGTTATCAAGCTATTTCCTGGTTTCGAAATCTGGAGGGCAACTATGCTCTTACACTCAAATCCTTCTTGGCTGTGGTAGCCTGACCAAGGCATCAGGAGGGCTATCGAGATATTTCTTGGTCTCGAGATCTGGAGGGCAACTATGCTCTTACACTTAGATCCTTCTTGTGGGCGGTAGCCTGACCAAGGCAACAGGAGGGCTATGTAGCTACTTCCTGGTTTGAGATCTGGAAGGCAACTATGCTCTTACACTCAGATCCTTCTTGGGGAAGGTAGCCCGACCAAGGCATCAGGAGGGCTATCGAGCTATTTCCTGGTCTTGAGATCTGGAGGGCAACTATGCTCTTACACTCAGATCCTTCTTGGGGGTGGTAGCCCGACCAAGGCATCAGGAGGGCTATCGAGCTATTTCCTGGTCTTGAGATCTGGAGGGCAACTATGCTCTTACACTCAGAACCTTCTTAGGGGTGGTAGCCCGACCAAGGCATCAGGAGGGCTATCGAGCTATTTCATGGTCTAGAGATCTGGAGGTCAACTATGCTCTTACACTTAGATCCTTCTTGGGGGTGGTAGGTCGACCAACGCATTAGGAGGGCTATCGAGCTATTTCCTAGACTCAAGATCTTGAGGGCAACTATGCTCTTACACTAAGATCCTACATGGGGGTGGTAGCCCGATCAAGGCATCAGGAGGGATATCGAGCTATTTCCTGGTCTCGAGATCTGGAGGGCAACTATGCTCTTAAACTCAGATACTTCTTGGGGGTGGTAGCCCGACCAAGGCATCAGGAGGGCTATCGAGCTATTTACTGGTCTCGAGATCTAGAGGGCAACTACACTCTTACACTCAGATCCTTCTTGGGGGTGGTAGCCCGACCAAAGCGTCAGGAGGGCTATCGAGCTATTTCCTGGTCTCGAGATCTGAAGGGCAACTATGCTTTTACACTCAAATCCTTCTTGGCTGTGGTAGCCCGACCAAGGCATCAGAAGGGCTATCGAGCTATTTCCTAGTCTCGAGATCTGGAGGGACTCTATGCTCTTACACTCAGAACCTTCTTGGGGGTGGTAGCCCGACCAAGGCGTCAGGAGGGCTATCGAGCTATTTCATGGTCTAGAGATCTGGAGGTCAACTATGCTCTTACACTTAGATCCTTCTTGGGGGTGGTAGGTCGACCAACGCATTAGGAGGGCTATCGAGCTATTTCCTGGACTCAAGATCTTGAGGGCAACTATGCTCTTACACTAAGATCCTTCATGGGGGTGGTAGCCCGATCAAGGCATCAGGAGGGATATCGAGCTATTTCCTGGTCTCGAGATCTGGAGGGCAACTATGCTCTTACACTCAGATACTTCTTGGGGGTGGTAGCCCGACCAAGGCATCAGGAGGGCTATCGAGCTATTTACTAGTCTCGAGATCTAGAGGGCAATTATACTCTTACACTCAGATCCTTCTTGGGGGTGGTAGCCCGACCAAGGCGTCAAGAGGGCTATCGAGCTATTTCCTGGTCTCGAGATCTGAAGGGCAACTATGCTTTTACACTCAAATCCTCCTTGGCTGTGGTAGCCCGACCAAGGCATCAGAACGGCTATCGAGCTATTTCCTAGTCTCGAGATCTGGAGGGCAACTATGCTCTTACACTTAGATCCTTCTTGGGTGTGGTAGCCCGACCAAGTCATAAGGAGGGCTATCGAGCTATTTCCTGGTCTCGAGATCTGAAGGGCAACTATGCACTTACACTCAGATCCTTCTTGGGGGTGGTAGCCCGACCAAGGCATCAGAAGGGCTATCGAGCTATTTCCTCGTCTTGAGATATGGAGGGCAACTATGCTCTTACACTCAAATCCTTATTGGCTGTGGTAGCCCGACCAAGGCATCAGAAGGGCTATCGAGCTATTTCCTAGTCTCGAGATCTGGAGGGCAACTATGCTCTGACACTCAGATCCTTCTTGGGGGCGGTAGCCCGACCAAGGCATCAGGAGGGCTATCGAGCTTTTTCCTGGTCTCCAGAGCTGGAGGGCAAATATGCTCTTACACTCATATCCTTCTTGGGGGTGGTAGCCCGACCAAGGCATCAGAAGGGTTATCGAGCTATTTCCTGGTCTCAAGATCTGGAGGGCAACTATGCTCTTACACTCAGAACCTTCTTGGGGGTGGTAGCCTGACCAAGGCATCAGGAGGGCTATCGAGTTATTTCATGGTCTAGAGATCTGAAGGTCAACTATGCTCTTACACTTAGATCCTTCTTGGGGGTGGTAGCCCGACCAAGGCATCAGGAGGGCTATCGAGCTATTTCCTGGTCTCAAGATCTAGAGGGCAACTATGGTCTTACACTAAGATCCTACTTGGGGGTGGTAGCCCGATCAAGGCATCAGGAGGGCTATCGAGCTATTTCATGGTCTCTAGATCTGGAGGGTAACTATGCTCTTACACTCAGATCCTTATTGGGGGTGGTAGCTCGACCAAGGCAACATGAGGGCTATCGTGCTATTTCCTGGTATCGAGATCTGGAGGGCAACTATGCTCTTACACTCAGATACTTCTTGGGTGTGGTAGCCTAACCAAGGCATCAGGAAGGCTATCGAGCTATTTACTGGTCTCGAGATCTAGAGGGCAACTATGCTCTTACACTCAGATCCTTCTTGGGGGTGGTAGCCCGACCAAGGCGTCAGGAGGGCTATCGAGCTATTTCCTGGTCTCGAGATCTGGAGGGCAACTATGCTTTTACACTCAAATCCTTCTTGGCTGTGGTAGCCCGACCAAGGGCATCAGAAGGCTATCGAGCTATTTCCTAGTCTCGAGATCTGGAGGGCAACTATGCTCTTACACTCAGATCTTTCTTTGGGGTGGTAGCCCGACCAAGTCATAAGGAGGGCTATCGAGCTATTTCCTGGTCTCGAGATATGAAGGGCAACTATTCTCTTACACTCAGATCCTTCTTGGGGGTGGTAGCCCGACCAGGCATCAAAAGGGCTATTCGAGCTATTTCTTAGTCTCGAGATCTGGAGGGCAACTATGCTCTTACACTCAGATCTTCTTGGGGGCGGGTTAGGTAGACCGACAAAGGCATCAGGAGGCTATCGAGCTATTTACTGGTCTCGAGATCTAGAGGGCAACTATTCTTACACTCAGATCCTTCTTGGGGGTGGTAGCCCGACCAAGGCATCAGGAGGGCTATCGAGCTATTTCCTGG
>JANJYJ010000739.1:19208-72670 GCA_033220585.1 Dipteronia sinensis
TGCCTTGGTCAGGCTACCACCCCCAAGAAGTATCTGAGTGTAAGAGCATAGTTGCCCTCCAGATCTCGAGACCAGGAAATAGCTCGATATCCCTCCTGATGCCTTGATCGGGCTACCACCCCCATGTAGGATCTGAGTGTAAGAGTATAGTTGCCCTCTAGATCTCGAGACCAGTAAATAGCTCGATAGCCCTTCTGATGCCTTGGTCGGGCTATCACCCCCAAGAAGGATCTAAGTGTAAGAGCATAGTTGCCCTCCAGATCTCGAGACTAGGAAATAGCTCGATAGCCCTTCTGATGCCTTGGTCGGGCTACCACAGCCAAGAAGGATTTGAGTGTAAAAGCATAGTTGCCCTTCAGATCTCGAGACCAGGAAATAGCTCGATAGCCCTCCTGACGCCTTGGTCGGGCAACCACCCCCAAGAAGGATCTGAGTGTAAGAGTATAGTTGCCCTCTAGATCTCGAGACCAGTAAATAGCTCGATAGCCCTCCTGATGCCTTGGTCGGGCTACCACCCCCAAGAAGTATCTGAGTGTAAGAGCATAGTTGCCCTCCAGATCTCGAGACCAGGAAATAGCTCGATATCCCTCCTGATGCCTTGATCGGGCTACCACCCCCATGTAGGATCTTAGTGTAAGAGCATAGTTGCCCTCCAGATCTTGAGACCAGGAAATAGGTCGATAGCCCTCATAATGCGTTGGTCGACCTACCACCCCCAAGAAGGATCTAAGTGTAAGAGCATAGTTGACCTCCAGATCTCTAGACCATGAAATAGCTCGATAGCCCTCCTGATGCCTTGGTCGGGCTACCACCCCCAAGAAGGTTCTGAGTGTAAGAGCATAGTTGCCCTCCAGATCTCAAGACCAGGAAATAGCTCGATAGCCCTTCTGATGCCTTGGTCGGGCTACCACCCCCAAGAAGGATCTGAGTGTAAGAGCATAGTTGCCCTCCAGATCTCAAGACCAGGAAATAGCTCGATAGCCCTTCTGATGCCTTGGTCGGGCTACCTTCCCCAAGAAGGATTTGAGTGTAAGAGCATAGTTGCCTTCCAGATCTCAAGACCAGGAAGTAGCTAGATAGCCCTCCTGTTGCCTTGGTCAGGCTACCGCCCACAAGAAGGATCTAAGTGTAAGAGCATAGTTGCCCTCCAGATCTCGAGACCAAGAAATATCTCGATAGCCCTCCTGATGCCTTGGTCGGGCTACCACAGCCAAGAAGGATTTGAGTGTAAGAGCATAGTTGCCCTCCAGATTTCGAGACCAGGAAATAGCTTGATAACCCTCCTGATGCCTTGGTCAGACTACCACCCCCAAGAAGGATCTGAGGGTAAGAGCATAGTTGCCCTCCAGATCTCGAGACAATGAAATAGCTCGATAGCCCTCCTGATGCCTTTGTCGGGTAACCACCCCCAAGAAGGATCTAAGTGTAAGAGCATAGTTGCCCTCCAGATCTCGAGACCAGGAAATAGCTCGATAGCCCTCATGTTCCCTTGGTCTAGCTACCACCCCCAAGTAGGATCTGAGTGTAAGAGCATAGTTGCCCTCCAGATCTCGAGACTAGGAAATAGCTCGATAGCCCTCCTGATGCCTTTGTCGGGTAACCACCCCCAAGAAGGATCTAAGTGTAAGAGAATAGTTGCCCTCCAGATCTCGAGACCAGGAAATAGCTCAATAGCCCTCATGTTGCCTTAGTCTAGCTACCACCCCCAATAAGGATCTGAGTGTAAGAGCATAGTTGCCCTCAAGATCTCGAGCCTAGGAAATAGCTCGATATCCTTTCTGATGCCTTGGTCGGGCTACCACAGCCAAGAAGGATTTGAGTATAAAAGCATAGTTACCCTCCAGATGTCGAGACCAGGAAAGCTCGATAGCCCTCCTGACGCCTTGGTCGGGCTACCACCCACAAGAAGGATCTAAGTGTAAGAGCATAGTTGCCCTCCAGATCTCGAGACCAAGAAATATCTCGATAGCCCTCCTGATGCCTTGGTCGGGCTACCACAGCCAAGAAGGATTTGAGTGTAAGAGCATAGTTGCCCTCCAGATTTCGAGACCAGGAAATAGCTTGATAACCCTCCTGATGCCTTGGTCAGACTACCACCCCCAAGAAGGATCTCAGGGTAAGAGCATAGTTGCCCTCCAGATCTCGAGACAATGAAATAGCTCGATAGCCCTCCTGATGCCTTTGTCGGGTAACCACCCCCAACAAGGATCTAAGTGTAAGAGCATAGTTGCCCTCCAGATCTCGAGACCAGGAAATAGCTCGATAGCCCTCATGTTCCCTTGGTCTAGCTACCACCCCCAAGTAGGATCTGAGTGTAAGAGCATAGTTGCCCTCCAGATCTCGAGACTAGGAAATAGCTCGATAGCCCTCCTGATGCCTTTGTCGGGTAACCACCCCCAAGAAGGATCTAAGTGTAAGAGCATAGTTGCCCTCCAGATCTCGAGACCAGGAAATAGCTCGATAGTCCTCATGTTGCCTTAGTCTAGCTACCACCCCCAATAAGGATCTGAGTGTAAGAGCATAGTTGCCCTCAAGATCTCGAGACTAGGAAATAGCTCGATAGCCCTTCTGATGCCTTGGTCGGGCTACCACAGCCAAGAAGGATTTGAGTGTAAAAGCATAGTTGCCCTCTAGATCTAGAGACCCTGAAATAGCTCAATAGCCCTCCTGATGCCTTTGTCGGGTAACCACCCCCAAGAAGGATCTAAGTGTAAGAGCATAGTTGCCCTCCAGATCTCGAGACCAGGAAATAGCTCGATAGCCCTCCTGACGCCTTGGTCGGGCTACCACCCCCAAGAAGGATCTGAGTGTAAGAGCATGGTTTTCCTCCAGATCTCGAGACCAGTAAATAGCTCGATAGCCCTCCTGATGCCTTGGTCGGGCTACCACCCCCAAGTAGAATCTGAGTGTAAGAGCATAGTTGCCCTCCAGATCTCGAGACTAGGAAATAGCACGATAGCCCTCATGTTGCCTTGGTCGACCTACCACCCCCAATAAGGATCTGAGTGTAAGAGCATAGTTACCCTCCAGATCTAGAGACCATGAAATAGCTCGATAGCCCTCCTGATGCCTTGATCGGGCTACCACCCCCAAGTAGGATCTTAGTGTAAGAGCATAGTTGCCCTCCAGATCTTGAGACCAGGAAATAGCTCGATAGCCCTCCTAATGCCTTGGTCGGTCTACCACCCCCAAGAAGGATCTAAGTGTAAGAGCATAGTTGACCTCCAGATCTCTAGAACATGAAATAGCTCGATAGCCCTCCTGATGCCTTGGTCGGGCTACCACCCCCAAGAAGGTTCTGAGTGTAAGAGCATAGTTGCCCTCCAGATCTCAAGATCAGGAAATAGCTTGATAGCCCTCCTGATGCCTTGGTCGGTCTACCACCCCCAAGAAGGATCTAAGTTTAAGAGCATAGTTGACCTCCAGATCTCTAGAACATGAAATAGCTCGATAGCCCTCCTGATGCCTTGGTCGGGCTACCGCCCCAAAGAAGGTTCTGAGTGTAAGAGCATAGTTGCCCTCCAGATCTCAAGACCAGGAAATAGCTCGATAGCCCTCCTGATGCCTTGGTCGGGCTACCACCCCCAAGGAGGATCTGAGTGTAAGAGCATAGTTGCCTTCCAGATCTCAAGACCAGGAAGTAGCTAGATAACCCTCCTGTTGCCTTGGTCAGCCTACCGCCCACAAGAAGGATCTGAGGGTAAGAGCATAGTTGCCCTCCAGATCTCGAGACAATGAAATAGCTCGATAGCCCTCCTGATGCCTTTGTCGGGTAACCACCCCCAAGAAGGATCTAAGTGTAAGAGCATAGTTGCCCTCCAGATCTCGAGACCAGGAAATAGCTCGATAGCCCTCATGTTCCCTTGGTCTAGCTACCACCCCCAAGTAGGATCTGAGTGTAAGAGCATAGTTGCCCTCCAGATCTCGAGACTAGGAAATAGCTCGATAGCCCTCCTGATGCCTTTTTCGGGTAACCACCCCCAAGAAGGATCTAAGTGTAAGAGCATAGTTTCCCTCCAGATCTCGAGACCAGGAAATAGCTCGATAGCCCTCATGTTGCCTTAGTCTAGCTACCACCCCCAATAAGGATCTGAGTGTAAGAGCATAGTTGCCCTCAAGATCTCGACACTAGGAAATAGCTCGATAGCCCTTCTGATGCCTTGGTCGGGCTACCACAGCCAAGAAGGATTTGAGTGTAAAAGCATAGTTGCCCTCCAGATATCGAGACCAGGAAATAGCTCGATAGCCCTCCTGACGCCTTGGTCGGGCTACCACCCCCAAGAAGGATCTGAGTGTAAGAGCATGGTTTTCCTCAAGATCTCGAGACCAGTAAATAGCTCGATAGCCCTCATGATGCCTTGGTCAGGCTACCACCCCCAAGTAGAATCTGAGTGTAAGAGCATAGTTGCCCTCCAGATCTCGAGACTAGGAAATAGCACGATAGCCCTCATGTTGCCTTGGTCGAGCTACCACCCCCAATAAGGATCTGAGTGTAAGAGCATAGTTACCCTCCAGATCTAGAGACCATGAAATAGCTCGATAGCCCTCCTGATGCCTTGATCGGGCTACCACCCCCAAGTAGGATCTTAGTGTAAGAGCATAGTTGCCCTCCAGATCTTGAGACCAGGAAATAGCTCGATAGCCCTCCTAATGCCTTGGTCGGTCTACCACCCCCAAGAAGGATCTAAGTGTAAGAGCATAGTTGACCTCCAGATCTCTAGAACATGAAATAGCTCGATAGCCCTCCTGATGCCTTGGTCGGGCTACCACCCCCAAGAAGGTTCTGAGTGTAAGAGCATAGTTGCCCTCCAGATCTCAATACCAGGAAATAGCTCGATAGCCCTCCTGATGCCTTGGTCGGGCTACCACCCCCAAGAAGGATCTGAGTGTAAGAGCATAGTTGCCCTCCAGATCTCAAGACCAGGAAATAGCTCGATAGCCCTCCTGATGCCTTGGTCGGTCTACCACCCCCAAGAAGGATCTAAGTGTAAGAGCATAGTTGACCTCCAGATCTCTAGAACATGAAATAGCTCGATAGCCCTCCTGATGCCTTGGTCGGGCTACCACCCCCAAGAAGGTTCTGAGTGTAAGAGCATAGTTGCCCTCCAGATCTCAAGACCAGGAAATAGCTCGATAGCCCTCCTGATGCCTTGGTCGGGCTACCACCCCCAAGAAGGATCTGAGTGTAAGAGCATAGTTGCCTTCCAGATCTCAAGACCAGGAAGTAGCTAGATAGCCCTCCTATTGCCTTGGTCAGCCTACCGCCCACAAGAAGGATCTAAGTGTAAGAGCATAGTTGCCCTCCAGATCTCGAGAAGAGGAAATATCTCGATAGCCCTCCTGATGCCTTGGTTAGGCTACCACCCCCAAGAAGGATCTGAGTGTAAGAGCATAGCTGCCCTCCAGATCTCGAGACCAGTAAATAGCTCGATAGCCCTCCTGATGCCTTGGTCGGGCTACCACCCCCCAGTAGAATCTGAGTGTAAGAGCATAGTTGCCCTCCAGATCTCGAGACTAGGAAATAGCACGATAGCCCTCATGTTGCCTTGGTCGAGCTACCACCCCCAAGAAGGATATGAGTGTAAGAGCATAGTTGCCCTCCAGATCTCGAGACTAGGAAATAGCTCGATAGCCCTTCTGATGCCTTGGTCGGGCTACCACAGCCAAGAAGGATTTGAGTGTAAAAGCATAGTTGCCCTCCAGATCTCGAGACCAGGAAATAGCTCGATAGCCCTCCTGACGCCTTGGTCGGGCTACCACCCCCAAGAAGGATCTGAGTGTAAGAGCATGGTTTTCCTCCAGATCTCGAGACCAGTAAATAGCTCGATAGGCCTCCTGATGCCTTGGTCGGGCTACCACCCCCAAGTAGAATCTGAGTGTAAGAGCATAGTTGCCCTCTAGATCTCGAGACCAGTAAACAGCTCGATAGCCTTCCTGATGCCTTGGTCAGGCTACCACCCCCAAGAAGTATCTGAGTGTAAGAGCTTAGTTGCCCTCCAGATCTCGAGACCAGGAAATAGCACGATAGCCCTCATGTTGCCTTGGTCGAGCTACCACCCCCAATAAGGATCTGAGTGTAAGAGCATAGTTACCCTCCAGATCTAGAGACCATGAAATAGCTCGATAGCCCTTCTGATGCCTTGATCGGGCTACCACCCCCAAGTAGGATCTTAGTGTAAGAGCATAGTTGCCCTCTAGATCTTGAGGCCAGGAAATAGCTCGATAGCCCTCCTGATGCCTTGGTCGGGCTACCACCCCCAAGAAGGATCTAAGTGTAAGAGCATAGTTGACCTTCAGATCTCTACACCATGAAATAGCTCGATAGCCCTCCTGATGCCTTGGTCGGGCCACCACCCCCAAGAAGGTTCTGAGTGTAAGAGCATAGTTGCCCTCCAGATCTCGAGACCAGGAAATAGCTCGATAACTCTTCTGATGCCTTGGTCGGGCTACCACCCCCAAGAAGGATCTGAGTGTAAGAGCATAGTTGCCCTCCAGATCTCGAGACCAGGAAATATCTCGATAGCCCTCCTGATGCCTTGGTTAGGCTACCACCCCCAAGAAGGATCTGAGTGTAAGAGCATAGCGGCCCTCCAGATCTCGAGACCAGTAAATAGCTCGATAGCCCTCCTGATGCCTTGGTCGGGCTACCACCCCCAAGTAGGATCTTAGTGTAAGAGCATAGTTGCCCTCTAGATCTTGAGGCCAGGAAATAGCTCGATAGCCCTCCTGATGCCTTGGTCGGGCTACCACCCCCAAGAAGGATCTAAGTGTAAGAGCATAGTTGACCTTCAGATCTCTACACCATGAAATAGCTCGATAGCCCTCCTGATGCCTTGGTCGGGCCACCACCCCCAAGAAGGTTCTGAGTGTAAGAGCATAGTTGCCCTCCAGATCTCGAGACCAGGAAATAGCTCGATAACCCTTCTGATGCCTTGGTCGGGCTACCACCCCCAAGAAGGATCTGAGTGTAAGAGCATAGTTGCCCTCCAGCTCTGGAGACCAGGAAATAGCTCGATAGCCCTCCTGATGCCTTGGTCGGGCTACCGCCCCCAAGAAGGATCTGAGTGTCAGAGCATAGTTGCCCTCCAGATCTCGAGACTAGGAAATAGCTCGATAGCCCTTCTGATGCCTTGGTCGGGCTACCACAGCCAATAAGGATTTGAGTGTAAGAGCATAGTTGCCCTCCATATCTCAAGACGAGGAAATAGCTCGATAGCCCTTCTGATGCCTTGGTCGGGCTACCACCCCCAAGAAGGATCTGAGTGTAAGAGCATAGTTGCCCTTCAGATCTCGAGACCAGGAAATAGCTCGATAGCCCTCCTTATGACTTGGTCGGGCTACCACCCCCAAGAAGGATCTAAGTGTAAGAGCATAGTTGCCCTCCAGATCTCAAGACTAGGAAATAGCTCGATAGCCCTTCTGATGCCTTGGTCGGGCTACCACAGCCAAGAAGGATTTGAGTGTAAAAGCATAGTTGCCCTTCAGATCTCGAGACCAGGAAATAGCTCGATAGCCCTCCTGACGCCTTGGTCGGGCAACCACCCCCAAGAAGGATCTGAGTGTAAGAGTATAGTTGCCCTCTAGATCTCGAGACCAGTAAATAGCTCGATAGCCCTCCTGATGCCTTGGTCGGGCTACCACCCCCAAGAAGTATCTGAGTGTAAGAGCATAGTTGCCCTCCAGATCTCGAGACCAGGAAATAGCTCGATATCCCTCCTGATGCCTTGATCGGGCTACCAACCCCATGTAGGATCTGAGTGTAAGAGTATAGTTGCCCTCTAGATCTCGAGACCAGTAAATAGCTCGATAGCCCTTCTGATGCCTTGGTCGGGCTACCACCCCCAAGAAGGATCTGAGTGTAAGAGCATAGTTGCCCTTCAGATCTCGAGACCAGGAAATAGCTCGATAGCCCTCCTTATGACTTGGTCGGGCTACCACCCCCAAGAAGGATCTAAGTGTAAGAGCATAGTTGCCCTCCAGATCTCGAGACTAGGAAATAGCTCGATAGCCCTTCTGATGCCTTGGTCGGGCTACCACAGCCAAGAAGGATTTGAGTGTAAAAGCATAGTTGCCCTTCAGATCTCGAGACCAGGAAATAGCTCGATAGCCCTCCTGACGCCTTGGTCGGGCAACCACCCCCAAGAAGGATCTGAGTGTAAGAGTATAGTTGCCCTCTAGATCTCGAGACCAGTAAATAGCTCGATAGCCCTCCTGATGCCTTGGTCGGGCTACCACCCCCAAGAAGTATCTGAGTGTAAGAGCATAGTTGCCCTCCAGATCTCGAGACCAGGAAATAGCTCGATATCCCTCCTGATGCCTTGATCGGGCTACCACCCCCATGTAGGATCTTAGTGTAAGAGCATAGTTGCCCTCCAGATCTTGAGACCAGGAAATAGGTCGATAGCCCTCATAATGCGTTGGTCGACCTACCACCCCCAAGAAGGATCTAAGTGTAAGAGCATAGTTGACCTCCAGATCTCTAGACCATGAAATAGCTCGATAGCCCTCCTGATGCCTTGGTCGGGCAACCACCCCCAAGAAGGATCTGAGTGTAAGAGTATAGTTGCCCTCTAGATCTCGAGACCAGTAAATAGCTCGATAGCCCTCCTGATGCCTTGGTCGGGCTACCACCCCCAAGAAGTATCTGAGTGTAAGAGCATAGTTGCCCTCCAGATCTCGAGACCAGGAAATAGCTCGATATCCCTCCTGATGCCTTGATCGGGCTACCACCCCCATGTAGGATCTTAGTGTAAGAGCATAGTTGCCCTCCAGATCTTGAGACCAGGAAATAGGTCGATAGCCCTCATAATGCGTTGGTCGACCTACCACCCCCAAGAAGGATCTAAGTGTAAGAGCATAGTTGACCTCCAGATCTCTAGACCATGAAATAGCTCGATAGCCCTCCTGATGCTATGGTCGGGCTACCACCCCCAAGAAGGTTCTGAGTGTAAGAGCATAGTTGCCCTCCAGATCTCAAGACCAGGAAATAGCTCGATAGCCCTTCTGATGCCTTGGTCGGGCTACCACCCCCAAGAAGGATCTGAGTGTAAGAGCATAGTTGCCCTCCAGATCTCAAGACCAGGAAATAGCTCGATAGCCCTCCTGATGCCTTGGTCGGGCTACCTTCCCCAAGAAGGATTTGAGTGTAAGAGCATAGTTGCCTTCCAGATCTCAAGACCAGGAAGTAGCTAGATAGCCCTCCTGTTGCCTTGGTCAGGCTACCACCCCCAAGAAGGATCTGAGTGTAAGAGCATAGTTGCCCTCCAGATCTCAAGACCAGGAAATAGCTCGATAGCCCTCATGTTGCCTTGGTCTAGCTACCACCCCCAGGTAGGATCTGAGTGTAAGAGCATAGTTGCCTTCCAGATCTCGAGACCAGGAAATAGCTCGATAGCCCTCATGTTGCCTTGGTCTAGCTACCACCCCCAATAAGGATCTGAGTGTAAGAGCATAGTTTCCCTCCAGATCTCGAGACCAGGAAATATCTCGATAGCCCTCCTGATGCCTTGGTTAGGCTACCACCCCCAAGAAGGATCTGAGTGTAAGAGCATAGTTGCCCTCCAGATCTCGAGACCAGTAAAGAGCTCGATAGCCCTCCTGATGCCTTGGTCGGGCTACCGCCCCCAAGAAGGACCTGAGTGTAAAAGCATAGTTGCCCTCTAGATCTCGAGACTAGGAAATAGCTCGATAGCCCTTCTGATGCCTTGGTCGGGCTACCACTGCCAAGAAGGATTTGAGTGTAAGAGCATAGTTGCCCTCCAGATCTCGAGACCCGGAAATATCTTGATAACCCTCCTGATGCCTTGGTCAGACTACCACCCCCAAGAAGGATCTGAGGGTAAGAGCATAGTTGCCCTCCAGATCTCGAGACAATGAAATAGCTCGATAGCCCTCCTGATGCCTTTGTCGGGTAACCACCCCCAAGAAGGATCTAAGTGTAAGAGCATAGTTGCCCTCCAGATCTCGAGACTAGGAAATAGCTCGATAGCCCTCATGTTGCCTTGGTCTAGCTACCACTCTCAAGTAGGATCTGAGTGTAAGAGCATAGTTGCCCTCCAGATCTCGAGACTAGGAAATAGCTCGATAGCCCTCCTGATGCCTTTGTCGGGTAACCACCCCCAAGAAGGATCTAAGTGTAAGAGCATAGTTGCCCTCCAGATCTCGAGACCAGGAAATAGCTCGATAGCCCTCATGTTGCCTTGGTCGAGCTACCACCCCCAATAAGGATCTGAGTGTAAGAGCACAGTTACCCTCCAGATCTAGAGACCATGAAATAGCTCGATAGCCCTCCTGATGCCTTGATCGGGCTACCACCCCCATGTAGGATGTTAGTGTAAGAGCATAGTTGCCCTCCAGATCTTGAGACCAGGAAATAGCTCGATAGCCCTCTTAATGCCTTGGTCGGTCTACCACCCCCAAGAAGGATCTAAGTGTAAGAGCATAGTTGACCTCCAGATCTCTAGACCACGAAATAGCTCGATAGCCCTCCTGATGCCTTGGTCGGGCTACCACCCCCAAGAAGGTTCTGAGTGCAAGAGCATGGTTGCCCTCCAGATCTCAAGACCAGGAAATAGCTCGATAGCCCTCCTGATGCCTTGGTCGGGCTACCACCCCATAGAAGGATCTGAGTGTATGAGCATAGTTGCCCTCCAGATCTCAAGACCAGGAAATAGCTCGATAGCCCTCCTGATGCCTTGGTCGGGCTACCTTCCCCAAGAAGGATCTGAGTGTAAGAGCATAGTTGCCTTCCAGATCTCAAGACCAGGAAGTAGCTAGATAGCCCTCCTGTTGCCTTGGTTAGGCTACCGCCCACAAGAAGGATCTGAGGGTAAGAGCATAGTTGCCCTCCAGATATCGAGACTAGGAAATATCTCGATAGCCCTCCTGATGCCTTGGTTAGGCTACCACCCCCAAGAAGGATCTGAGTGTAAGAGCATAGTTGCCCTCCAGATCTCGAGACCAGTAAATAGCTCGATAGCCCTCCTGATGCCTTGGTCGGGCTACCGCCCCCAATAAGGATCTGAGTGTAAGAGCATAGTTGCCCTCCAGATCTCGAGACTAGGAAATAGCTCGATAGCCCTTCTGATGCCTTGGTCGGGCTACCACAGCCAAGAAGGATTTGAGTGTAAGAGCATAGTTGCCCTCCAGATCTCGAGACTAGGAAATAGCTCGATAGCCCTTCTGATGCCTTGGTCGGGCTACCACAGCCAGGAAGGATTTGAGTGTAAGAGCATAGTTGCCCTCCAGATCTCGAGACCAGGAAATAGCTTGATAACCCTCCTGATGCCTTGGTCAGACTACCACCCCCAAGAAGGATCTGAGGGTAAGAGCATAGTTGCCCTCCAGATCTCGAGACAATGAAATAGCTCGATAGCCCTCTTGATGCCTTTGTCGGGTAACCACCCCCAAGAAGGATCTAAGTGTAAGAGCATAGTTGCCCTCCTGATCTCGAGACTAAGAAATAGCTCGATAGCCCTCATGTTGCCTTGGTCTAGCTACCACCCCCAAGTAGGATCTGAGTGTAAGAGCATAGTTGCCCTCCAGATCTCGAGACTAGGAAATAGCTCGATAGCCCTCCTGATGCCTTAGTCGGGTAAGGACCCCCAAGAAGGATCTAAGTGTAAGAGCATAGTTGCCCTCCAGATCTCGAGACCAGGAAATAGCTCGATAGCCCTCATGTTGCCTTGGTCTAGCTACCACCCCCAATAAGGATCTGAGTGTAAGAGCATAGTTGCCCTCCAGATCTCGAGACTAGGAAATAGCTCGATAGCCCTTCTGATGCCTTGGTCGGGCTACAAAAGCCAAGAAGGATTTGAGTGTAAAAGCATAGTTGCCCTCCAGTTCTCGAGACCAGTTAATAGCTCGATAGCCCTCCTGATGCCTTGGTCGGGCTACCGCCCCCAAGAAGGATCTGAGTGTAAGAGCATAGTTACCCTCCAAATCTAGAGACCATGAACTAGCTCGATAGCCCTCCTGATGCCTTGATCGGGCTACCACCCCCAAGTAGGATCTGAGTGTAAGAGCATAGTTTCCCTTTAGATCTCGAGACTAGGAAATAGCTCGATAGCCCTTTTGATGCCTTGGTCGGGCTACCACAGCCAAGAAGGATTTGAGTGTAAGAGCATAGTTGCCCTCCAGATCTCGAGACCAGGAAATAGCTCGATAGACCTCCTGATGCCTTGGTCGGGCTACCACCCCCAAGAAGGATCTGAGTGTAAGAGCATAGTTGCCCTCCAGATCTCAAGACCAGGAAATAGCTCGATAGCCCACCTGATGCCTTGGTCGGGCTACCACCCCCAAGAAGGATCTGAGTGTAAGAGCATAGTTACCCTCCAGATCTGGAGACCAGGAAATAGCTCGATAGCCCTCCTGATGCCTTGGTCGGGCTACCGCCCCCAAGAAGGATCTGAGTGTAAGAGCATAGTTGCCCTCCAGATCTCGAGACTAGGAAATAGCTCGATAGCCCTTCTGATGCCTTGGTCGGGCTACCACAGCCAAGAAGGATTTGAGTGTAAGAGCATAGTTGCAATCCAGATCTCAAGACGAGGAAATAGCTCGATAGCCCTTCTAATGCCTTGGTCGGGCTACCACCCCACAGAAGGATCTGAGTGTAAGAGCATAGTTGCCCTTCAGATCTCGCGACCAGGAAATAGCTCGATAGCCCTCCTTATGACTTGGTCGGGCTACCACCCCCAAGAAGGATCTGAGTGTAAGAGCATTGTTGCCCTCCAGATCTCGAGACTAGGAAATAGCTCGATAGCCCTTCTGATGCCTTGGTCGGGCTACCACAGCCAAGAAGGATTTGAGTGTAAAAGCATAGTTGCCCTCCAGATCTAGATACCAGGAAATAGCTCGATAGCCCTCCTGACGTCTTGGTCGAGCTACCACCCCAAGAAGGATCTGAGTGTAAGAGCATAGTTGCCCTCCAGATCTCAAGACCAGGAATTAGCTCGATAGCCCACCTGATGCCTTGGTCGGGCTACCACCCCCAAGAAGGATATGAGTATAAGAGCATAGTTGCCCTCCAGATCTCGAGACCAGGAAATAGCTCGATACCCTTTCTGATGCCTTGGTCAGGCTACCACCCCCAAGAAGGATCTGGGTGTAAGAGCATAGTTGCCCTTCAGATCTGGAGACCAGGAAATAGCTCGATAGCCCTCCTGATGCCTTGGTCGGGCTACCGCCCCCAAGAAGGATCTGAGTGTAAGAGCATAGTTGCCCTCCAGATCTCGAGACTAGGAAATAGCTCGATAGCCCTTCTGATGCCTTGGTCGGGCTACCACAGCCAAGAAGGATTTGAGTGTAAGAGCATAGTTGCCCTCCAGATCTCAAGACAAGGAAATAGCTCGATAAACCTTCTAATGCCTTGGTCGGGCTACCACCCCACATAAGGATCTGAGTGTAAGAGCATAGTTGCCCTTCAGATCTCGCGACCAGGAAATAGCTCGATAGCCCTCCTTATGACTTGGTCGGGCTACCACCACCAAGAAGGATCTGAGTGTAAGAGCATAGTTGCCCTCCAGATCTCGAGACTAGGAAATAGCTCGATAGCCCTTCTGATGCCTTGGTCGGGCTACCACAGCCAAGAAGGATTTGAGTGTAAAAGCATAGTTGCCCCCCAGATCTCGATACCAGGAAATAGCTCGATAGCCCTCCTGACGTCTTGGTCAGGCTACCACCCCAAGAAGGATCTGAGTGTAAGAGCATAGTTGCCCTCTAGATCTCGAGACCAGTAAATAGCTCGATAGCCCTCCTGATGCCTTGGTCGGGCTACCACCCCCAAGAAGTATATGAGTGTAAAAGCATAGTGTCCCTCCAGATCTTGAGACCAGGAAATAGCACGATAGCCCTCATGTTGCCTTGGTCGACCTACCACCCAAAATAAGGATCTGAGTGTAACAGCATAGTTACCCTCCAGATCTAGAGACCGTGAAATAGCTCAATAGCCCTTCTGATGCCTTGGTCGGTCTACCACAGCCAAGAAGGATTTGAGTGTAAGAGCATAGTTACCCTCCAGATCTCAAGACGAGGAAATAGCTCGATAGCCCTTCTGATGCCTTGGTCGGGCTACCACCCCACAGAAGGATCTGAGTGTAAGAGCATAGTTGCCGTTCAGATCTCGAGACCAGGAAATAGCTCGATAGCCCTCCTGATGCCTTGGTCGGGCTACCTTCCCCAAGAAGGATCTGAGTGTAAGAGCATAGTTGCCTTCCAGATCTCAAGACCATGAAGTAGCTAGATAGCCCTCCTGTTGCCTTGGTCGGGCTACCGCCCACAAGAAGGATCTAAGTGTAAGAGCATAGTTGCCCTCTTGATCTCGAGACCAGGAAATATCTCGATAGCCCTCCTGATGCCTTGGTCAGGCTACCACCCCCAAGAAGGATCTGAGTGTAGGAGCATAGTTGCTCTCCAGATCTCGAGACCAGTAAATAGCTCGATAGCCCTCCTGATGCCTTGGTCGGGCTACCACCCCCAAGAATGATCTGAGTGTAAGAGCATAGTTGCCCTCTAGATCTAGAGACACTGAAATAGCTCGGTAGCCCTCCTGATGCCTTGATCGGGCAACAACCCCGAAGATTGATCTGAGTGTAAGAGCATAGTTGCCCTCCAGATCTCGAGACCAGGAAATAGCTTGATAACCCTCCTGATGCCTTGGTCAGACTACCACCCCCAAGAAGGATCTGAGGGTAAGAGCATAGTTGCCCTCCAGATCTCGAGACAATGAAATAGCTCGATAGCCCTCCTGATGCCTTAATCGGGCTACCACCCCCAAGAAGGATCTAAGTGTAAGAGCATAGTTGACCTTCAGATCTCTAGACCATGAAATAGCTCGATAGCCCTCCTGATGCCTTGGTCGGGCTACCACCCCCAAGAAGGTTCTGAGTGTAAGAACATAGTTGCCCTCCAGATCTCGAGACCAGTAAATAGCTCGATAGCCCTCCTGATGCCTTGGTCGGGCTACCACCCCCAAGAAGTATATGAGTGTAAAAGCATAGTTGCCCTCCAGATCTTGAGACCAGGAAATAGCACGATAGCCCTCATGTTGCCTTGGTCGACCTACCACCCAAAATAAGGATCTGAGTGTAAGAGCATAGTTACCCTCCAGATCTAGAGACCGTGAAATAGCTCGATAGCCCTCCTGATGCCTTGATCGGGCTACCACCCCAAGTAGGATCTTAGTGTAAGAGCATAGTTGCCCTCCAGATCTTGAGACCAGGAAATAGCTCGATAGCCCTCCTGATGCCTTGGTCGGGCTACCACCCCCAAAAAGGATCTAATTGTAAGAGCATAGTTGACCTCCAGATCTCGAGACCATGAAATAGCTCGATAGCCCTTCTGATCCCTTGGTCGGGCTACCACCCCCAAGAAGGTTCTGAGTGTAAGAGCATAGTTGCCCTCCAGATCTCAAGACCATGAAATAGCTCGATAGCCCTCCTGATGCCTTGGTCGGGCTACCACCCCTAAGAAGGATCTGAGTGTAAGAGCATAGTTGCCCTCCAGATCTGAAGACCAGGAAATAACTCGATAGCCCTCATGATGCCTTGGTCGGGCTACCACCCCCAAGAAGGATCTGAGTGTAAGAGCTTAGTTGCCCTCCAGATCTCGAGACCAGTAAATAGCTCGATAGCCCTCCTGATGCCTTGGTCGGGCTACCTTCCCCAAGAAGGATCTGAGTGTAAGAGCATAGTTGCCTTCCAGATCTCAAGACCATGAAGTAGCTAGATAGCCCTCCTGTTGCCTTGGTCGGGCTACCGCCCACAAGAAGGATCTAAGTGTAAGAGTATAGTTACCCTCCAGATCTCGAGACCAGGAAATATCTTGATAGCCCTCCTGATGCCTTGGTCAGGCTACCACCCCCAAGAAGGATCTGAGTGTAAGAGCATAGTTGCCCTCCAGATCTCGAGACCAGTAAATAGCTCGATAGCCCTCCTGATGCCTTGGTCGGGCTACCACCCCCAAGAACGATCTGAGTGTAAGAGCATATTTGCCCTCTAGATCTAGAGACCCTGAAATAGCTCGATAGCCCTCCTGATGCCTTGATCGGGCTACCACCCCCAAGAAGGATCTGAGTGTACGAGCATAGTAGCCCTCCAGATCTCGAGACCAGGAAATAGTTTGATAACCCTCCTGATGCCTTGGTCAGACTACCACCCCCAAGAAGTATCTGAGGGTAAGAGCATAGTTGCCCTCCAGATCTCGAGACAATGAAATAGCTCGATAGCCCTCCTGATGCCTTAATCGGGCTACCACCCCCAAGTAGGATCTGAGTGTATGAGCATAGTTGCCCTCCAGATCTCGAGACTAGGAAATAGCTCGATAGCCCTCCTGATGCCTTGGTCGGGTAACCACACCCAAGAAGGATCTAAGTGTAAGAGCATAGTTGCCCTCCAGATCTCGAGACTGGGAAATAGCTCAATAGCCCTCATGTTGCCTTGGTCTAGCTACCACCCCCAGTAAGGATTTGAGTGTAAGAGCATAGTTACCCTCCAGATCTAGAGACCATGAAATAGCTCGATAGCCCTCCTGATGCCTTGATCGGGCTACCACCCCCAAGTAGGATCTGAGTGTAAGAGCATAGTTTCCCTTTAGATCTCGAGACTAGGAAATAGCTCGATAGCCCTTCTGATGCCTTGGTCGGGCTACCACAGCCAAGAAGGATTTGAGTGTAAGAGCATAGTTGCCCTCCAGATCTCGAGCCCAGGAAATAGCTCGATAGACCTCCTGATGCCTTGGTCGGGCTACCACCCCCAAGAAGGATCTGAGTGTAAGAGCATAGTTGCCCTCCAGATCTCGAGACCAGGAAATAGCTCGATAGCCCTCTTGACGCCTTGGTCGGGCTACCACCCCTAAGAAGGATCTGAGTGTAAGAGCATAGTTTCCCTCTAGATCTCAAGACCAGTAAATAGCTCGATAGCCCTTCTGATGCCTTGGTCGGGCTACCACCCCCAAGAAGGATCTGAGTATAAGAGCATAGTTGCCCTCAAGATCTCGAGACCAGGAAATAGCTCGATAGCCCTCATGTTGCCTTGGTCGAGCTACCACCCCCAAGAAGGATCTGAGTGTAAGAGCATAGTTGCCCTCCAGATCTCGAGACCAGGAAATAGCTCGATAGCCCTCCTGATGCCTTGGTCGGGCTACCACCCCCAAGAAGGATCTGAGTGTAAGAGCAAAGTTGCCCTCCAAATCTCGAGACCAGGAAATAGCTCGATA
Source organism: Dipteronia sinensis (assembly GCA_033220585.1). Taxonomy (NCBI): domain Eukaryota; kingdom Viridiplantae; phylum Streptophyta; class Magnoliopsida; order Sapindales; family Sapindaceae; genus Dipteronia; species Dipteronia sinensis. Next base: position 36,420 of record JANJYJ010000739.1, read on the forward strand.
CCCCTTCTGATGCCTTGGTCGGGCTACCATCCCCAAGAAGGATCTGGGTGTAAGAGCATAGTTGCCCTCCAGATCTGGAGACCAGGAAATAGCTCGATAGCCCTCCTGATGCCTTGGTCAGGCTACCGCCCCCAAGAAGGATCTGAGTGTAAGAGCATAGTTGCCGATACCTTGGTCGGGCTACCACAGCCAAGAAGGATTTGAGTGTAAGAGCATAGTTGCCCTCCAGATCTCAAGACGAGGAAATAGCTCGATAGCCCTTTTGATGCCTTGGTCGGGCTACCACCCCACAGAAGGATCTGAGTGTAAGAGCATAGTTGCCCTTCAGATCTCGAGAGCAGGAAATAGCTCGATAGCCCTCCTTATGACTTGGTCGGGCTACCACCCCCAAGAAGGATCTGAGTGTAAGAGCATAGTTGCCCTCCAGATCTCGAGACTAGGAAATAGCTCGATAGCCCTTCTGATGCCTTGGTCGGGCTACCAGAGCCAAGAAGGATTTGAGTGTAAAAGCATAGTTGCCCTCCAGATCTCGAGACCAGGAAATAGCTCGATAGCCCTCCTGATGCCTTGGTCGGGCTACCACCCCCAAGAAGGATCTCAGTGTAAGAGCATAGTTGCCCTCTAGATCTCGAGACCAGTAAATAGCTAGATAGCCATCCTGATGCCTTGGTCGGGCTACCACCCCCAAGAAGGATCTGAGTGTAAGAGCATAGTTGCCCTCCAGATCTCGAGACCAGGAAATAGCTCGATAGCCCTCTTGACTCCTTGGTCGGGCTACCACCCCTAAGAAGGATCTGAGTGTAAGAGCATAGTTTCCCTCTAGATCTCAAGACCAGTAAATAGCTCGATAGCCCTTCTGATGCCTTGGTCGGGCTACCACCCCCAAGAAGGATCTGAGTATAAGAGCATAGTTGCCCTCAAGATCTCGAGACCAGGAAATAGCTCGATAGCCCTCATGTTGCCTTGGTCGAGCTACCACCCCCAAGAAGGATCTGAGTGTAAGAGCATAGTTGCCCTCCAGATCTCGAGACCAGGAAATAGCTCGATAGCCCTCCTGATGCCTTGGTCGGGCTACCACCCCCAAGAAGGATCTGAGTGTAAGAGCAAAGTTGCCCTCCAAATCTCGAGACCAGGAAATAGCTCGATACCCCTTCTGATGCCTTGGTCGGGCTACCATCCCCAAGAAGGATCTGGGTGTAAGAGCATAGTTGCCCTCCAGATCTGGAGACCAGGAAATAGCTCGATAGCCCTCCTGATGCCTTGGTCAGGCTACCGCCCCCAAGAAGGATCTGAGTGTAAGAGCATAGTTGCCGATACCTTGGTCGGGCTACCACAGCCAAGAAGGATTTGAGTGTAAGAGCATAGTTGCCCTCCAGATCTCAAGACGAGGAAATAGCTCGATAGCCCTTCTGATGCCTTGGTCGGGCTACCACCCCACAGAAGGATCTGAGTGTAAGAGCATAGTTGCCCTTCAGATCTCGAGACCAGGAAATAGCTCGATAGCCCTCCTTATGACTTGGTCGGGCTACCACCCCCAAGAAGGATCTGAGTGTAAGAGCATAGTTGCCCTCCAGATCTCGAGACTAGGAAATAGCTCGATAGCCCTTCTGATGCCTTGGTCGGGCTACCACAGCCAAGAAGGATTTGAGTGTAAAAGCATAGTTGCCCTCCAGATCTCGAGACCAGGAAATAGCTCGATAGCCCTCCTGACGTCTTGGTCGGGCTACCACCCCAAGAAGGATCTGAGTGTAAGAGCATAGTTGCCCTCTAGATCTCGAGACCAGTAAATAGCTCGATAGCCCTCATGTTGCCTTGGTCGAGCTATCACCCCCAAGTAGGATCTGAGAGTAAGAGCATAGTTGCCCTCCAGATCTCGAGACCAGGAAATAGCTCAATAGCCCTCTTGACGCCTTGGTCGGGCTACCACCCCCAAGAAGGTTCTGAGTGTAAGAGCATAGTTGCCCTCCAGATCTCAAGACCAGGAAATAGCTCGATAGCCCTCCTGATGCCTTGGTCGGGCTACCACCCCCAAGAAGGATCTGAGTGTAAGAGCATAGTTGCCCTCCAGATCTCAAGACCAGGAAATAGCTCGATAGCCCTCCTGATGCCTTGGTCGGGCTACCTTCCCCAAGAAGGATCTGAGTGTAAGAGCATAGTTGCCTTCCAGATCTCAAGACCATGAAGTAGATAGATAGCCCTCCTGTTGCCTTGGTCGGGCTACCGCCCACAAGAAGGATCTAAGTGTAAGAGCATAGTTGCCCTCCAGATCTCGAGACCAGGAAATATCTCGATAGCCCTCCTGATGCCTTGGTCAGGCTACCACCCCCAAGAAGGATCTGAGTGTAAGAGCATAGGTACCCTCCAGATCTCGAGACCAGTAAATAGCTCGATAGCCCTCCTGATGCCTTGGTCGGGTTACCACCCCCAAGAACGATCTGAGTGTAAGAGCATAGTTGCCCTCTAGATCTAGAGACCCTGAAATAGCTCGATAGCCCTCCTGATGCCTTGATCGGGCTACCACCCCCAAGAAGGATCTGAGTGTAAGAGAATAGTTGCCCTCCAGATCTCGAGACCAGGAAATAGCTTGATAACCCTCCTGATGCCTTGGTCAGACTACCACCCCCAAGAAGGATCTGAGGGTAAGAGCATAGTTGCCCTCCAGATCTCGAGACAATGAAATAGCTCGATAGCCCTCCTGATGCCTTAATCGGGCTACCACACCCAAGAAGGATCTAAGTGTAAGAGCATAGTTGCCCTCCAGATCTCGAGACCAGGAAATAGCTCAATAGCCCTCATGTTGCCTTGGTCTAGCTATCACCCCCAATAAGGATCTGAGTGTAAGAGCATAGTTACCCTCCAGATCTCGAGACCAGGAAATAGCTCAATAGCCCTCTTGACGCCTTGGTCGGGCTACCACCCCCAAGAAGGTTCTGAGTGTAAGAGCATAGTTGCCCTCCAGATCTCAAGACCAGTAAATAGCTCGATAGCCCTCCTGATGCCTTGGTCGGGCTACCACCCCCAAGAAGGATCTGAGTGTAAGAGCATAGTTGCCCTCCAGATCTCGAGACCAGGAAATAGCTCGATAGCCCTCCTGATGCCTTGATCGGGCTACCTTCCCCAAGAAGGATCTGAGTGTAAGAGCATAGTTGCCTTCCAGATCTCAAGACCATAAAGTAGATAGATAGCCCTCCTGTTGCCTTGGTCGGGCTACCGCCCACAAGAAGGATCTAAGTGTAAGAGCATAGTTGCCCTCCAGATCTCGAGACCAGGAAATATCTCGATAGCCCTCCTGATGCCTTGGTCAGGCTACCACCCCCAAGAAGGATCTGAGTGTAAGAGCATAGTTGCCCTCCAGATCTCGAGACCAGTAAATAGCTCGATAGCCCTCCTGATGCCTTGGTCGGGCTACCACCCCCAAGAAGGATCTGAGTGTAAGAGCATAGTTGCCCTCTAGATCTAGAGACCCTGAAATAGCTCGATAGCCCTCCTGATGCCTTGATCGGGCTACCACCCCCAAGAAGGATCTGAGTGTAAGAGAATAGTTGCCCTCCAGATCTCGAGACCAGGAAATAGCTTGATAACCCTCCTGATGCCTTGGTCAGACTACCACCCCCAAGAAGGATCTGAGGGTAAGAGCATAGTTGCCCTCCAGATCTCGAGACAATGAAATAGCTCGATAGCCCTCCTGATGCCTTAATCGGGCTACCACACCCAAGAAGGATCTAAGTGTAAGAGCATAGTTGCCCTCCAGATCTCGAGACCAGGAAATAGCTCAATAGCCCTCATGTTGCCTTGGTCTAGCTACCACCCCCAATAAGGATCTGAGTGTAAGAGCATAGTTACCCTCTAGATCTAGAGACCATGAAATAGCTCGATAGCCCTCCTGATGCCTTGATCAAGCTACCATCCCCAAGTAGGATCTGAGTGTAAGAGTATAGTTTCCCTTTAGATCTCGAGACTAGGAAACAGCTCGATAGCCCTTCTAATGCCTTGGTCGGGCTATTACAGCCAAGAAGGATTTGAGTGTAAGAGTATAGTTGCCCTCCAGATCTCGAGACCAGGAAATAGCTCGATAGACCTCCTGATGCCTTGGTCGGGCTACCACCCCCAAGAAGGATCTGAGTGTAAGAGCATAGTTGCCCTCCAGATCTCGAGACCTGGAAATAGCTCGATAGCCCTCTTGACGCCTTGGTCGGGCTACCACCCCCAAGAAGGATCTAAGTGTAAGAGCATAGTTGCCCTCTAGATCTCAAGACTAGTAAATAGCTCGATAGCCCTTCTGATGCCTTGGTCGGGCTACCACCCCCAAGAAGGATCTGAGTATAAGAGCATAGTTGCCCTCAAGATCTCGAGACCAGGAAATATCTCGATAGCCCTCATGTTGCCTTGGTCGAGCTACCACCCCCAAGAAGGATCTGAGTGTAAGAGCATAGTTGCCCTCCAGATCTCGAGACCAGGAAATAGCTCGATAGCCCTCCTGAATCCTTGGTCGGGCTACCACCCCCAAGAAGGATCTGAGTATAAGATCATAGTTGCCCTCAAGATCTCGAGACCAGGAAATAGCTTGATAACCCTCCTGATGCCTTGGTCGGGCTACCACCCCCAAGAAGGATCTGAGTATAAGAGCATAGTTGCCCTCAAGATCTCGAGACCAGGAAATATCTCGATAGCCCTCATGTTGCCTTGGTCGAGCTACCACCCCTAAGAAGGATCTGAGTGTAAGAGCATAGTTGCCCTCCAGATCTAGAGACCACAAAATAGCTCGATAGCCCTCCTGATGCCTTGGTCGGGCTACCACCCCCAAGAAGGATCTGAGTATAAGAGCATAGTTGCCCTCAAGATCTCGAGACCAGGAAATATCTCGATAGCCCTCATGTTGCCTTGGTCGAGCTACCACCCCCAAGAAGGTTCTGAGTGTAAGAGCATAGTTGCCCTCCAGATCTCAAGACCAGGAAATAGCTCGATAGCCCTCCTGATGCCTTAGTCGGGCTACCACCCCCAAGAAGGATCTGAGTGTAAGAGCATAGTTGCCCTCCAGATCTCGAGACCAAGAAATAGCTCGATAGCCCTCCTGATGCCTTGGTCAGGCTACCTTCCCCAAGAAGGATCTGAGTGTAAGAGCATAGTTGCCTTCCAGATCTCAAGACCAGGAAGTAGCTAGATAGCCCTCCTGTTGCCTTGGTCGGGCTACCGCCCACAAGAAGGATCTAAGTGTAAGAGCATAGTTGCCCTCCATATCTCGAGACTAGGAAATAGCTCGATAGCCCTCCTGATGCCTTGGTCAGGCTACCACCCCCAAGAAGGATCTGAGTGTAAGAGCATAGTTGCCCTCCAGATCTCGAGACCAATAAATAGCTCGATAGCCCTCCTGATGCCTTGGTCGGGCTACCACCCCCAAGAAGGATCTGAGTGTAAGAGCATAGTTGCCCTCTAGATCTAGAGACCCTGAAATAGCTCGATAGCCCTCCTGATGCCTTGATCGGGCTACCACCCCCAAGAAGGATCTGAGTGTAAGAGCATAGTTGCCCTCCAGATCTCGAAACTAGAAAATAGCTCGATAGCCCTCCTGATGCCTTGGTCGGGCTACCACCCCCAAGAAGGATCTAAGTGTAAGAGCATAGTTCCCCTCCAGATCTAGAGACCAGGAAATAGCTCGATAGCCCTCACGTTGCCTTGGTCTAGCTACCACCCCCAATAAGGATCTGAGTGTAAGAGCATAGTTACCCTCCAGATCTAGAGACCATGAAATAGCTCGATAGCCCTCCTGATGCCTTGATCGGGCTACCACCCCCAAGTAGGATCTGAGTGTAAGAGCATAGTTGCACTCCAGATCTCGAGACCAGGAAATAGCTCGATAGCCCTCCTGATGCCTTGGTCGGGCTACCACCCCCAAGAATGATCTGAGTGTAAGAGCATAGTTGCCCTCCAGATCTCGAGACCAGTAAATAGCTCGATAGCCCTCCTGATGCCTTGGTCGGGCTACCACCCCCAAGAAGGATCTGAGTGTAAGAGCATAGTTGCCCTCAAAATCTCGATACCAGGAAATAGCTCGATAGCCCTACTGATGCCTTGGTCGGGCTACCACAGCCAAGAAGGATTTGAGTGTAAGAGCATAGTTGCCCTCCAGATCTCGAGATCAGGAAATAGCTCGATAGCCCTCCTGATGCCTTTGTCGGGCTACCACCCCCAAGAAGGATCTGAGTGTAAGAGCATAGTTGCCCTCCAGATCTCGAGACTAGTAAATAGCTCGATAGCCCTCCTAATGCCTTGGTCGGGCTACCACCCCCAAGAAGGATCTGAGTGTAAGAGCATAGTTGCCTTCCAGATCTCGAGACTACGAAATAGCTCGATAGCCCTTCTGATGCCTTGGTCGAGCTACGACAGCCAAGAAGTATTTGAGTGTAAGAGCATAGTTGCCATCCAGATCTCGAGACTAGGAAATAGCTAGATAGCCCTTCTGATGCCTTGGTCGGGCTACCACAGCCAAGAAGGATTTGAGTGTAAGAGCATAGTTGCCCTCCAGATTTCGAGACTAGGAAATAGCTCGATACCCCTTCTGATGCCTTGGTCGGGCTACCACCCCCAAGAAGGATCTGAGTGTCAGAGCATAGTTGCCCTCCAGATCTGGATACCAGGAAATAGCTCGACAGCCCTCTTGATGCTTTGGTCGGGCTACCGCCCCCAAAAAGGATCTGAGTGTAAGAGCATAGTTGCCCTCCAGATCACGAGACTAGAAAATAGCTCGATAGCCCTTCTGATGCCTTGGTCGGGCTACCATAGCTAAGAAGGATTTGAGTGTAAGAGCATAGTTGCCCTCCAAATCTCAAGACGATGAAATAGCTCGATAGCCCTTCTGATGCCTTGGTCGGGCTACCACCCCCACGAAGGATCTGAGTGTAAGAGCATAGTTGCCCTTCAGATCTCGAGACCAGTAAATAGCTCGATAGCCCTCCTTATGACTTGGTCGGGCTACCACCCCCTAGAAGGATCTAAGTGTAAGAGCATAGTGGCCCTCCAGATCTCGAGAGTAGGAAATAGCTCGATAGCCCTTCTGATGCCTTGGTCGGGCTACCACAGCCAAGAAGGATTTAAGTGTAAAAGCATAGTTACCCTCCAGATCTTGAGACCAGGAAATAGCTCGATAGCCCTCCTGACGCCTTGGTCGGGCTACCACCCCCAAGAAGGATCTGAGTGTAAGAGTATAGTTGCCCTCTTGATCTCGAGACCAGTAAATAGCTCGATAGCCCTCCTGATGCCTTGGTAGGGCTACCACCCCCAAGAAGTATCTGAGTGTAAGAGCATAGTTGCCCTCCAGATCTCGAGACCAGGAAATAGCACGATAGCCCTCATGTTGCCTTGGTCGAGCTACCACCCCCAATAAGGATCTGAGTGTAAGAGCATAGTTACCCTCCAGATCTAGAGACCGTGAAATAGCTCGATAGCCCTCCTGATGCCTTGATCGGGCTACCACCCCCAAGTAGGATCTGAGTGTAAGAGCATAGTTGCCCTCCAGATCTCGAGACCAGGAAATAGCTCGATAGCCCTCCTGATGCCTTGGTCGGGCTACCACCCCCAAGAATGATCTGAGTGTAAGAGCATAGTTGCCCTCCAGATCTCGAGACCAGTAAATAGCTCGATAGCCCTCCTGATGCCTTGGTCGGGCTACCACCCCCAAGAAGGATCTGAGTGTAAGAGCATAGTTGCCCTTAAAATCTCGAGACCAGGAAATAGCTCGATAGCCCTACTGATGCCTTGGTCGGGCTACCACAGAAAAGAAGGATTTGAGTGTAAGAGCATAGTTACCCTTCAGATCTCGAGACCAGGAAATAGCTCGATAGCCCTCCTGATGCCTTGGTCGGGCTACCACCCCCAAGAAGGATCTGAGTGTAAGAGCATAGTTGCCCTCCAGATCTCGAGACCAGTAAATAGCTCGATAGCCCTCCTAATGCCTTGGTCGGGCTACCACCCCCAAGAAGGATATGAGTGTAAGAGCATAGTTGCCTTCCAGATCTCGAGGCTACGAAATAGCTCGATAGCCCTTCTGAAGCCTTGGTCGAGCTACCACAGCCAAGAAGTATTTGAGTGTAAGAGCATAGTTGCCCTTCAGATCTCGAGACCAGGAAATAGCTCGATAGCCCTCCTGATGCCTTGGTCGGGCTACCACCCCCAAGAAGGATCTGAGTGTAAGAGCATAGTTGCCCTCAAGATCTCGAGACCAAGAAATAGCTCGATAGCCCTCATGCTGCCTTGGTCGAGCTACCATCCCCAAGAAGGATCTGAGTGTAAGAGCATAATTGCCCGCAAGATCTCGAGACCAGGAAATAGCTCGATAGCCCTCATGTTGCCTTGGTGGAGCTACCACTCCTAATAAGGATCTGAGTGTAAGAGCATAGTTGCCCTCCAGATCTCGAGACCAGTAAATAGCTCGATAGCCCTCCTGATGCCTTGGTCGAGCTACCACCCCTAATAAGGATCTGAGTGTAAGAGCATAGTTGCCCTCTAGATCTCGAGACCAGGAAATAGCTCGATAGCCCTCCTGATGCCTTGGTCGGGCTACCACCCCCAAGAAGGATCTGAGTGTAAGAGCATAGTTGCCCTCCAGATCTCGAGACCAGTAAATAGCTCGATAGCCCTTCTGATGCCTTGGTCGGGCTACCACAGCCAAGAAGGATTTGAGTGTAAGAGCATAGTTGCCCTCTAGATCTCGAGACCAGGAAATAGCTCGATAGCCCTCCTGATGCCTTGGTCGGGCTACCACCCCCAAGAAGGATCTGAGTGTAAGAGCATAGTTGCCCTCCAGATCTCGAGACCAGTAAATAGCTCGATAGCCCTCCTGATGCCTTGGTCGGGCTACCACCCCCAAGAAGGATCTGAGTGTAAGAGCATAGTTGCCCTCAAGATCTCGAGACCAAGAAATAGCTCGATAGCCCTCATGTTGCCTTGGTCGAGCTACCATCCCCAAGAAGGATCTGAGTGTAAGAGCATAATTGCCCGCAAGATCTCGAGACCAGGAAATAGCTCGATAGCCCTCATGTTGCCTTGGTGGAGCTACCACCCCTGATAAGGATCTGAGTGTAAGAGCATAGTTGCCCTCCAGATCTCGAGACCAGTAAATAGCTCGATAGCCATCCTGATGCCTTGGTCGAGCTACCACCCCTAATAAGGATCTGAGTGTAAGAGCATAGTTGTCCTCTAGATCTCGAGACCAGTAAATAGCTCGATAGCCCTTCTGATGCCTTGGTCGGGCTACCACAGCCAAGAAGGATTTGAGTGTAAGAGCATAGTTGCCCTCTAGATCTCGAGACCAGGAAATAGCTCGATAGCCCTCCTGATGCCTTGGTCGGGCTACCACCCCCAAGAAGGATCTGAGTGTAAGAGCATAGTTGCCCTCCAGATCTCGAGATCAGTAAATAGCTCGATAGCCCTCCTGATGCCTTGGTCGGGCTACCACCCCCAAGAAGGATCTGAGTGTAAGAGCATAGTTGCCTTCCAGATCTCGAGACTACGAAATAGCTCGATAGCCCTTCTGAAGCCTTGGTCGAGCTACCACAGCCAAGAAGTATTTGAGTGTAAGAGCATAGTTACCCTCCAGATCTCGAGACCAGGAAATAGCTCGATAGCCCTCCTGATGCCTTGGTCGGGCTACCACCCCCAAGAAGGATCTGAGTGTAAGAGCATAGTTGCCCTCCAGATCTCAAGACCAGTAAATAGCTCGATAGCCCTCATGTTGCCTTGGTCGAGCTACCATCCCCAAGAAGGATCTGAGTGTAAGAGCATAATTGCCCGCAAGATCTCGAGACCAGGAAATAGCTCGATAGCCCTCATGTTGCCTTGGTGGAGCTACCACCCCTAATAAGGATCTGAGTGTAAGAGCATAGTTGCCCTCCAGATCTCGAGACCAAGAAATAGCTCGATAGCCCTCATGCTGCCTTGGTCGAGCTACCATCCCCAAGAAGGATCTGAGTGTAAGAGCATAATTGCCCGCAAGATCTCGAGACCAGGAAATAGCTCGATAGCCCTCATGTTGCCTTGGTGGAGCTACCACTCCTAATAAGGATCTGAGTGTAAGAGCATAGTTGCCCTCCAGATCTCGAGACCAGTAAATAGCTCGATAGCCCTCCTGATGCCTTGGTCGAGCTACCACCCCTAATAAGGATCTGAGTGTAAGAGCATAGTTGCCCTCTAGATCTCGAGACCAGGAAATAGCTCGATAGCCCTCCTGATGCCTTGGTCGGGCTACCACCCCCAAGAAGGATCTGAGTGTAAGAGCATAGTTGCCCTCCAGATCTCGAGACCAGTAAATAGCTCGATAGCCCTTCTGATGCCTTGGTCGGGCTACCACAGCCAAGAAGGATTTGAGTGTAAGAGCATAGTTGCCCTCTAGATCTCGAGACCAGGAAATAGCTCGATAGCCCTCCTGATGCCTTGGTCGGGCTACCACCCCCAAGAAGGATCTGAGTGTAAGAGCATAGTTGCCCTCCAGATCTCGAGACCAGTAAATAGCTCGATAGCCCTCCTGATGCCTTGGTCGGGCTACCACCCCCAAGAAGGATCTGAGTGTAAGAGCATAGTTGCCCTCAAGATCTCGAGACCAAGAAATAGCTCGATAGCCCTCATGTTGCCTTGGTCGAGCTACCATCCCCAAGAAGGATCTGAGTGTAAGAGCATAATTGCCCGCAAGATCTCGAGACCAGGAAATAGCTCGATAGCCCTCATGTTGCCTTGGTGGAGCTACCACCCCTGATAAGGATCTGAGTGTAAGAGCATAGTTGCCCTCCAGATCTCGAGACCAGTAAATAGCTCGATAGCCATCCTGATGCCTTGGTCGAGCTACCACCCCTAATAAGGATCTGAGTGTAAGAGCATAGTTGTCCTCTAGATCTCGAGACCAGTAAATAGCTCGATAGCCCTTCTGATGCCTTGGTCGGGCTACCACAGCCAAGAAGGATTTGAGTGTAAGAGCATAGTTGCCCTCTAGATCTCGAGACCAGGAAATAGCTCGATAGCCCTCCTGATGCCTTGGTCGGGCTACCACCCCCAAGAAGGATCTGAGTGTAAGAGCATAGTTGCCCTCCAGATCTCGAGATCAGTAAATAGCTCGATAGCCCTCCTGATGCCTTGGTCGGGCTACCACCCCCAAGAAGGATCTGAGTGTAAGAGCATAGTTGCCTTCCAGATCTCGAGACTACGAAATAGCTCGATAGCCCTTCTGAAGCCTTGGTCGAGCTACCACAGCCAAGAAGTATTTGAGTGTAAGAGCATAGTTACCCTCCAGATCTCGAGACCAGGAAATAGCTCGATAGCCCTCCTGATGCCTTGGTCGGGCTACCACCCCCAAGAAGGATCTGAGTGTAAGAGCATAGTTGCCCTCCAGATCTCAAGACCAGTAAATAGCTCGATAGCCCTCATGTTGCCTTGGTCGAGCTACCATCCCCAAGAAGGATCTGAGTGTAAGAGCATAATTGCCCGCAAGATCTCGAGACCAGGAAATAGCTCGATAACCCTCATGTTGCCTTGGTGGAGCTACCACCCCTAATAAGGATCTGAGTGTAAGAGCATAGTTGCCCTCCAGATCTCGAGACCAGTAAATAGCTCGATAGCCCTCCTGATGCCTTGGTCGAGCTACCACCCCTAATAAGGATCTGAGTGTAAGAGCATAGTTGCCCTCTAGATCTCGAGACCAGTAAATAGCTCGATAGCCCTTCTGATGCCTTGGTCGGGCTACCACAGCCAAGAAGGATTTGAGTGTAAGAGCATAGTTGCCCTCTAGATCTCGAGACCAGGAAATAGCTCGATAGCCCTCCTGATGCCTTGGTCGGGCTACCACCCCCAAGAAGGATCTGAGTGTAAGAGCATAGTTGCCCTCCAGATCTCGAGACCAGTAAATAGCTCGATAGCCCTCCTGATGCCTTGGTCGGGCTACCACCCCCAAGAAGGATCTGAGTGTAAGAGCATAGTTGCCCTCAAGATCTCGAGACCAAGAAATAGCTCGATAGCCCTCATGTTGCCTTGGTCGAGCTACCATCCCCAAGAAGGATCTGAGTGTAAGAGCATAATTGCCCGCAAGATCTCGAGACCAGGAAATAGCTCGATAGCCCTCATGTTGCCTTGGTGGAGCTACCACCCCTGATAAGGATCTGAGTGTAAGAGCATAGTTGCCCTCCAGATCTCGAGACCAGTAAATAGCTCGATAGCCCTCCTGATGCCTTGGTCGAGCTACCACCCCTAATAAGGATCTGAGTGTAAGAGCATAGTTGCCCTCTAGATCTCGAGACCAGTAAATAGCTCGATAGCCCTTCTGATGCCTTGGTCGGGCTACCACAGCCAAGAAGGATTTGAGTGTAAGAGCATAGTTGCCCTCTAGATCTCGAGACCAGGAAATAGCTCGATAGCCCTCCTGATGCCTTGGTCGGGCTACCACCCCCAAGAAGGATCTGAGTGTAAGAGCATAGTTGCCCTCCAGATCTCGAGATCAGTAAATAGCTCGATAGCCCTCCTGATGCCTTGGTCGGGCTACCACCCCTAAGAAGGATTTGAGTGTAATAGCATAGTTGCCTTCCAGATCTCGAGACTACGAAATAGCTCGATAGCCCTTCTGAAGCCTTGGTCGAGCTACCACAGCCAAGAAGTATTTGAGTGTAAGAGCATAGTTACCCTCCAGATCTCGAGACCAGGAAATAGCTCGATAGCCCTCCTGATGCCTTGGTCGGGCTACCACCCCCAAGAAGGATCTGAGTGTAAGAGCATAGTTGCCCTCCAGATCTCAAGACCAGTAAATAGCTCGATAGCCCTCATGTTGCCTTGGTCGAGCTACCATCCCCAAGAAGGATCTGAGTGTAAGAGCATAATTGCCCGCAAGATCTCGAGACCAGGAAATAGCTCGATAGCCCTCATGTTGCCTTGGTGGAGCTACCACCCCTAATAAGGATCTGAGTGTAAGAGCATAGTTGCCCTCCAGATCTCGAGACCAGTAAATAGCTCGATAGCCCTCCTGATGCCTTGGTCGAGCTACCACCCCTAATAAGGATCTGAGTGTAAGAGCATAGTTGCCCTCTAGATCTCGAGACCAGTAAATAGCTCGATAGCCCTTCTGATGCCTTGGTCGGGCTACCACAGCCAAGAAGGATTTGAGTGTAAGAGCATAGTTGCCCTCTAGATCTCGAGACCAGGAAATAGCTCGATAGCCCTCCTGATGCCTTGGTCGGGCTACCACCCCCAAGAAGGATCTGAGTGTAAGAGCATAGTTACCCTCCAGATCTAGAGACCATGAAACAGCTCGATAGCCCTCCTGATGCCTTGATCGGGCTACAACCCCCAAGTAGGATCTGAGTGTAAGAGCATAGTTTCCCTCCAGATCTAGAGACTAGGAAATAGCTCGATAGCCCTTCTGATGCCTTGGTCGGGCTACCACAGCCAAGAAGGATTTGAGTGTAAGAGCATAGTTGCCCTCCAGATCTCGAGACCAGGAAATAGCTCGATAGACCTCCTGATGCCTTGGTCGGGCTACCACCCCCAAGAAGGATCTGAGTGTAAGAGCATAGTTGCCTTCCAGATCTCGAGACCAGGAAATAGCACGATAGCCCTCTTGACGCCTTGGTCGGGCTACCACCCCCAAGAAGGATCTGGGTGTAAGAGCATAGTTTCCCTCCAGATCTCAAGACCAGTAAATAGCTCGATAGCCCTCATGTTGCCTTGGTCGAGCTACCATCCCCAAGAAGGATCTGAGTGTAAGAGCATAATTGCCCGCAAGATCTCGAGACCAGGAAATAGCTCGGTAGCCCTCATGTTGCCTTGGTGGAGCTACCACCCCTAATAAGGATCTGAGTGTAAGAGCATAGTTGCCCTCCAGATCTCAAGACCAGTAAATAGCTCGATAGCCCTCCTGATGCCTTGGTCGAGCTACCACCCCTAATAAGGATCTGAGTGTAAGAGCATAGTTGCCCTCTAGATCTCGAGACCAGTAAATAGCTCGATAGCCCTTCTGATGCCTTGGTCGGGCTACCACAGCCAAGAAGGATTTGAGTGTAAGAGCATAGTTGCCCTCTAGATCTCGAGACCAGGAAATAGCTCGATAGCCCTCACGTTGCCTTGGTCTAGCTACCACCCCCAATAAGGATCTGAGTGTAAGAGCATAGTTACCCTCCAGATCTAGAGACCATGAAATAGCTCGATAGCCCTCCTGATGCCTTGATCGGGCTACAACCCCCAAGTAGGATCTGAGTGTAAGAGCATAGTTTCCCTCCAGATCTAGAGACTAGGAAATAGCTCGATAGCCCTTCTGATGCCTTGGTCGGGCTACCACAGCCAAGAAGGATTTGAGTGTAAGAGCATAGTTGCCCTCCAGATCTCGAGACCAGGAAATAGCTCGATAGACCTCCTGATGCCTTGGTCGGGCTACCACCCCCAAGAAGGATCTGAGTGTAAGAGCATAGTTGCCTTCCAGATCTCGAGACCAGGAAATAGCACGATAGCCCTCTTGACGCCTTGGTCGGGCTACCACCCCCAAGAAGGATCTGAGTGTAAGAGCATAGTTTCCCTCTAGATCTAGAGACCCTGAAATAGCTAGAGAGCCCTCCTGTTGCCTTGGTCGGGCTACCGCCCACAAGAAGGATCTGAGTGTAGGAGCATAGTTGGCCTCCAGATCTCGAGACCAGTAAATAGCTCGATAGCCCTCCTGATGCCTTGGTCGGGCTACCACCCCCAAGAAGGATCTGAGTGTAAGAGCATAGTTGCCTTTCAGATCTCAAGACTAGGAAATAGCTCGATAGCCCTTCTGATGCCTTGGTCGAGCTACCACAGCCAAGAAGTATTTGAGTGTAAAAGCATAGTTGCCCTCCAGATCCCGAGACCAGTAAATAGCTAGATAGCCCTCTTGATGCCTTGGTTGGGCTACCACCCCCAAGAAGGATCTGAGTGTAAGAGCATAGTTGCCCTCAAGATCTCGAGACCAGGAAATAGCTCGATAGCCCTCATGTTGCCTTGGTCGAGCTACCATCCCCAAGAAGGATGTGAGTGTAAGAGCATAATTGCCCGCAAGATCTCGAGACCAGGAAATAGCTCGATAGCCCTCATGTTGCCTTGGTCGAGCTACCACCCCTAATAAGGATCTGAGTGTAAGAGCATAGTTGCCTTCCAGATCTCGAGACTACGAAATAGCTCGATAGCCCTTCTGAAGCCTTGGTCGAGCTACCACAGCCAAGAAGTATTTGAGTGTAAGAGCATAGTTGCCCTCCAGATCTCGAGACCAGGAAATAGCTCGATAGCCCTCCTGATGCCTTGGTCGGGCTACCACCCCCAAGATGGATCTGAGTGTAAGAGCATAGTTGCCCTCAAGATCTCGAGACCAGGAAATAGCTCGATAGCCCTCATGTTGCCTTGGTCGAGCTACCATCCCCAAGAAGGATCTGAGTGTAAGAGCATAATTGCCCGTAAGATCTCGAGACCAGGAAATAGCTCGATAGCCCTCATGTTGCCTTGGTGGAGCTACCACCCCTAATAAGGATCTGAGTGTAAGAGCATAGTTGCCCTCCAGATCTCGAGACCAGTAAATAGCTCGATAGCCCTCCTGATGCCTTGGTCGGGCTACCACCCCCAAGAAGGATCTGAGTGTAAGAGCATAGTTGCCTTCCAGATCTCGAGACTAGGAAATAGCTCGATAGCCCTTCTGATGCCTTGGTCGAGCTACCACAGCCAAGAAGTATTTGAGTGTAAGAGCATAGTTACCCTCCAGATCTCGAGACCAGGAAATAGCTCGATAGCCCTCCTGATGCCTTGGTCGGGCTACCACCCCCAAGAAGGATCTGAGTGTAAGAGCATAGTTGCCCTCTAGATCTCGAGACCAGTAAATAGCTAGATAGCCCTCCTTATGCCTTGGTCGGGCTACCACCCCCAAGAAGGATCTGAGTGTAAGAGCATAGTTGCCCTCTAGATCTAGAGACCCTGAAATAGCTAGATAGCCCTCCTGTTGCCTTGGTCGGGCTACCGCCCACAAGAAGGATCTAAGTGTAAGAGCATAGTTGCCCTCCAGATCTCGAGACTAGGAAATAGCTCGATAGCCCTCCTGATGCCTTGGTCAGGCTACCACCCCCAAGAAGGATCTGAGTGCAAGAGCATAGTTGCCCTCCAGATCTCGAGACCAGTAAATAGCTCGATAGCCCTCCTGATGCCTTGGTCGGGCTACCACCCCCAAGAAGGATCTGAGTGTAAGAGCATAGTTGCCCTCCAGATCTGGAGACCAGGAAATAGCTCGATAGCCCTCCTGATGCCTTGGTCGGGCTACCGCCCCCAAGAAGGATCTAAGTGTAAGAGCATAGTTGCCCTCCAGATCTCGAGACCAGTAAATAGCTCGATAGCCCTCCTGATGCCTTGGTCGGGCTACCACCCCCAAGAAGGATCTGAGTGTAAGAGCATAGTTGCCCTCAAGATCTCGAGACCAAGAAATAGCTCGATAGCCCTCATGTTGCCTTGGTCGAGCTACCATCCCCAAGAAGGATCTGAGTGTAAGAGCATAATTGCCCGCAAGATCTCGAGACCAGGAAATAGCTCGATAACCCTCATGTTGCCTTGGTGGAGCTACCACCCCTGATAAGGATCTGAGTGTAAGAGCATAGTTGCCCTCCAGATCTCGAGACCAGTAAATAGCTCGATAGCCCTCCTGATGCCTTGGTCGAGCTACCACCCCTAATAAGGATCTGAGTGTAAGAGCATAGTTGCCCTCTAGATCTCGAGACCAGTAAATAGCTCGATAGCCCTTCTGATGCCTTGGTCGGGCTACCACAGCCAAGAAGGATTTGAGTGTAAGAGCATAGTTGCCCTCTAGATCTCGAGACCAGGAAATAGCTCGATAGCCCTCCTGATGCCTTGGTCGGGCTACCACCCCCAAGAAGGATCTGAGTGTAAGAGCATAGTTGCCCTCCAGATCTCGAGATCAGTAAATAGCTCGATAGCCCTCCTGATGCCTTGGTCGGGCTACCACCCCCAAGAAGGATCTGAGTGTAAGAGCATAGTTGCCTTCCAGATCTCGAGACTACGAAATAGCTCGATAGCCCTTCTGAAGCCTTGGTCGAGCTACCACAGCCAAGAAGTATTTGAGTGTAAGAGCATAGTTACCCTCCAGATCTCGAGACCAGGAAATAGCTCGATAGCCCTCCTGATGCCTTGGTCGGGCTACCACCCCCAAGAAGGATCTGAGTGTAAGAGCATAGTTGCCCTCCAGATCTCAAGACCAGTAAATAGCTCGATAGCCCTCATGTTGCCTTGGTCGAGCTACCATCCCCAAGAAGGATCTGAGTGTAAGAGCATAATTGCCCGCAAGATCTCGAGACCAGGAAATAGCTCGATAGCCCTCATGTTGCCTTGGTGGAGCTACCACCCCTAATAAGGATCTGAGTGTAAGAGCATAGTTGCCCTCCAGATCTCGAGACCAGTAAATAGCTCGATAACCCTCCTGATGCCTTGGTTGAGCTACCACCCCTAATAAGGATCTGAGTGTAAGAGCATAGTTGCCCTCTAGATCTCGAGACCAGTAAATAGCTCGATAGCCCTTCTGATGCCTTGGTCGGGCTACCACAGCCAAGAAGGATTTGAGTGTAAGAGCATAGTTGCCCTCTAGATCTCGAGACCAGGAAATAGCTCGATAGCCCTCCTGATGCCTTGGTCGGGCTACCACCCCCAAGAAGGATCTGAGTGTAAGAGCATAGTTGCCCTCCAGATCTCGAGACCAGTAAATAGCTCGATAGCCCTCCTGATGCCTTGGTCGGGCTACCACCCCCAAGAAGGATCTGAGTGTAAGAGCATAGTTGCCTTCCAGATCTCGAGACTACGAAATAGCTCGATAGCCCTTCTGAAGCCTTGGTCGAGCTACCACAGCCAAGAAGTATTTGAGTGTAAGAGCATAGTTACCCTCCAGATCTCGAGACCAGGAAATAGCTCGATAGCCCTCCTGATGCCTTGGTCGGGCTACCACCCCCAAGAAGGATCTGAGTGTAAGAGCATAGTTGCCCTCCAGATCTCGAGACCAGTAAATAGCTCGATAGCCCTCCTGATGCCTTGGTCGGGCTACCACCCCCAAGAAGGATCTGAGTGTAAGAGCATAGTTGCCTTCCAGATCTCGAGACTAGGAAATAGCTCGATAGCCCTTCTGATGCCTTGGTCGAGCTACCACAGCCAAGAAGTATTTGAGTGTAAGAGCATAGTTACCCTCCAGATCTCGAGACCAGGAAATAGCTCGATAGCCCTCCTGATTCCTTGGTCGGGCTACCACCCCCAAGAAGGATCTGAGTGTAAGAGCATAGTTGCCCTCTAGATCTCGAGACCAGTAAATAGCTAGATAGCCCTCCTGATGGCTTGGTCGGGCTACCACCCACAAGAAGGATCTAAGTGTAAGAGCATAGTTGCCCTCCAGATCTCGAGACCAGGAAATAGCTCGATAGCCCTCCTGATGCCTTGGTCAGGCTACCACCCCCAAGAAGGATCTGAGTGTAAGAGCATAGTTGCCCTCCAGATATCGAGACCAGTAAATAGCTCGATAGCCCTCCTGATGCCTTGGTCGAGCTACCACCCCCAAGAAGGATCTGAGTGTAAGAGCATAGTTGCCCTCTAGATCTAGAGACCCTGAAATATCTCGATAGCCCTCTTGATGCCTTGATCGGGCTACCACCCCCAAGAAGGATCTGAGTGTAAGAGCATAGTTGCCCTCCAGATCTTGAGACCAGGAAATAGCTTGATAACCCTCCTGATGCCTTAATCGGGCTACCACCCCCAAGTAGGATCTAAGTGTAAGAGCATAATTGCCCTCCAGATCTCGAGACTAGGAAATAACTCGATAGCCCTCCTGATGCCTTGGTCGGGCTACCACCCCCAAGAAGGATCTAAGTGTAAGAGCATAGTTGCCCTCCAGATCTCGAGACCAGGAAATAGCTCGATAGCCCTCACGTTGCCTTGGTCTAGCTACCACCCCCAATAAGGATCTGAGTGTAAGAGCATAGTTACCCTCCAGATCTACAGACCATGAAATAGCTCGATAGCCCTCCTGATGCCTTGATCGGGCTACAACCCCCAAGTAGGATCTGAGTGTAAGAGCATAGTTTCCCTCCAGATCTAGAGACTAGGAAATAGCTCGATAGCCCTTCTGATGCCTTGGTCGGGCTACCACAGCCAAGAAGGATTTGAGTGTAAGAGCATAGTTGCCCTCCAGATCTCGAGACCAGGAAATAGCTCGATAGACCTCCTGATGCCTTGGTCGGGCTACCACCCCCAAGAAGGATCTGAGTGTAAGAGCATAGTTGCCTTCCAGATCTCGAGACCAGGAAATAGCACGATAGCCCTCTTGACGCCTTGGTCGGGCTACCACCCCCAAGAAGGATCTGAGTGTAAGAGCATAGTTTCCCTCTAGATCTAGAGACCCTGAAATAGCTAGAGAGCCCTCCTGTTGCCTTGGTCGGGCTACCGCCCACAAGAAGGATCTGAGTGTAGGAGCATAGTTGGCCTCCAGATCTCGAGACCAGTAAATAGCTCGATAGCCCTCCTGATGCCTTGGTCGGGCTACCACCCCCAAGAAGGATCTGAGTGTAAGAGCATAGTTGCCTTTCAGATCTCAAGACTAGGAAATAGCTCGATAGCCCTTCTGATGCCTTGGTCGAGCTACCACAGCCAAGAAGTATTTTAGTGTAAAAGCATAGTTGCCCTCCAGATCTCGAGACCAGTAAATAGCTAGATAGCCCTCTTGATGCCTTGGTTGGGCTACCACCCCCAAGAAGGATCTGAGTGTAAGAGCATAGTTGCCCTCAAGATCTCGAGACCAGGAAATAGCTCGATAGCCCTCATGTTGCCTTGGTCGAGCTACCATCCCCAAGAAGGATGTGAGTGTAAGAGCATAATTGCCCGCAAGATCTCGAGACCAGGAAATAGCTCGATAGCCCTCATGTTGCCTTGGTCGAGCTACCACCCCTAATAAGGATCTGAGTGTAAGAGCATAGTTGCCTTCCAGATCTCGAGACTACGAAATAGCTCGATAGCCCTTCTGAAGCCTTGGTCGAGCTACCACAGCCAAGAAGTATTTGAGTGTAAGAGCATAGTTGCCCTCCAGATCTCGAGACCAGGAAATAGCTCGATAGCCCTCCTGATGCCTTGGTCGGGCTACCACCCCCAAGATGGATATGAGTGTAAGAGCATAGTTGCCCTCAAGATCTCGAGACCAGGAAATAGCTCGATAGCCCTCATGTTGCCTTGGTCGAGCTACCATCCCCAAGAACGATCTGAGTGTAAGAGCATAATTGCCCGCAAGATCTCGAGACCAGGAAATAGCTCGATAGCCCTCATGTTGCCTTGGTGGAGCTACCACCCCTAATAAGGATCTGAGTGTAAGAGCATAGTTGCCCTCCAGATCTCGAGACCAGTAAATAGCTCGATAGCCCTCCTGATGCCTTGGTCGGGCTACCACCCCCAAGAAGGATCTGAGTGTAAGAGCATAGTTGCCTTCCAGATCTCGAGACCAGGAAATAGCACGATAGCCCTCTTGACGCCTTGGTCGGGCTACCACCCCCAAGAAGGATCTGAGTGTAAGAGCATAGTTTCCCTCTAGATCTAGAGACCCTGAAATAGCTAGAGAGCCCTCCTGTTGCCTTGGTCGGGCTACCGCCCACAAGAAGGATC
The DNA here is from genome assembly GCA_033220585.1 of Dipteronia sinensis. NCBI lineage: Eukaryota > Viridiplantae > Streptophyta > Magnoliopsida > Sapindales > Sapindaceae > Dipteronia > Dipteronia sinensis. Next base: position 57,072 of record JANJYJ010000739.1, read on the forward strand.
TGAGTGTAGGAGCATAGTTGGCCTCCAGATCTCGAGACCAGTAAATAGCTCGATAGCCCTCCTGATGCCTTGGTCGGGCTACCACCCCCAAGAAGGATCTGAGTGTAAGAGCATAGTTGCCTTTCAGATCTCAAGACTAGGAAATAGCTCGATAGCCCTTCTGATGCCTTGGTCGAGCTACCACAGCCAAGAAGTATTTGAGTGTAAAAGCATAGTTGCCCTCCAGATCTCGAGACCAGTAAATAGCTAGATAGCCCTCTTGATGCCTTGGTTGGGCTACCACCCCCAAGAAGGATCTGAGTGTAAGAGCATAATTGCCCTCAAGATCTCGAGACCAGGAAATAGCTCGATAGCCCTCATGTTGCCTTGGTCGAGCTACCATCCCCAAGAAGGATGTGAGTGTAAGAGCATAATTGCCCGCAAGATCTCGAGACCAGGAAATAGCTCGATAGCCCTCATGTTGCCTTGGTCGAGCTACCACCCCTAATAAGGATCTGAGTGTAAGAGCATAGTTGCCTTCCAGATCTCGAGACTACGAAATAGCTCGATAGCCCTTCTGAAGCCTTGGTCGAGCTACCACAGCCAAGAAGTATTTGAGTGTAAGAGCATAGTTGCCCTCCAGATCTCGAGACCACGAAATAGCTCGATAGCCCTCCTGATGCCTTGGTCGGGCTACCACCCCCAAGATGGATCTGAGTGTAAGAGCATAGTTGCCCTCAAGATCTCGAGACCAGGAAATAGCTCGATAGCCCTCATGTTGCCTTGGTCGAGCTACCATCCCCAAGAAGGATCTGAGTGTAAGAGCATAATTGCCCGCAAGATCTCGAGACCAGGAAATAGCTCGATAGCCCTCATGTTGCCTTGGTGGAGCTACCACCCCTAATAAGGATCTGAGTGTAGGAGCATAGTTGGCCTCCAGATCTCGAGACCAGTAAATAGCTCGATAGCCCTCCTGATGCCTTGGTCGGGCTACCACCCCCAAGAAGGATCTGAGTGTAAGAGCATAGTTGCCTTTCAGATCTCAAGACTAGGAAATAGCTCGATAGCCCTTCTGATGCCTTGGTCGAGCTACCACAGCCAAGAAGTATTTGAGTGTAAAAGCATAGTTGCCCTCCAGATCTCGAGACCAGTAAATAGCTAGATAGCCCTCTTGATGCCTTGGTTGGGCTACCACCCCCAAGAAGGATCTGAGTGTAAGAGCATAGTTGCCCTCAAGATCTCGAGACCAGGAAATAGCTCGATAGCCCTCATGTTGCCTTGGTCGAGCTACCATCCCCAAGAAGGATGTGAGTGTAAGAGCATAATTGCCCGCAAGATCTCGAGACCAGGAAATAGCTCGATAGCCCTCATGTTGCCTTGGTCGAGCTACCGCCCCTAATAAGGATCTGAGTGTAAGAGCATAGTTGCCTTCCAGATCTCGAGACTACGAAATAGCTCGATAGCCCTTCTGAAGCCTTGGTCGAGCTACCACAGCCAAGAAGTATTTGAGTGTAAGAGCATAGTTGCCCTCCAGATCTCGAGACCAGGAAATAGCTCGATAGCCCTCCTGATGCCTTGGTCGGGCTACCACCCCCAAGATGGATCTGAGTGTAAGAGCATAGTTGCCCTCAAGATCTCGAGACCAGGAAATAGCTCGATAGCCCTCATGTTGCCTTGGTCGAGCTACCATCCCCAAGAAGGATCTGAGTGTAAGAGCATAATTGCCCGCAAGATCTCGAGACCAGGAAATAGCTCGATAGCCCTCATGTTGCCTTGGTGGAGCTACCACCCCTAATAAGGATCTGAGTGTAAGAGCATAGTTGCCCTCCAGATCTCGAGACCAGTAAATAGCTCGATAGCCCTCCTGATGCCTTGGTCGGGCTACCACCCCCAAGAAGGATCTGAGTGTAAGAGCATAGTTGCCTTCCAGATCTCGAGACTAGGAAATAGCTCGATAGCCCTTCTGATGCCTTGGTCGAGCTACCACAGCCAAGAAGTATTTGAGTGTAAGAGCATAGTTACCCTCCAGATCTCGAGACCAGAAAATAGCTCGATAGCCCTCCTGATGCCTTGGTCGGGCTACCACCCCCAAGAAGGATCTGAGTGTAAGAGCATAGTTGCCCTCTAGATCTCGAGACCAGTAAATAGCTAGATAGCCCTCCTTATGCCTTGGTCGGGCTACCACCCCCAAGAAGGATCTGAGTGTAAGAGCATAGTTGCCCTCTAGATCTAGAGACCCTGAAATAGCTAGATAGCCCTCCTGTTGCCTTGGTCGGGCTACCGCACACAAGAAGGATCTAAGTGTAAGAGCATAGTTGCCCTCCAGATCTCGAGACCAGGAAATAGCTCGATAGCCCTCCTGATGCCTTGGTCAGGCTACCACCCCCAAGAAGGATCTGAGTGCAAGAGCATAGTTGCCCTCCAGATCTCGAGACCAGTAAATAGCTCGATAGCCCTCCTGATGCCTTGGTCGGGCTACCACCCCCAAGAAGGATCTGAGTGTAAGAGCATAGTTGCCCTCTAGATCTAGAGACCCTGAAATATCTCGATAGCCCTCCTGACGCCTTGATCGGGCTACCACCCCCAAGAAGGATCTGAGTGTAAGAGCATATTTGCCCTCCAGATCTCGAGACCAGGAAATAGCTTGATAACCCTCCTGATGCCTTAATCGGGCTACCACCTACAAGTAGGATCTGAGTGTAAGAGCGTAGTTGCCCTCCAGATCTCGAGACTAGGAAATAACTCAATAGCCCTCCTGATGCCTTGGTCGGGCTACCACCCCCAAGAAGGATCTAAGTGTAAGAGCATAGTTGCCCTCCAGATCTCGAGACCAGGAAATAGCTTGATAACCCTCCTGATGCCTTAATCGGGCTACCACCCCCAAGTAGGATCTGAGTGTAAGAGCATAGTTGCCCTCCAGATCTCGAGACTAGGAAATAACTCGATAGCCCTCCTGATGCCTTGGTCGGGCTACCACCCCCAAGAAGGATCTAAGTGTAAGAGCATAGTTGCCCTCCAGATCTCGAGACCAGGAAATAGCTCGATAGCCCTCACGTTGCCTTGGTCTAGCTACCACCCCCAATAAGGATCTGAGTGTAAGAGCATAGTTACCCTCCAGATCTAGAGACCATGAAATACCTCGATAGCCCTCCTGATGCCTTGATCGGGCTACAACCCCCAAGTAGGATCTGAGTGTAAGAGCATAGTTTCCCTCCAGATCTAGAGACTAGGAAATAGCTCGATAGCCCTTCCGATGCCTTGGTCGGGCTACCACAGCCAAGAAGGATTTGAGTGTAAGAGCATAGTTGCCCTCTAGATCTCGAGACCAGGAAATAGCTCGATAGACCTCCTGATGCCTTGGTCGGGCTACCACCCCCAAGAAGGATCTGAGTGTAAGAGCATAGTTGCCTTCCAGATCTCGAGACCAGGAAATAGCACGATAGCCCTCTTGACGCCTTGGTCGGGCTACCACCCCCAAGAAGGATCTGAGTGTAAGAGCATAGTTGCCCTCTAGATCTAGAGACCCTGAAATAGCTAGAGAGCCTTCATGTTGCCTTGGTCGGGCTACCGCCCACAAGAAGGATCCGAGTGTAGGAGCATAGTTGCCCTCCAGATCTCGAGACCAGTAAATAGCTCGATAGCCCTCCTGATGCCTTGGTCGGGCTACCACCCCCAAGAAGGATCTTAGTGTAAGAGCATAGTTGCCTTCCAGATCTCGGGACTAGGAAATAGCTCGATAGCCCTTCTGATGCCTTGGTCGAGCTACCACAGCCAAAAAGTATTTGAGTGTAAATAGCTCGATACCCATTCTGATGCCTTGGTCGGGCTACCACCCCAAGAAGGATCTGAGTGTAAGAGCATAGTTGCCCTCCAGATCTCGAGACCAGTAAATAGCTCGATAGCCCTCCCGATGCCTTGGTCGGGCTACCACCCCCAAGAAGGATCTGAGTGTAAGAGCATAGTTGCCCTCTAGATCTAGAGACCCTGAAATATCTAGATAGCCCTCATGATGCCTTGATCGGGCTACCACCCCCAAGAAGGATCTGAGTGTAAGACCATAGTTGCCCTTCAGATCTCGAGACCAGGAAATAGCTCGATAGCCCTCCTGACGCCTTGGTCGGGCTACCACCCCCAAGAAGGATCTGAGTGTAAGAGCATAGTTGCCCTCTAGATCTCGAGACCAGGAAATAGCTCGATAGCCCTCCTGATGCCTTGGTCGGGCTACCACCCCTAAGAAGGATCTGAGTGTAAGAGCATAGTTGCCCTCTAGATCTCAAGACCAGTAAATAGCTAGATAGCCGTCCTGATGCCTTGGTCGGGCTACCACCCCAAGAAGGATCTGAGTGTAAGAGCATAGTTGCCCTCAAGATCTCGAGACCAGGAAATAGCTCGATAGCCCTCATGTTGCCTTGGTCGAGCTACCACCCCCAAGAAGGATCTGAGTGTAAGAGCATAGTTGCCCTCCAGATCTCGAGACCAGGAAATAGTTCGATAGCCCTCATGATGCCTTGGTCGGGCTACCACCCCAAGAAGGATCTGAGTGTAAGAGCATAGTTGCCCTTCAGATGTCGAGACCAGGAAATAGCTCGATACCCATTCTGATGCCTTGGTCGGGCTACCACCCCCAAGAAGGATCTGAGTGTAAGAGCATAGTTGCCCTTCAGATCTCGAGACCAGGAAATAGCTCGATACCCATTCTGATGCCTTGGTCGGGCTACCACAGCCAAGAAGGATTTGAGTGTAAGAGCATAGTTGCCCTCCAGATCTCAAGACCAGGAAATAGCTCGATAGCCCTCATGTTGCCTTGGTCGAGCTACCACCCCCAAGAAGGATCTGAGTGTAAGAGCATAATTGCCCGCCAGATCTCGAGACCAGGAAATAGCTCGATAGCCCTCATGTTGCCTTGGTCGAGCTACCACCCCTAATAAGGATCTGAGTGTAAGAGCATTGTTGCCCTCTAGATCTCGAGACCAGTAAATAACTCGATAGTCCTTCTGATGCCTTGGTCGGGCTACCACAGCCAAGAAGGATTTGAGTGTAAGAGCATAGTTGCCCTCCAGATCTCGAGACCAGGAAATAGCTCGATAGCCCTCCTGATGCCTTGGTCGGGCTACCACCCCCAAGAAGGATCTGATTGTAAGAGCATAGTTGCCCTCCAGATCTCGAGACCAGTAAATAGCTCGATAGCGCTACTGATGCCAGGAAATAGCTCGATAGCCCTCACGTTGCCTTGGTCTAGCTACCACCCCCAAGAAGGATTTGAGTGTAAGAGCGTAGTTGCCTTTCAGATCTCGAGACCATGAAATAACTCGATAGCCCTTCTGATGCCTTAGTCGGGCTACCACCCCCAAGAAGGATCTGATTGTAAGAGCATAGTTGCCCTCCAGATCTCGAGACCAGTAAATAGCTCGATAGCGCTACTGATGCCTTGGTCGGGCTACCACCCCCAAGAAGGATCTAAGTGTAAGAGCATAGTTGCCCTCCAGATCTCGAGACCAGGAAATAGCTCGATAGCCCTCACGTTGCCTTGGTCTAGCTACCACCCCCAAGAAGGATTTGAGTGTAAGAGCGTAGTTGCCTTCCAGATCTCGAGACCATGAAATAACTCGATAGCCCTTCTGATGCCTTGGTCGGGCTACCACCCCCAAGAAGGATCTGAGTGTAAGAGCATAGTTGCCCTCCAGATCTCGAGACTAGGAAATAGCTCGATAGCCCTCATGTTGCCTTGGTCGAGCTACCACCCCCAAGAAGGATCTGAGTGTAAGAGCATAATTGCCCGCCAGATCTCGAGACCAGGAAATAGCTCGATAGCCCTCATGTTGCCTTGGTCGAGCTACCACCCCTAATAAGGATCTGAGTGTAAGAGCATTGTTGCCCTCTAGATCTCGAGACCAGTAAATAGCTCGATACCCATTCTGATGCCTTAGTCGGGCTACCACCCCCAAGAAGGATCTGAGTGTAAGAGAATAGTTGCCCTTCAAATCTCGAGACCAGGAAATAGCTCGATACCCATTCTGATGCCTTGGTCGGGCTACCACAGCCAAGAAGGATTTGAGTGTAAGAGCATAGTTGCCTTCCAGATCTCGAGACCAGCAAATAGCTCGATAGCCCTCCTGAAGCCTTGGTCGGGCTACCACCCCCAAGAAGGATCTGAGTGTAAGAGCATAGTTGCCCTCCAGATCTCGAGACCAGGAAATAGTTCGATAGCCCTCATGATGCCTTGGTCGGGCTACCACCCCAAGAAGGATCTGAGTGTAAGAGCATTGTTGCCCTTCAGATCTCGAGACCAGGAAATAGCTCGATACCCATTCTGATGCCTTGGTCGGGCTACCACCCCCAAGAAGGATCTGAGTGTAAGAGCATAGTTGCCCTTCAGATCTCGAGACCAGGAAATAGCTCGATACCCATTCTGATGCCTTGGTCGGGCTACCACAGCCAAGAAGGATTTGAGTGTAAGAGCATAGTTGCCCTCCAGATCTCAAGACCAGGAAATAGCTCGATAGCCCTCATGTTGCCTTGGTCAAGCTACCACCCCCAAGAAGGATCTGAGTGTAAGAGCATAATTGCCCGCCAGATCTCGAGACCAGGAAATAGCTCGATAGCCCTCATGTTGCCTTGGTCGAGCTACCACCCCTAATAAGGATCTGAGTGTAAGAGCATTGTTGCCCTCTAGATCTCGAGACCAGTAAATAGCTCGATAGCCCTTCTGATGCCTTGGTCGGGCTACCACAGCCAAGAAGGATTTGAGTGTAAGAGCATAGTTGCCCTCCAGATCTCGAGACCAGGAAATAGCTTGATAGCCTTCCTGATGCCTTGGTCGGGCTACCACCCCCAAGAAGGATCTGAGTGTAAGAGCATTGTTGCCCTCTAGATCTCGAGACCAGTAAATAGCTCGATAGCCCTTCTGATGCCTTGGTCGGGCTACCACAGCCAAGAAGGATTTGAGTGTAAGAGCATAGTTGCCCTCCAGATCTCGAGACCAGGAAATAGCTCGATAGCCTTCCTGATGCCTTGGTCGGGCTACCACCCCCAAGAAGGATCTGATTGTAAGAGCATAGTTGCCCTCGAAATCTCGAGACCAGTAAATAGCTCGATAGCGCTACTGATGCCTTGGTCGGGCTACCACCCCCAACAAGGATCTAAGTGTAAGAGCATAGTTGCCCTCCAGATCTCGAGACCAGGAAATAGCTCGATAGCCCTCACGTTGCCTTGGTCTAGCTACCACCCCCAAGAAGGATTTGAGTGTAAGAGCGTAGTTGCCTTCCAGGTCTCGAGACCATGAAATAACTCGATAGCCCTTCTGATGCCTTGGTCGGGCTACCACCCCCAAGAAGGATCTGAGTGTAAGAGCATAGTTGCCCTCCAGATCTAGAGACTAGGAAATAGCTCGATAACCCTCCTGATGCCTTGGTCAGGCTACCGCCCCCAAGAAGGATCTGAGTGTAAGAGCATAGTTGCCCTCCAGATCTCGAGACTAGGAAATAGCTCGATAGACCTCATGTTGCCGTGGTCGAGCTACCACCCACAAGAAGGATCTGAGTGTAAGAGCATAGTTGCCCCCCAGATCTCGAGACCAGGAAATAGTTCGATAGCCCTCCTGATGCCTTGGTCGGGCTACCACCCCCAAGAAGGATCTGAGGGTAAGAGCATAGTTGCCCTTCAGATCTCGAGACCAGGAAATAGCTCGATACCCATTCTGATGCCTTGGTCGGGCTACCACCCCCAAGAAGGATCTGAGTGTAAGAGCATAGTTGCCCTCCAGATCTAGAGACCAGGAAATAGCTCGATAGCCCTCCTGATGCCTTGGTCGGGCTACCGCCCCCAAGAAGGATCTGAGTGTAACAGCGTAGTTGCCCTCCAGATCTCGAGACCAGGACATAGCTTGATAACCCTCCTGAGGCCTTGGTCAGACTACCACCCCCAAGAAGGATCTGAGTGTAAGAGCATAGTTGCCCTCCAGATCTAGAGACCAGGAAATAGCTCGATAGCCCTCCTGATGCCTTGGTCGGGCTACCGCCCCCAAGAAGGATCTGAGTGTAACAGCGTAGTTGCCCTCCAGATCTCGAGACCAGGAAATAGCTTGATAACCCTCCTGAGGCCTTGGTCAGACTACCACCCCCAAGAAGGATCTGAGTGTAAGAGCATAGTTGCCCTTCAGATCTAGAGACCAGGAAATAGCTCGATACCCATTCTGATGCCTTGGTCGGGCTACCACCCCCAAGAAGGATCTGAGTGTAAGAGCATAGTTGCCCTCTAGATCTGGAGACCAGGAAATAGCTCGATAGCCCTCCTGATGCCTTGGTCGGGCTACCACCCCCAAGAAGGATCTGAGTGTAAGAGCATAGTTGCCCTTCAGATCTCGAGACCAGGAAATAGCTCGATACCCATTCTGATGCCTTGGTCGGGCTACCACCCCAAGAAGGATCTGAGTGTAAGAGCATAGTTGCCCTCCAGATCTCGAGACCAGTAAATAGCTCGATAGCCCTCCCGATGCCTTGGTCGGGCTACCACCCCCAAGAAGGATCTGAGTGTAAGAGCATAGTTGCCCTCTAGATCTAGAGACCCTGAAATATCTAGATAGCCCTCATGATGCCTTGATCGGGCTACCACCCCCAAGAAGGATCTGAGTGTAAGAGCATAGTTGCCCTTCAGATCTCGAGACCAGGAAATAGCTCGATAGCCCTCCTGACGCCTTGGTCGGGCTACCACCCCCAGGAAGGATCTGAGTGTAAGAGTATAGTTGCCCTCCAGATCTCGAGACCAGGAAATAGCTTGATAACCCTCCTGATGCCTTGGTCAGACTACCACCCCCAATAAGGATCTGAGGGTAAGAGCATAGTTGCCCTCCAGATCTCGAGACCAGGAAATAGCTCGATAGCCCTCCTGATGCCTTAATCGGTCTACCACCCCCAAGTAATATCTGAGTGTAAGAGCAGAATTGCCCTCTAGATCTCGAGACTAGTAAATAGCTAGATAGCCCTGCTGATGCCTTGGTTGGGCTACCACCCCCAAGAAGGATCTGAGTGTAAGAGCATAGTTGCCCTCAAGATCTCGAGACCAGGAAATAGCTCGATAGCCCTCATGTTGCCTTGGTCGAGCTACCACCCCCAAGAAGGATCTGAGTGTAAGAGCATAATTGCCCTCCAGATCTCGAGACCAGGAAATAGCTCGATAGCCTTCATGTTGCCTTGGTCGAGCTACCACCCCTAATACGGATCTGAGTGTAAGAGCATAGTTGCCCTCCAGATCTCGAGACCAGTAAATAGCTCGATAGCCCTCCTAATGCCTTGGTCGGGCTACCACCCCCAAGAAGGATCTGAGTGTAAGAGCATAGTTGCCCTCTAGATCTAGAGACCCTGAAATAGCTAGATAGCCCTCCTGTTGCCTTGGTCGGGCTACCGCCCACAAGAAGGATCTAAGTGTAAGAGCATAGTTGCCCTCCAGATCTCGAGACCAGGAAATAGCTCGATAGCCGTCCTGATGCCTTGGTCAGGCTACCACCCCCAAGAAGGATCTGAGTGTAAGAGCATAGTTGCCCTCCAGATCTCGAGACCAGTAAATAGCTCGATAGCCCTCCTGATGCCTTGGTCGGGCTACCACCCCCAAGAAGGATCTGAGTGTAAGAGCATAGTTGCCCTCTAGATCTAGAGACCCTGAAATATCTAGATAGCCCTCATGATGCCTTGATCGGGCTACCACCCCCAAGAAGGATCTGAGTGTAAGAGCATAGTTGCCCTCCAGATCTCAAGACCAGGAAATAACTTGATAACCCTCCTGATGCCTTGGTCAGACTACCACCCCCAAGAAGGATCTGAGGGTAAGAGCATAGTTGCCCTCCAGATCTCGAGACCAGGAAATAGCTCGATAGCCCTCCTGATGCCTTAATCGGGCTACCACCCCCAAGTAGGATGTGAGTGTAAGAGCATAGTTGCCCTCTAGATCTCGAGACTAGGAAATAGCTCGATAGCCCTCCTGATGCCTTGGTCGGGCTACCTCCCCCAACAAGGATCTAAGTGTAAGAGTATAGTTGCCCTCCAGATCTCGAGACCAGGAAATAGCTCGATAGCCCTCACGTTGCCTTGGTCTAGCTACGACCCCCAATAAGGATCTGAGTGTAAGAGCATAGTTACCCTCCAGATCTAGAGACCATGAAATAGCTCGATAGCCCTCCTGATGCCTTGATCGGGATACAACCCCCAAGTAGGATCTGAGTGTAAGAGCATAGTTTCCCTCCAGATCTCGAGACTAGGAAATAGCTCGATAGCCCTTCTGATGCCTTGGTCGGGCTACCACAGCCAAGAAGGATTTGAGTGTAAGAGCATAGTTGCCCTCCAGATCTCGAGACCATGAAATAGCTCGATAGCCCTCCTGATGCCTTGGTCGGGCTACCACCCCCAAGAAGGATCTCAGTGTAAGAGCATAGTTGCCTTCCAGATCTCGAGACCAGGAAATAGCTCGATAGCCCTCTTGACGCCTTGGTCGGGCTACCACCGCCAAGAAGGATCTGAGTGTAAGAGCATAGTTGCCCTTTAGATCTCGAGACCAGTAAATAGCTCGATAGCCCTTCTGATGCCTTGGTCGGGCAACCACAGCCAAGAAGGATCTAAGTGTAAGAGCATAGTTGCCCTCCAGATCTCGAGACCAGGAAATAGCTTGATAACCCTCCTGAGGCCTTGGTCAGACTACCAACCCCAAGAAGGATCTGAAGGTAAGAGCATAGTTGCCCTCCAGATCTCGAGCCAGGAAATAGCTCGATAGCCCTCCTGATGCCTTAATCGGGTTACCACCCCCAAGTAGGATCTGAGTGTAAGAGCATAGTTGCCCTCCAGATCTCGAGACTAGGAAATAGCTCGATAGCCCTCCTGATGCGTTGGTCGGGCTACCACCTCCAAGAAGGATCTAAGTGTAAGAGGATAGTTGCCCTCCAGATCTCGAGAGCAGGAAATAGCTCGATAGCCCTCACGTTGCCTTGGTCTAGCTACCACCCCCAATAAGGATCTGAGTGTAAGAGCATAGTTACCCTCCAGATCTAGAGACCAGAAAATAGCTCGGTAGCCCTACTGATGCCTTGGTCGGGCTACCACCCCTAAGAAGGATCTGAGTGTAAGAGCATAGTTGCCTTCAAGATCTCGAGACTAGGAAATAGCACGATAGCCCTTCTGATGCCTTGGTCGAGCTACCACAGCCAAGAAGTATTTGAGTGTAAGAGCATAGTTGCCCTCCAGATCTCGAGACCAGGAAATAGCTCGATAGCCCTCCTGATGCCTTGGTCGGGATACCACCCCCAAGAAGGATCTGAGTGTAAGAGCATAGTTGCCCTCAAGATCTCGAGACCAGGAAATAGCTCGATAGCCCTCATGTTGCCTTGGTCGAGCTACCACCCCCAAGAAGGATCTGAGTGTAAGAGCATAGTTGCCCTCCAGATCTGGAGACTAGGAAATAGCTCGATAGCCCTCCTGATGCCTTGGTCGGGCTACCACCCCCAAGAAGGATCTAAGTGTAAGAGCATAGTTGCCCTCCAGATCTCGAGACCAGGAAATAGCTCGATAGACCTCGTGATGCCTTGGTCGAGCTACCACCCCCAAGAAGGATCTGAGTGTAAGAGCATAGTTGCCTTCTAGATCTCGAGACCAGGAAATAGCTCGATAGCCCTCTTGACGCCATGGTCGGGCTACCACCCCCAAGAAGGATCTGAGTGTAAGAGCATAGTTTCCCTCCAGATCTCGAGACCAGGAAATAGCTCGATACCCCTTCTGATGCCTTGGTCGGGCTACCACCCCCAAGAAGGATCTGAGTGTAAGAACATTGTTGCCCTCCAGATCTGGAGACCAGGAAATAGCTCGATAGCCCTCCTGATGCCTTGGTCGGGCTAGTGCCCCCAAGAAGGATCTGAGTGTAAGAGCATAGTTGCCCTCCAGATCTCGAGACCAGTAAATAGCTCGATAGCCCTCCTGATGCCTTGGTCGGGCTACCACCCCGAAGAAGGATCTGAGTGTAAGAGCATAGTTGCCTTCCAGATCTCGAGACTAGGAAATAGCTCGATAGCCCTTCTGATGCCTTGGTCGAGCTACCACAGCCAAGAAGTATTTGAGTGTAAGAGCATAGTTGCCCTCCAGATCTCGAGACCAGGAAATAGCTCGATTGCCCTCCTGATGCCTTGGTCGGGCTACCACCCCCAACAAGGATCTGAGTGTTAGAGCATAGTTGCTCTCTAGATCTCGAGACCAGTAAATAGCTAGATAGCCCTCCTGATGCCTTGGTCGGGCTACCACCCCCAAGAAGGATCTGAGTGTAAGAGCATAGTTGCCCTAAAGATCTCGAGACCAGGAAATAGCTCGATAGCCCTCATGTTGCCTTGGTCGAGCTACCACCCCCAAGAAGGATCTGAGTGTAAGAGCATAATTGCCCTCCAGATCTCGAGACCAGGAAATAGCTCATAGCCCTCATGTTGCCTTGGTCGGGCTACAACCCCTAATAAGGATCTGAGTGTAAGAGCATAGTTTCCCTCCAGATATCGAGACCAGTAAATAGCTCGATAGCCCTCCGGATGCCTTGGTCGGGCTACCACCCCCAAGAAGGATCTGAGTGTAAGAGCATAGTTGCCCTCTAGATCTAGAGACCCTGAAATAGCTAGATAGCCCTCCTGTTGCCTTGGTCGGGCTACCGCCCATAAGAAGGATCTAAGTGTAAGAGCATAGTTGCCCTCTAGATCTCGAGACCAGGAAATAGCTCGATAGCCCTCCTGATGCCTTGGTCAGGCTACCACCCCCAAGAAGGATCTACGTGTAAGAGCATAGTTGCCCTCCAAATCTCGAGACCATGAAATAGCTCGATAGCCCTCCTGATGCCTTAATCGGGCTACCACCCCCAAGTAGGATCTGAGTGTAAGAGCATAGTTGCCCTCCAGATCTCGAGACTAGGAAATAGCTCGATAGCCCTCCTGATGCCTTGGTCGGGCTACCACCCCCAAGAAGGATCTAAGTGTAAGAGCATAGTTGCCCTCCAGATCTCGAGACCAGGAAATAGCTCGATAGCCCTCACGTTGCCTTGGTCTAGCTACGACCCCCAATAAGGATCTGAGTGTAAGAGCATAGTTACCCTCCAGATCTAGAGACCATGAAATAGCTCGATAGCCCTCCTGATGCCTTGATCGGGCTACAACCCCCAAGTAGGATCTGAGTGTAAGAGCATAGTTTCCCTCCAGATCTCGAGACTAGGAAATAGCTCGATAGCCCTTCTGATGCCTTGGTCGGGCTACCACAGCCAAGAAGGATTTGAGTGTAAGAGCATATTTGCCCTCCAGATCTCAAGACCAGGAAATAGCTCGATAGCCACTATGATGCCTTGGTCGGGCTACCACCCCCAAGAAGGATCTGAGTGTAAGAGCATAGTTGCCCTCCAGATCTCGAGACCAGTAAATAGCTCGATAGCCCTCCTGATGCCTTGGTCGGGCTACCACCCCCAAGAAGGATCTGAGTGTAAGAGCATAGTTGCCCTCTAGATCTCAAGACCAGGAAATAGCTCGATAGCCATTATGATGCCTTGGTCGGGCTACCACCCCCAAGAAGGATCTGAGTGTAAGAGCATAGTTGCCCTCCAGATCTCGAGACCAGGAAATAGCTCGATAGCCCTCCTGATGCCTTGGTCGGGCTACCACCCCCCAAGAAGGATCTGAGTGTAAGAGCATAGTTGCCCTCCAGATCTCGAGACCAGAAATAGCTCGATAGCCCTTCCTGATGCCTTGGTCGGGCTAACCACCCCAAGAAGGATCTGAGTGTAAGAGCATAGTTGCCCTCCAGATCTCGAGACCAGGAAATAGCTCGATAGCCCTCATGATGCCTTGGTCGGGCTACCACCCCCAATAAGGATCTGAGTGTAAGAGCATAGTTACCCTCCAGATCTCGAGACCAGGAAATAGCTCGATAGCCCTTCTGATGCCTTGGTCGGGCTACCACCCCTAAGTAGGATCTGAGTGTAAGAGCATAGTTGCCCTCCAGATCTCGAGACCTAGGAAATAGCTCGATAGCCCTCCTGATGCCTTGGTCGGGCTACCACCCCCAAGAAGGATCTGAGTGTAAGAGCATAGTTGCCCTAAAGATCTCGAGACCAGGAAATAGCTCGATAGCCCTCATGATGCCTTGGTCCGGGCTACCACCCCCAAGAAGGATCTGAGTGTAAGAGCATAGTTGCCCTCCAGATCTCGAGACCAGGAAATAGCTCGATAGCCCTCCTGATGCCTTGGTCGGGCTACCACCCCTAAGAAGGATCTGAGTGTAAGAGCATAGTTTCCCTCCAGATCTCGAGACCAGGAAATAGCTCGATAGCCCTCCTGATGCCTTGGTCGGGCTACCACCCCCAAGAAGGATCTGAGTGTAAGAGCATAGTTGCCCTCTAGATCTAGAGACCCTGAAATAGCTATATAGCCCTCCTGTTGCCTTGTCGGGCTACCCGCCCATAAGAAGGATCTAAGTGTAAGAGCATAGTTGCCCTCTAGATCTCGAGACCAGGAAATAGCTCGATAGCCCTCCTGATGCCTTGGTCAGGCTACCACCCCCAAGAAGGATCTACGTGTCAGTGCATAGTTGCCCTCCAAATCTCGAGACCATGAAATAGCTCGATAGCCCTCCTGATGCCTTAATCGGGCTACCACCCCCCAAGTAAGGATCTGAGTGTAAGAGCATAGTTGCCCTCCAGATCTCGAGACCTAGGAAATAGCTCGATAGCCCTCCTGATGCCTTGGTCGGGCTACCACCCCCAAGAAGGATCTAAGTGTAAGAGCATAGTTGCCCTCCAGATCTCGAGACCAGGAAATAGCTCGATAGCCCTCACGTTGCCTTGGTCTAGCTACGACCCCCAAGAAGGATCTGAGTGTAAGAGCATAGTTACCCTCAGGATCTCGAGACCATGAATAGCTCGATAGCCCTCCTGATGCCTTGATCGGGCTACCACCCCCCAAGTAGGATCTGAGTGTAAGAGCATAGTTTCCCTCCAGATCTCGAGACTAGGAAATAGCTCGATAGCCCTCTGATGCCTTGGTCGGGCTACCACACCCAAGAAGGATTCTGAGTGTAAGAGCATAGTTGCCCTCCAGATCTCGAGACCAGGAAATAGCTCGATAGCCCATATTGATGCCTTGGTCGGGCTACCACCCCCAAGAAGGATCTGAGTGTAAGAGCATAGTTGCCCTCCAGATCTCGAGACCAGGAAATAGCTCGATAGCCCTCCTGATGCCTTGGTCGGGCTACCAGCCCCAAGAAGGATCTGAAGTGTAAGAGCATAGTTGCCCTCTAGATCTCAAGACCAGGAAATAGCTCGATAGCCCTCATGAGTGCCCTTGGTCGGGCTACCACCCCAAGAAGGATCTGAGTGTAAGAGCATAGTTTCCCTCCAGATCTCGAGACCAGGAAATAGCTCGATAGCCCTCCTGATGCCTTGGTCGGGCTACCACCCCAAGAAGGATCTGAGTGTAAGAGCATAGTTGCCCTCCAGATCTCGAGCCAGTAAATAGCTCGATAGCCCTCTGATGCCTTGGTCGGGCACCACCCAAGAAGGATCTGAAGTGTAAGAGCATAGTTGCCTCCAGATCTCGAGACCAGAAATAGCTCGATAGCCCTCCTGTG
>JANJYJ010000995.1:13036-29418 GCA_033220585.1 Dipteronia sinensis
GCTATTTCCTGGTCTCGAGATCTGGAGGGCAACTATGCTCTTACACTCAGATCCTTCTTGGGGTGGTAGGACCAGGCATCAGGAGGGCTATCGAGCTATTTCCTGGTCTCGAGATCTGGAGGCAACTATGCTTTACACTCAGATCCTCTTGGGGGTGGTAGCCCGACCAAGGCATCAGGAGGGCTATCGAGCTATTTCTGGTTCGAGATCTGGAGGGCAACTATGCTCTTACACTCAGATCCTTCTTGGGGGTGGTAGCCCGACCAAGGCACATGAGGGCTATCGAGCTATTTCCTGGTCTCGAGATCTGGAGGGCAACTATCTTTACACTTCAGATCCTTCTTGGGGGTGGTAGCCCGACAAAGGCATCAGGAGGGCTATCGAGCTATTTCTGGTCTCGAGATCTGGAGGGCAACTATGCTTTACACTCAGATCCTCTTTGGGGGGTGGTAGCCCGACCAAGGCTCAGGAGGGCTATAGAGCTATTTCCTGGTCTCGAGATCTGGAGGGCAACTATGCTCTTACACTCAGATCCTTCTTGGGGTGGTAGCCGACCAAGGCATCGGGCTATCGAGCTATTTCCTGGTCTCGAGATCTGGAGGGCAACTATGCTCTTACACTCAGATCTTCTTGGGGGTGGTAGCCGACCAAGGCATCAGGAGGGCTATCGAGCTATTTCCTGGTCTCGAGATCTGGAGGGCAACTATGCTCTTACACAGATCCTCTTGGGGTGGTAGCCCGACCAAGGCATCAGAGGGCTATCGAGCTATTTCCTGGTCTCGAGATCTGGAGGGCAACTATGCTCTTACACAGATCCTTTTGGGGGGTAGCCCGACCAAGGCATCAGGAGGGCTATCGAGCTATTTCCTGGTCTCGAGATCTGGAGGGCAACTATGCTCTTACACTCAGATCCTTCTTGGGGGTGGTAGCCGACCAGGCATCAGGAGGGCTATCGAGCTATTTCTGGTCTCGAGATCTGGAGGGCAACTATGCTCTTACACTCAGATCCTTCTTGGGGTGGTAGCCCGACCAAGGCACAGGAGGGCTATCGAGCTATTCCTGGTCTGAGATCTGGAGGCAACTATGCTCTTACACTCAGATCCTTCTTGGGGGGTTAGCCCGACCAAGGCATCAGGAGGGCTATCGAGCTATTTCCTGGTCTCGAGATCTGGAGGGCAACTATGCTTACACTCAGATCCTTCTTGGGGTGGTAGCCCGACCAAGGCATCAGGAGGGCTATCGAGCTATTTCCTGGTCTCGAGATCTGGAGGGCAACTATGCTCTTACACTCAGATCCTTCTTGGGGGTGGTAGCCCGACCAAGGCATCAGGAGGGCTATCGAGCTATTTCCTGGTCTCGAGATCTGGAGGGCAACTATGCTCTTACACTCAGATCCTTCTTGGGGGTGGTAGCCGACCAAGGCAACAGGAGGGCTATCGAGCTGTTTCTGGTCTCGAGATCTGGAGGGCAACTATGCTCTACACTCAGATCCTTCTTGGGGGTGGTAGCCCGACCAAGGCATCAGGAGGGCTATCGAGCTATTTCCTGGTCTCGAGATCTGGAGGGCAACTATGCTCTTACACTCAGATCCTTTGGGGGTGGTAGCGACAAGGCATCATGGAGGGCTATCGAGCTATTTCCTGGTCTCAAGATCTGGAGGGCAACTATGCTCTTACACTAGATCCTTCTTGGGGGTGGTAGCCCGACCAAGGCATCAGGAGGGCTATCGAGCTATTTCTGGTCTCGAGATCTGGAGGGCAACTATGCTCTTACACTCAGATCCTTCTTGGGGGTGGTAGCCGACCAAGGCATCAGGAGGGCTATCGAGCTATTTCTGGTCTCGAGATCTGGAGGGCAACTATGCTCTTACACTCAGATCCTTCTTGGGGGTCGTAGCCCGACCAAGGCATCAGGAGGGCTATCGAGATTTCCTGGTCTCGAGATCTGGAGGGCAACTATGCTCTTACACTCAGATCCTTCTTGGGGGTGGTAGCCCGACCAAGGCATCAGGAGGGCTATCGAGCTATTTCTGGTCTCGAGATCTGGAGGGCAACTATGCTCTTACACTCAGATCCTTCTTGGGGGTGGTAGCCCGACCAAGGCATCAGGAGGGCTATTGAGCTATTTCTGGTTCTCGAGATCTGGAGGGCAACTATGCTCTTACACTCAGATCCTTCTTGGGGGTGGTAGCCGACCAAGGCATCAGGAGGGCTATCGAGCTATTTCTGGTCTCGAGATCTGGAGGGCAACTATGCTTTACTCAGATCCTTCTTGGGGGTGGTAGCCGACCAAGGCATAGGAGGGCTATCGAGCTATTTCCTGGTCTCGAGATCTGGAGGGCAACTATGCTCTTACACTCAGATCCTTCTTGGGGTGGTAGCCCGACCAAGGCATCAGGAGGGCTATCGAGCTTTCCTGGTCTCGAGATCTGGAGGGCAACTATGCTCTTACACTAGATCCTTCTTGGGGGTGGTAGCCCGACCAAGGCATCAGGAGGGCTATCGAGCTATTCCTGGTCTCGAGATCTGGAGGGCAACTATGCTCTTACTCAGATCCTTCTTGGGGGTGGTAGCCCGACCAAGGCATCAGGAGGGCTATCGAAGCTATTTCCTGGTCTCGAGATCTGGAGGGCAACTATGCTCTTACAAATCAGATCCTTCTTGGGGGCTGGTAGCCCGACCAAGGCACAGGCAGGGCTATCGAGCTATTTCCTGGTCTCGAGATCTGGAGGGCAACTATTGCTCTTACACTCAGATCCTTCTTGGGGGTGGTTAGCCCGACCAAGGCATCAGGAGGGCTATCGAGCTATTTCCTGGTCTCGAGATATGTGAGGGCAACTATGCTCTTACACTCAGATCCTTCTTGGGGGGTGGTAGCCTGACCATAGGCAATCAAGAGGGCTATCGAGCTATTTCCTGGTCTCGAGATCTGGAGGCAACATATGCTCTTACACTCAGATCCTTCTTGGGGGTGGTAGCCCGACCAAGGCATCAGGAGGGCTATCGAGCTATTTCCTGGTCTCGAGATCTGGAGGGCAACTATGCTCTTACACTCAGATCCTTCTTGGGGGTGGGTTAGCCGACCAAGGCATCAGAAGGGCTATCGAGCTATTTTCCTGGTTCTCGAGACTCTGGAGGGCAACCTATGCTCTTACACTCAGATCCTTCTTGGGGGTGGTAGCCCGACCAAGGCATCAGGAGGGCTATCGAGCTTTCCTGGTCTCGAGATCTGGAGGGCAACTATGCTCTTACACTCAGATCCTTCTTGGGGTGGTAGCCAAGGCATCAGGAGGGCTATCGAGCTATTTCCTGGTCTCGAGATCTGGAGGGCAACTATGCTCTTACACTCAGATCCTTCTTGGGGGTGGTAGCCCGACCAAGGCATCAGGAGGGCTATCGAGCTATTTCCTGGTCTCGAGATCTGGAGGGCAACTATGCTCTTACACTCAGATCCTTCTTTGGGGGTGGTAGCCCGACCAAGGCATCAGGAGGGCTATCGAGCTATTTCCTGGTCTCGAGATCTGGAGGGCAACTATGCTCTTACACTCAGATCCTTCTTGGGGTGGTAGCCGACCAAGGCATGAGGGCTATCGAGCTATTCCTGGTCTCGAGATCTGGAGGGCAAACTATGCTCTTACACTCAGATCCTTCTTGGGGGTGGTAGCCGACCAAGGCATCAGGAGCTATCGAGCTATTTCCTGGTCTCGAGATCTGGAGGGCAACTATGCTCTTACACTCAGATCCTTCTTGGGGGGTGGTAGCCGACCAAGGCATCAGGAGGGCTATCGAGCTATTTCCTGGTCTCGAGATCTGGAGGGCAACTATGCTCTTACACTCAGATCCTTCTTGGGGGTGGTAGCCCGACCAAGGCATCAGGAGGGCTATCGAGCTATTTCCTGGTCTCGAGATCTGGAGGGCAACTATGCTCTTACACTCAGATCCTTCTTGGGGGTGGTAGCCCGACCAAGCATCAGGAGGGCTATCGAGCTATTTCCTGGTCTCGAGATCGGAAACTATGCTCTTACACTCAGATCTTGGGGGTGGTAGCCCGACCAAGGCATCAGGAGGGCTATCGAGCTATTTCCTGGTCTCGAGATCTGGAGGGCAACTATGCTCTTACACTCAGATTTCTTGGGGGGTAGCCCGACCAAGGCATCAGGAGGCTATCGAGCTATTTCCTGGTCTCGAGATCTGGAGGCAACTATGCTCTTGACACTCAGACCTTCTTGGGGGTGGTAGCCCGACCAAGGCATCAGGAGGGCTATTCAGGCTATTTTCTGGTCTCGAGATCTGGAGTGGCAATATGCTCTTACACTCAGATCCTTCTTTGGGGTGGTAGCCCGAACCAAGGCATCAGGAGGGCTATCGAGCTATTTCCTGGTCTCGAGATCTGGAGGGCAACTATGCTCTTTACACTCAGATCCTTTCTGGGGGGTGGTAGCCCGACCAAGGCATCAAAGATGGCTATCGAGCTATTTCTGGTCTCGAGATCTGGAGGGCAAACTATGCTCTTACACTCGATCCTTCTTGAGGGTGGTAGCCCGACAAGGACATCAGGAGGGCTATCGAGCTTTGTCCTGGTCTCGAGATCGGAGGGAACTATGCTCTTACACTCAGATCCTTCTTGGGGGTGGTAGCCCGACCAAGGCATCAGGAGGGCTATCGAGCTATTTCCTGGTCTCGAGATCTGGAGGGCAACTATGCTCTTACACTCAGATCCTTCTTGGGGGTGGTAGCCCGACCAAGGCATCAAGAGGGCTATCGAGCTATTTCCTGGTCTCGAGATCTGGAGGGCAACTATGCTCTTACACTCAGATCCTTCTTAGGGGGTGGTAGCCCGACCAAGGCATCAGGAGGGCTATCGAGCTATTTCTGGTCTCGAGATCTGGAGGGCAACTATGTCTTACACTCAGATCCTTCTTGGGGGTGGTAGCCCGACCAAGGCATCAGGAGGGCTATCGAGCTATTTCCTGGTCTCGAGATCTGGAGGGCAACTATGCTCTTACACTCAGATCCTTCTTGGGGGTGGTAGCCCGACCAAGGCATCAGGAGGGCTATCGAGCTATTTCCTGGTCTCGAGATCTGGAGGGCAACTATGCTCTTACACTCAGATCCTTCTTGGGGGTGGTAGCCCGACCAAGGCATCAGGAGGGCTATCGAGCTATTTCCTGGTCTCGAGATCTGGAGGGCAACTATGCTCTTACACTAGATCCTTCTTGGAGGGTGGTAGCCCGAGCCAGGCATCAGGATGGCTATCGAGCTATTTCGTGGTCTCGAGATCTGGGAGGGCAACTATGCTCTTACACTCAGATCCTTCTAGGGGGTGGTAGCCCGACCAAGGCATCAGGAGGGCAATCGAGCTATTTCCTGGTCTCGAGATCTGGAGGGAAACTATGCTCTTACACTCAGATCCTTCTGGGGTTGGTAGCCGACCAAGGCAATCAGGAGGCTATCGGAGCTATTTCCTGGTCTCGAGATCTGAGGGCAACTATGCTTCTACACTCAGCTCCTTCTTGGGGGTGGTAGCCCGACCAAGGCATCAGGAGGGCTATCGAGCTATTTCCTGTATCGAGATCTGGAGGGCAACTATGCTCTTACACTCAGATCCATTCTTGGGGTGGTAGCCGACCAAGGCATCATGAGGGCTATCGAGCTATTCCTGGTCTCGAGATCTGGAGGGCAAACTATGCTTCTACACTCAGATCCTTCTTGGGGGGTGGTAGCCCGACCCAAGGCATCAGGAGGGCTATCGAGCTATTTCCTGGTCTCGAGATCTGGAGGGCAACTATGCTCTTACACTCAGATCCTTCTTGGGGGTGGTAGCCGACCAAGGCATCAGAGGGCTATCGAGCTATTTCCTGGTCTCGAGATCTGGAGGGCAACTATGCTCTACACTCAAGATCCCTTCTTGGGGGGTGGTAGCCCGACCAAGGCATCAGGAGGGCTATCGAGTATTTCCTGGTCTCGAGATCTGAAGGGCAACTATGCTCCTTACACTCAGATCCTTCTTGGGGGTGGTAGCCCGACCACGGCCATCAGGAGGGCTATCGAGCTATTTCCTGGTCTCGAGATCTGGAGGGCAACTATGCTCTTACACTCAGATCCTTCTTGGGGGTGGTAGCTCCGACCAAGGCATCAGGAGGGCTATCGAGCTATTTTCCTGGTCTCGAGATCTGACGGGCAACTATGCTCTTACACTCAGATCCTTTTGGGGGTGGTAGCCCGACCAAGGCATAGGAGGGCTATCGAGCTATTCCTGGTCTCGAGATCTGGAGGGCAACTATGCTCTTACACTAGATCCTTCTTGGGGTGGTAGCCCGACCAAGGCATCAGGAGGGCTATCGAGCTATTTCCTGGTCTCGAGATCTGGAGGGCAACTATGCTTACACTCAGATCCTTCTTGGGGGTGGTAGCCCGACCAAGGCATCAGGAGGGCTATCGAGATATTTCCTGGTCTCGAGATCTGGAGGGCAACTATGCTCTTACACTCAGATCCTTCTTGGGGGTGGTAGCCCGACCAAGGCATCAGGAGGGCTATCGAGCTATTTCCTGGTCTCGAGATCTGGAGGGCAACTATGCTCTTACACTCAGATCCTTCTTGGGGGTGGTAGCCGACCAAGGCATCAGGAGGGCTATCGAGCTATTTCCTGGTCTCGAGATCTGAAGGCAACTATGCTCTTACACTCAGATCCTTCTTGGGGTGGTAGCCCGACCAAGGCATCAGGAGGGCTATCGAGCTATTTCCTGGTCTCGAGATCTAGAGGGCAACTATGCTCTTACACTCAGATCCCTTCTTGGGGGTGGTAGCCCGACCAAGGCATCAGGAGGGCTATCGAGCTATTCCTGGTCTCGAGATCTGGAGGGCAACCTATGCTCTTACACTCAGATCACTTCTTGGGGTGGTAGCCCGACCAAGGCATCAGGAGGGCTATCGAGCTATTTCCTGGTCTCGAGATCTGGAGGGCAAACTATGCTCTTACACTCAGACCCTTCTTGGGGGTGGTAGCCAGACCAAGGCATCAGGAGGGCTATCGAGCTATTTCCTGGTCTCGAGATCTGAGGGCAACTATGCTCTTACACTCAGACCCTTCTTGGGGGTGGTAGCCTCGAACCACGGCATCGGAGGGCTATCGAGCTATTTCCTGGTCTCGAGATCTGGAAGGGCAACTATGCTCTTACACTCAGATCCTTCTTGGGGGTGGTAGCCTGACCAAGGCATCAGGAGGGCTATCTCGAGCTATTTCCTGGTCTCGAGATCTGAGGGCAACTATGCTCTTACACTCAGACCCTTCTTGGGGGTGGTAGCTCAACCACGGCATCAGGAGGGCTATCGAGCTATTTCCTGGTCTCGAGATCTGGAGGGCAACTATGCTCTTACACTCAGACTCCTTCTTGGGGTGGTGGTAGCCCAACAAGGGCATCAGGAGGGCTATCGAGCTATTTCCTGGTCTCGAGATCTGAAGGGCAACTATGCTCTTACACTCAGACTCCTTCTTGGGGGTGGTAGCCCGACCAAGGCATCAGGAGGGCTACTCGAGCTATTTCCTGGTCTCGAGATCTGGAAGGGCAACTATGCTCTTACACTCAGATCCTTCTTGGGGGTGGTAGCCCGACCAAGGCATCAGGAGGGCTATCGAGCTATTTCCTGGTCTCGAGATCTGGAGGGCAACTATGCTCTTACACTCAGATCCTTCTTGGGGTGTGGTAGCCCGACCAAGGCATCAGGAGGGCTATCGAGCTATTTCCTGGTCTCGAGATCTGGAGGGCAACTATGCTCTTACACTAGACTCCTTCTTGGTGGGTGGTAGCCCGACCAAGGCATCAGGCGGGCTTATCGAGCTATTTCCTGGTCTCGAGATCTGAGAGGCAAACTATGCTTCTTACACTCAGATCCCTTCTTGGGGGTGGTTAGCTGACCATGACTTCAGGAGGGCTATCGAGGCTATTTCCTGGTCTCGAGATCTGGAAGGCAACTATGCTCTTCCACTCAGATACCGTTCTTGGGGGGTGGTATCCCGACCCAGGCAACAGGAGGGCTATCGAGATATTTCCTGGTCTCGAGATCTGAGGGCAACTATGCTCTTACACTTCAGATCCTTCTTGGGTGGTTGGTTCGCCCGACCAAGGCATCATGGATGCGCTACTTGAGTATTTTACTGGTCTCGAGATCTGCGAGGGCAACTATGCTCTTACACTCAGATCCCTTCTTAGGGTGGTAGCCCCGACCACGGGCATCATGGAGGCTATCGAGGCTATTTCTCTGGTCTCGAGATCTGGAAGGGCAACTATGCTCTTCCACTCAGATCCTTCTTGGGGGTGGTAGCCCGACCAAGGCATCAGGAGGGCTATCGAGCTATTTCCTGGTCTCGAGATCTGGAGGGCAACTATGCTTTTACACTCAGATCCTTCTTTGGGGTGGTAGCCCCGACCAAGGCATCAGGAGGGCTATCGAGCTATTTCCTGGTCTCGAGATCTGGAGGGCAACTATGCTCTTACACTCAGACCTTCTTGGGGGGTGGTAGCCCCGACCCAGGCATCAGGAGGGCTATCGAGCTCTTTCCTGGTCTCGAGATCTGGAAGGGCAACTATGCTCTTACACTCAGATCCTTCTTGGAGGTGGTAGCCGACCAAGGCATCAGGAGGCTATCGAGCTATTTCTGGTCTCGAGATCTGGAGGGCAACTAGCTCTTACACTCAGATCATTCTTGGGGGTGGTAGCGCCGACCAAGGCATCATGAGGGCTATCGAGCTATTTCCTGGTCTCGAGACTGGAGGGCAACTATGCTCTTACACTCAGATCCTTCTTGGGGGTGGTAGCCCGACCAAGGCATCAGGAGGGCTATCGAGCTATTTCCTGGTCTCGAGATTGGAGGGCAACTATGCTCTTACACTCAGACTCCTTCTTGGGGGGTGGTAGCCTCGACCCAGGCATCAGGAGGGCTATCGAGCTATTTCCTGGGTCTCGAGATCTGAGGGCAACTATGCTCTTACACTCAGATCCTTCTGGGGGTGGTAGCCCGACCAAGGCATCAGGAGGGCTATCGAGCTATTTCCTTGGTCTCGAGATCTGGAGGGCAACTATGCTCTTACACTAGATCCTTCTTGGGGGTGGTAGCCAGACCAAGGCATCAGGAGGGCTATCGAGCTATTTCCTGGTCTCGAGATCTGAAGGGAACTATGCTTCTTCACTCAGATCCTTCTTGGGGGTGGTAGCCCGACCGAAGGCATCAGGAGGGCTATCCGAGCTATTTCCTGGTCTCGAGATCTGGAGGGCAACTATGCTCTTTACAACTCAGATCCTTCTTGGGGTGCGTGTAGGCCCGACCAAGGCCTCAGGCGGGACCTATCGAGCTATTTCCTGGTCTCCGAGGATCCTGTGAGGGCAACTATGCTTTGACACTCAGATCCTTTCTTGGGGGTGGTGAGCCCGAACCAAGGCATCAGGAGGGCTATCGAGCTATTTCCTGGTCCTCGAGATCTTGAGGGCAACTATGCTCTGTTACACTTTAATCCTTCTTGGGGGGCTAGTGGTGGTAAGCCTGACCAGGAATCAGGGGGCTATTCGAGGCTATTTCCTGGTCTCTAGATTCTGGAGGGCAACCTATGCTTCTTACATCAGCTCCTACTTGCCAGGGGTGGTAGCCCTACCAATGGCAATCAGGAAGGCTCTATCGAGCTATTTCCTGGGTCTCGAGATCTGAGCGGGCAACTATGCTCTTACTACTCAAGATCCTTCTTAGGGGTAGGCAGCCCGACCAAGGCACATACTGAGGGTCATCGAGCTATTTCCTGGTCTCGAGATCTGGAGGGCAACTATGCTCTTACACTCAGACTCCTTCTCGGGGTGGTAGCCCGACCAAGGCATCAGGAGGGCTATCGAGCTATTTCTGGTCTCGAGATCTGGAGGCAACTCGCTCTTACACTTAGATCCTTCTTGGGGGTGGTAGCCGACCAAGGCATCAGGAGGGCCTATCGAGCTATTTCCTGGTCTCGAGATCTGGAGGGGCAACTATGCTCTTACACTCAGACCTTCTTGGGGGTTGGTAGCCCGACCAAGGCATAGGAGGGCTATTCGAGCTATTCCTGGTCTCGAGATCCTGAGGGCAACTATGCTCTTACACTAGATCCTTCCTTGGGGTGGTAGCCCGACCAAGGCATCAGGAGGGCTATCGAGCTATTTTCTGTCTCGAGATCTGGGGGAAACATGCTTCTTACACTCAGATCCTCTTGGGGGTGGTAGCCCGACCAAGCTCAGGAGGGCTATCGAGTATTTCCTGGTCTCGAGATCTCTGAAGGCAACTATGCTCTTACACTCAGACCTTCTGGGGGTGGTAGCCCGACCAAGGCAAGGAGGGCTATCGCTATTTCCTGGTCTCGAGATCTGGAGGGCAACTATGCTCTTACACTCAGATCCTTCTTGGGGGTGGTTGCCTGACCAAGGCAACATGAGGGCTATCGAGCTATTTCCTGGTCTCGAGATCTGGAGGGCAACTATGCTCTTACACTCAGACCCTTCTTGGGGGTGGTAGCCGACCAAGGCACAGAGGGCTATCGAGCTATTTCCTGGTCTCGAGATCTGAAGGGCAACTATGCTCTTACACTCACATTTCTTGGGGGTGGTAGCCCGACCAAGGCATCAGGAGGGCTATCGAGCTATTTCCTGGTCTCGAGATCTGGAGGGCAACTATGCTCTTACACTCAGATCCTTCTTGGGGGTGGTAGCCCGACCAAGGCATCAGGAGGGCTATCGAGCTATTTCCTGGTCTCGAGATCTGGAGGGCAACTATGCTCTTACACTCAGATCCTTCTTGGGGTGGTAACCCGACCAAGGCATCAGGAGGGCTATCGAGCTATTTCCTGGTCTCGAGATCTGGAGGGCAACTATGCTCTTACACTCAGACCCTTCTTGGGGGTGGTAGCCGACCAAGGCATCAGGAGGGCTATCGAGCTATTTCCTGGTCTCGAGATCTGGAGGGCAACTATGCTCTTACACTCAGATCCTTCTTGGGGGTGGTAGCCCGACCAAGGCATCAGGAGGGCTATCGAGCTATTTCCTGGTCTCGAGATCTGGAGGGCAACTATGCTCTTACACTCAGATCCTTCTTGGGGGTGGTAGCCGACCAAGGCATCAGGAGGGCTATCGAGCTATTTCCTGGTCTCGAGATCTGGAGGGCAACTATGCTCTTACACTCAGATCCTTCTTGGGGGTGGTAGCCCGACCAAGGCATCAGGAGGGCTATCGAGCTATTTCCTGGTCTCGAGATCTGGAGGGCAACTATGCTCTTACACTCAGATCCTTCTTGGGGGGTGGTAGACCAAGGCATCAGGAGGGCTATCGAGCTATTTCCTGGTCTCGAGATCTGGAGGGCAACTATGCTCTTACACTAGATCCTTCTTGGGGGTGGTAGCCCGACCAAGGCATCAGGAGGGCTATCGAGCTATTTCCTGGTCTCGAGATCTGGAGGGCAACTATGCTCTTACACTCAGATCCTTCTTGGGGGTGGTAGCCGACCAAGGCATCAGGAGGGCTATCGAGCTATTTCCTGGTCTCGAGATCTGGAGGGCAACTATGCTCTTACACTCAGATCCTTTTGGGGGTGGTAGCCCGACCAAGGCACAGGAGGGCTATCGAGCTATTTCCTGGTCTCGAGATCTGGAGGGCAACTATGCTCTTACACTCAGATCTTCTTGGGGGTGGTAGCCCGACCAAGGCATCAGGAGGGCTATCGAGCTATTTCCTGGTCTCGAGATCTGGAGGGAACTATGCTCTTACACTCAGATCCTTCTTGGGGGTGGTAGCCCGACCAAGGCATCGGAGGGCTATCAGCTATTTCCTGGTCTCGAGATCTGGAGGGTCAACTATGCTCTTACACTCAGACCCTTCTTGGGGGTGGTAGCCTCAACCAAGGCATCAGGAGGGCTATCTAGCTATTTCCTGGTCTCGAGATCTGGCAGGGCAACTATGCTCTTACACTCAGATCATCTGGGGGGTGGTAGCCCGACCAAGACATCATGAGGGCTATCGAGCTATTTTCCTGGTCTCGAGATCTGGAGGGAACTATGCTCTTACACTCAGATCCTTCTTGGGGGTGGTAGCCTGACCACGGCATCAGGAGGGCTATCGAGCTATTTCCTGGTCTCGAGATCTGGAGGGCAACTATGCTCTTACACTCAGACTCCTTCTTGGGGGTGGTAGCCCGACAAGGCATCAGGAGGGCAATCGAGCTATTCCTGGTCTCGAGATCTGGAGGGCAACTATGCTCTTACACCAGATCCTTCTTCTGGGGGTGGTAGCCCGACCAAGGCATCAGGAGGGCTATTGAAGCTATTTCTGGTCTCGAGATCTGGAGGCAACTATGCTCTTACACTCAGATCCTTCTTGGGGGTGGTAGCCCGACCAAGGCATCAGGAGGGCTATCGAGCTATTTCCTGGTCTCGAGATCTGGAGGGCAACTATGCTCTTACACTCAGATCCTTCTTGGGGGTGGTAGCCCGACCAAGGCATCAGGAGGGCTATCGAGCTATTTCCTGGTCTCGAGATCTGGAGGGCAACTATGCTCTTACACTCAGACCTTCTTGGGGGTGGTAGCCCGACCAAGGCATCAGGAGGGCTATCGAGCTATTTCCTGGTCTCGAGATCTGGAGGGCAACTATGCTCTTACACTAGATCCTTCTTGGGGGTGGTAGCCGACCAAGGCACATGAGGGCTATCGAGCTATTTCCTGGTCTCGAGATCTGGAGGGCAACTATTCTTACACTAGATCTTCTTGGGGGTGGTAGCCCGACCAAGGATCAGGAGGGCTATCGAGCTATTTCCTGGTCTCGAGATCTGGAGGGCAACTATGCTCTTACACTCAGATCCTTCTTGAGGGGTGGTACCCGACCAGGCATCAGAGGTATGGATCGAGTATTTCCTGGTCTCGAGATCTGGAGGGCAACTATTGCTCTACACTCAATCCCTTCTTGGGGTGGTAGCCCGACAAGGCATCAGGAGGGCTATCGAGCTATTTCCTGGTCTCGAGATCTGGAGGCAACTATGCTCTTACACTCAGATCCTTCTTGGCGGTGGTAGCCTGACCAAGGCATCAGGAGGGCTATAGAGCTATTTCCTGGTCTCGAGATCTGGAGGGCAACTATGCTCTTACACTCAGATCCTTCTTGGGGTGGTAGCCCGACCAAGGCATCAGAGGCTATCGAGATATTTCCTGGTCTCGAGATCTGGAGGGTAACCTATGCTCTTACACTCAGACCCTTCTTGAGGGTGGTAGCCCGACCAATGGCATCAGTGAGGGCTATCGAGCTATTTCCTGGTCTCGAGATCTCTGAGGGCAACTATGCTCTTCTCCTCAGACCCTTCTGTGGGGTGGTAGCCGACCACGGCATCAGGAGGGCTATCGAGCTATTTCCTGGTCTCGAGATCTGGAAGGGCAACTATGTCTTACACTCAGATCCTTCTTGGGGGTGGTAGCCCGACCAAGGCATCAGGAGGGCTATAAAGCTATTTACTGGTCTCGAGATCTAAAGGGCAACTATGCTCTTGCACTCAGATCCGTCTTGGGGGGGTAGCCTGATCAAGGCATCAGGAGGGCTATCGAGCTATTTCCTGGTCTCGAGATCTGGAGGCAACTATGTACACTCAGATCCTTCTTGTGGGTGGTAGCCGACCAAGGCACAGGAGGGCTATCCAGCTATTTCCTGGTCTCGAGATCTGGAGGGCAACTATGCTCTTACACTCGTCCTTCTTGGGGGTGGTAGCGACCAAGGCACTTGAGGGCTATCGAGCTATTTCCTGGTCTCGAGATCTGAGGGCAACTATGCTCTTACACTCAGATCCTTCTTGGGGTGGTAGCCGACCAAGGCATCAGGAGGGCTATAGCTACTTTGATTTTGAGATCTGAGGAAACTATGCTCTTACACTCAGTTCCTTCTTGGGTGGTAGCCGACCATGGCATCAGGAGGGCTATCGAGCTATTTCCTGGTCTCGAGATCTGGAGGGCATTATGCTCTTACACTCAGATCCTTCTTGGGGGTGGTAGCCGACCAAGGCATCAGGAGGGCTATCGAGCTATTTCCTGGTCTGAGATCTGGAGGGCAACTATGCTCTTACACACAGAACCTTCTTGGGGGTGGTAGCCCGATCAAGGCATCAGGAGGGCTATCGAGCTTTCCTGGTCTCGAGATCTGGAGGGCAACTATGCTCTTACACTCAGATCCTTCTTGGGGGTGGTAGCTCGACCAAGGCACATGAGGGCTATCGAGATATTTCCTGGTCTCGAGATCTGGAGGGCAACTATGCTCTTACACTTAGATCTTTCTTGGGGGTGGTAGCCCGACCAAGGCATCAGGAGGGCTATCGAGCTATTTCCTGGTCTCGAGATCTGGAGGGCAACTACGCTATTACACTCAGATCCTTTTTGGGGGTGGTAGCCCGATCAAGGCATCAGGAGGGATATCGAGCTATTTCATGGTCTCTAGATCTGGAAGGTAACTATGCTCTTACACTCAGATTATTATTGGGGGTGGTAGCTCGACCAAGGCAACATGAGGGCTATCGAGCTATTTCCTGGTCTCGAGATCTGGAGGGCAACTATGCTCTTACACTCAGATCCTTCTTGGGGTGGTAGCCGCCAAGGCATCAGGAGGGCTATCGAGCTATTTCCTGGTCTCGAGATCTGGAGGGCAACTATGTTCTTACACTTAGATTTCTTGGGGGTGGTAGCCCGACAAGGCATTAGGAGGGCTATCGAGCTATTTCCTGGTCTCGATCTGGAGGGCAACTATGCTCTTACACTCAGATCCTTCTTGGGGGTGGTAGCCCGACCAAGGCATCAGGAGGGCTATCGAGCTATTTCATGGTCTCGAGATCTGGAGGGCAACTATGCTCTTACACTCAGATCCGTCTTGGGGGTGGTAGCCTGATCAAGGCATCAAGAGGGCTATCG
This sequence comes from Dipteronia sinensis, assembly GCA_033220585.1. Classification (NCBI taxonomy): domain Eukaryota; kingdom Viridiplantae; phylum Streptophyta; class Magnoliopsida; order Sapindales; family Sapindaceae; genus Dipteronia; species Dipteronia sinensis. The sequence goes on from JANJYJ010000995.1 coordinate 27,978, forward strand.
AGCTATTTCCTGGTCTCGAGATCTGGAGGAGAACTATGCTCTTACACTCAGATCCTTCTTGTGGGCGGTAGCCCGACCAAGGCAACAGGAGGGCTATCCAGCTACTTCCTGGTCTTGAGATCTGGAAGGCAACTATGCTCTTACACTCAGATCCTTCTTGGGGGCGGTAGCCCGACCATGGCATCAGGAGGGCTATCGAGCTATTTCCTGGTCTCGAGATCTGGAGAGCAACTATGCTCTTACACTCAGATCCTTCTTGGGGGTGGTAGCCCGACCAAGGCATCAGGAGGGCTATCGAGCTATTTCCTGGTCTTGAGATCTGGATGGCAACTATGCTCTTACACTCAGAACCTTCTTGGGGGTGGTAGCCCGACCAAGGCTTCAGGAGGGCTATCGAGCTATTTCCTTGTCTCGAGATCTGGAGGGCAACTATGTTCTTACACTTAGATCGTTCTTGGGGGTGGTAGCCCGACAAAGGCATTAGGAGGGCTATCGAGCTATTTCCTGGTCTCGAGATCTTGACGGCAACTATGCTCTTACACTCAGATCCTTATTGGGGGTGGTAGCTAGACAAAAGCAACATGAGGGCTATCGAGCTATTTCCTGGTCTCAAGATCTGGAGGGCAACTATGCTCTTACACTTAGATCCTTCTTGGGGGTGGTAGCCCGACCAAGGCATCAAGGAGGGCTATCGAGCTATTTCCTGGTCTCGAGATCTGGAGGGCAACTTGCTCTTACACTCAGATCCTACTTGGGGGTGGTAGCCCGACCAAGGCATCAGGAGGGCTATCGAGCTATTTCCTGGTCTCGAGATCTGGAGGGAAACTATGCTGTTACACTCAAATCCTTCTTGGCTGTGGTAGCCCGACCAAGGCATCAGAAGGGCTATCGAGCTATTTTCTAGTCTCGAGATCTGGAGTGCAACTATGCTCATACACTAAGATCCTTCTTGGGTGCGGTAGCCCGACCAAGGCAACAGGAGGCCTAACTAGCTACTTCCTGGTCTTGAGATCTGGAAGGCAACTATACTCTTACACTCAGATCTTTCTTGGGGGAGGTAGCCCGACCAAGGCATCAGGAGGGCTATCGAGCTATTTCCTGGTCTAGAGATCTGGAGGGCAACTATGCTCTTACACTTAGATCTTTCTTGGGGGTGGTAGCCCGACCAAGGCATCAGGAGGGCTATCGAGCTATTTCCTGGTCTCGAGATCTGGAGGGCAACTACGCTCTTACACTCAGATCCTACTTGGGGGTGGTAGCCCGATCAAGGCATCAGGAGGGATATCGAGCTATTTCATGGTCTGTAGATCTGGAAGGTAACTATGCTCTTACACTCAGATCGTTATTGGGGTGGTAGCTCGACCAAGGCAACATGAGGGCTATCGTGCTATTTCCTGGTCTCGAGATCTGGAGGGCAACTATGCTCTTACACTCAGATCCT